>CM062386.1:2400000-3000000 GCA_031310005.1 Dactylellina haptotyla | reverse complement strand
AGTAGTCATCAGATGGGTTCTTCGACATGAGGTTCATCTGGTACAGCGCCGGGACCGCAGAAACGAAGATGGTTCCGAGACCACCGGCAGCAGTAGCAGTGGTCTGTACGATATTGTTCTCCATAGGGCCGAAGTATCCACCGATCCATGGGATCCTGGTGAGCGAAATGAGCTTGATGATGGCGAACCCACCGAGGGCTCCCAGCATGTTCGCTGTGAACGTCCATCCGGTCTTCAAGCCTATCCGAAATGTCAGTACATGTGTTGCGGATGTGTTGCGGTGTCGTCGGGTGTTCCTGCATGCAACTCACCGAGATAAACATTGCTGGCGTTGACCAAAGCACCAAGAACGCAGCCGACGAACAGGGCTCTGATGGTGAGGATGTTTCCTTCCTCCTTTGCATTCTCGTCGATTGGGAACGGGGCGTAGACGTCGATGTGCGTCTGCTCGAGTTCCTCCTTCAGGTCTTCCGGTACACCTTCCGACGGCACGACCGAGCCGCGCTTCCCGTAGGAAGCGATACCGCCGTCATCGACTTGGCCGGAGGCCAGGCGGCTGGCCTCGATATCTTCGACCTGCTTTTCCGACATGGTGGGCGAATTCTATATGCAACCTATGCAATCAAATATGCACCAGTTGCCCAGGAACTGCGATGTCCTTTACTACTAAGAGGAATAGAAAAGGGAAAGCACGATTGTCAGAATTAAAAAGAGAACCCAGGAATTTTTCTCCAGCGACGGACGGGGGCATTTTATGCATCTACCCTTCCCTCTTTCTTCTTTTCTCGGAGTCTTCCTCAAAACGAGAGCAAAAGGCAAGATTCCTCGCGTGGAACAAGGTTCAGGAAGAGGCGTCTGTTTTGCCCATCACCCATCGCAAAGAGGATGGTGGACAGCGAGTGCGCGAGGTGTGATACCCAAGGAAACAACCGAACATACCTCCAGAGACTCAACCCACCCCTGCATGTAAAAGTACCGTGACGAGCGTGCGGAATATCGATCAGTTGGATTTCATATGATCGAGTGAATGCCAAGGGGGCAAAAAGATCAGGCATCAGAAACACCAGAATTGAAGCGATATCTTGGGCGTCGTTGTTTGGGGGGCTGCCATTTGCTCTTTCTCACTCTCACCCTTCGCGGTTGGGCTATTTCGCGATGAGAATGATTGTCGTTCGAAACCTCCGCTCCTGGCCATGTTTTGGCCGCTATCGATTACCCTGCACTAGTAACTTTACAGGGGTTCCCGGAGCCATCTTAGCGTCGGAACATGGCAGGGTGAGATGCTACCCACCGCCTACAGGAGACAGCCAAAAAAAAGACCACCTTCCATATCTGGAGATTCCGTGCAGTTGGTGTTCATGGTGTGCGATGGTGGGTATACCATTTGACGTTTCTATCTGGTGGCTAGCATTTTTTCATTTGCGAAAATCAGGGTTTCGATCATCAGCAGAGATATCGAATCCAGCTGCATCGCCCTTTGCCAAGGTCGTTTGCCTGATCCAATGCCCTCATATCTAGGACGGCCGGCGTGATAAGAACGAGACTGATGCGGTTTCCAAGATACAAGTCTCTCACGAGACTTAAAATTTTTATTTTTTATTTTTTTGGAGCTGATTTACTCCGTGCCCTGTCTGAAAGGTTTTTTTTCTTTTGATTTAGGTTTGAGAATCGAGAGAAACATCCGATCCAGTTGAGACACTTTTTGTATCTAGTCTCTCCGGCTTTCCGCCAATGCAACACTGACCATGTCGTGAAAGTGGATTCTGATACCGCGGGAAACAGATGCGCCTGTCGGTACCGAATAAACGTGAGATTCGGGAAGAATAACGTGCTTTCTCACTTTCTCTTTTCATCAGACAGACGCTTCAATATCACTACCAAACGGTGAGAATTGATGTTTTCAACTTGCCACAAAGAATCCAAGATCGCCAAGGGTTGTGGCTACCATGGACAGCAAAGAGGGTACACCCTTCAGTCCATCTTGTGGAAGCGAAAATACTCGGTCTTAGGTAATCTATTGGTCAACGGCGTGGACGATAGATCATCCTTGGGGTCCTATGCGAAATATCCTTTGCAAGCCTCGGCCATCTCCTCAGCAGCACGATGATGTCGCACATTCGCAACTTCCCCTTCCGGGCAAAAGTGGCGACAGCTCTTTTAAATCTCAAAGGAACATTCCATGCCCGACGCTAGCCTTTCCTTGTGCCCTCCCCGCCCGCCACACGCTTAAACGAGACCTGTTTTCCACAAGTGCAGCAGCTTCGGTGCAAGCCACCGCATGCGCCAAGTTGTGCGACATCTGCAGAACATGGTGAAAAGAAAAACAGGCTTGTTTGTTCTGTTTGTCGGATTTGCCCATCCACCGATGCAACAAAGAACCGAGTATCACAGAAATCTTGTGAAATAAAATAAAGTGTGTGCATCATCGATCCATCGAACTGAATTTAAAGTCCTCCAATCAGGTTTCTCCAATTAATGCAAAAAGATATTGTTCCTTTCAAATGGGGACCTTTTGTTGGCCAAAGATAGTGATAATAACCCATGATCTGCCCTGCACTCGTTCATTCTGCCACCCTGTTTCCAGTCGGGATTGGCATGAATCGATACCAGACCAGATCCCCACATAGTACGGCTGCTGCCTAATTTCTTCTCCGTCGAGGTTATCAATATCAAACCACGCAACAACGAAAAGTACGAGCGTACCGTCCGCTGTCGTCCCTGCAACACAACGCAAGCACGAAGCGGTTGGCCCGCCACAAGCTTAAGGTCTCGCTATCAGCGTCTAACTAGCTCTCCTCCGCACCTTCGTATTCCAGCATGGCTCTCCCCACCCGATGACATAAAAATACTTCAAGTGGATCATCTGATATTTGCCTCCCTCTATTTTGGCGCTGCTCTTAAAAGTCTCTTGATAATGAACCGACACAATGAACCCACCTGTCAGCCAAGTTCGCTTGGTATAAACAGGAAGAAAAAGTTCAAGAAACGAAACGACACAATGCCGCGGCGCTGCACGTACCAGCCTATTTCTCCACCCGTCGGAGAACTTGTCGCGTGGGCCCATGCATTAACATCGTCCCTCTATACTCTTCTAGCCCTTCTGTTTTCGGCCGTAGCATGCAAAGTGGGTCTTACTCTATTCTGACAGCTCACAAACTTATTTCCTTTCCTTTGGTTCTGTTCCAATAAGCTTTTCGCAATACCATCGGTATTTCAGCCGAAAGCGCCAAAAAGACGGGGTGGTCCCCTTTTCATATCACCACAACCATGCAATACCACCCTGGCAAAAGCGGCTGCCTATATCTGCTAAGGTCCCAAAGTCTAAAATATTGCATTGGTGTCCGGCAGTCTTGTTTTGACGACAAGGCTTTAGGGTGGATAACCACTGCGCTATCTCGATTCGAAAACAGGAATAAACCTGTGGGGGTTTGTGACGCTCCTCTTAAGAAAAACACCTAATATCCAGGCTTTTCGGTTTCCTGATCACTCATCTGTGTTAAAAACTGCGATCTCTCCATATGCTTGTAAAAGGTACCCACTCGGTAATACTAGCTCATGGCTAGAACGTTAGTATCTAAAATTTTATGTACCGGCTCCCGTGAGTTGTTTTGCCATCTGTGAATTTCGGTACATCACAACGTCTGTGATATCGGTACTTTTCAAGGATACCGAGAGAGACCCCGCCAGCGCCAAGTAAGACCGTTTGAACTTTTAGTACCGATTGCTCTGGTGATTTCGGATACGATCCGCTTCGACTGTGAATATTGCTTTTTTAATGGAATGGGAAAGAAAAAAAGTAAAGATGGGAACCGAGGGTAGTTGTGCAGGCGAGCGCGGCTCGTATGGACCTATGCGATTTTGGGAAGGTACTGTAAAACAAAACCTCGTACTCGTCCCGGACGGTATTCACATTATCAAATTGTAGGACTCACATTTCCCCGGACTCAACTTACCTCGAATTGTACATGTTGCTCGTGAGCTCCTTAGTAATGAACTTCGTATTGCCAGCGTATTACCCACTCGTACGGTATGAGCGTGATTGCGAGCAGAGATTCATAAAATGTAATGATCAAATGATATTCTCTAAAGGAATCACCGCAAGAGGGGCAATGGCCAAAAGTCACATTTCCTCGTATTCTCACAAACTTTACGTTCGATCATCTTAAACAAGCACCTTCCATGCAATAGCCATGTGTAAACGGTTCGCCGGAATGCAGGGTATCTAACACACTTCCCAGCAGCCGGGACATCTCCTTGAGATCATGAACTGAGACAGTTCACTCGAGACCCGGTCCTACCCGGTCTATCATATGTGTAAGTACTGGACCTCCAAGAATCTGTAAAATCAGTTGTCTCGACTGGCAGTCTAGAAGGTTAATTAGATCCCTCGCGATCTAAAGTGGTCATTCCAGGGCCGTGGCGAGGGGTGGTGATGATCAGACAGGATGCCAAATTAGTTATGTGAGTTCAAGTTATATTGGCTCGCGGTGGGTTTGGGATCATGGGTGTACCGCTTTTCAGTGGCGTGTGATGCGCTATTGGTGTGATATGCTTGTCTAGGTGGGTTTTTTATCGATTCTTTCTACACCCTCTTAAGCTGATCCAAACATCTGTTCTGTTAGATTATATTTCGCCACGAATCAGCTATCTACAGTCCTTGCCCAAGGCAAATATAGTCACGTATATATCTTAATGAAGAATTTTCATCAGGGTATCTCTATAATGTTTGCCTCTACGATATAGTTATTTACATTTTAATTCCTCTAAGTAGCTGTTCTAGATCTTTGTGATAGATGCTTCATTTCCTATCATTTAATTTCACCAATATTTGAGCCCTGTAGTCGGGTTGACAAGGCTATACGTGGTATCGCCTCCACCAATATTATTTATAATATTCATGTTTGTCTAGAAGAACACAAACTTAGTGATTAGATGGGTTGAAACATAGAAACAACCAACTGATAAGATACTCTAGCGATATAGATATCGATCTATAGGGCTGGTGGGGCATATTCAACTTACCACATGCTGCTGCGCTAACATGTTGCTATAATATGACAACGGCATTTGAAACCCAGGCGGGCTCGTAACTCCTGTACTAGAGGAACTCGGATTCGAGATAACTTGAGCCGATTGCTGTCCAGCCGTATATCCGGAATTCGAAGAAGGGACGGTATTCGGCCCCTGTGACAAGGCAGTCACTTGCGGGTTGTAAGCACTCCCTATCGATGAAGAAGATAAGGGAGCGGCAGTGGAGACACTAGATACCGCAGGCAGCAGCGATTTCGAAACTTTGAGGTCGTATTCATTCAATATACCCCTCAACCTATCCTCTTTAGCCTTTGTGGCGCCCGCGAGTAGCGTATCGCACTCGGCTCTAGCCGAAACTTCATTTTCCGGGCGCTCCTTTATGCTATGTATCCTGTATATGGATATATGCGCTCGCCGGAAATTGAAAAGAGAGTTCTCTAATTTCTGTTGTATCTCCGCGTGCATTTCCAAAGCTTCTAGGGCTCTCGTTCTTTGATCGTTGGTTGTAGTAAAGGCTTGACTGGTCCTTATGGCCTCAACTTCCGCGTTGAGTTTGGCGACTAGACTGTCGAACGCGAATTTCTCAAGCGTCTGGGCTTTCTTCATTATCAATTCCACTTGCTTTAGAATCTCTGAAGTTCGTTCGTATTTTTGTTTATGATAGTTCGCTGCTTCCTCCGCAATAGCCTTCACATACCAGTCTTCACACGTCGTCATATGCTGCATATTTCCAACATTTCGAGCGCCGACTATCTCTTTCGAGGCCCACTGCTTGTTCATCTCATCAGTCAGATTCGACACATCCACGTACGCCTCTTCCATCTTTACTATCGCTCCCATCGCCAGGTCGAGCAAGTCACAGACTTCTCCATCTGAAGTCTGGTACTCCCAACCCTTCGTCCCTGACCGCGCCGAATATTTCGCAAACTGTAGAATTTCATTCGTAAGTTCACTGTAATGTGATGCCTTGCTTTCATGGAAATCCCGCTGCGTCTTATAAGTTCCTTTCTCCCAAGCCGCGTAGTCCGCTTCGTTTTCGCAAAGAAATGTATCGTACGACGGATTCCGATGGGTGTCCGTATACGCTATGTACTTTTCGTAGAAGCGAAACAGTTCTGGATTATCGAGATGGGGTTTAGGTCTTGTATCTGCGGGGATCAATTCCAACAATGTCATCGCCGCTAGATCTTCCGAATCTATCTCGTCAGTAGCGGCAGCGGGTGAGTTGAAATATCGCCTTCCTTTTCCCGGGATGATCTTTAAGTGAGCCATGCTACTTGCTTGTCCGCAGAAACAGGATCTTCCTTGGAATTTACAGCTCTCACACATGTCAAAGTCGCCGTTGAGACATGTGGAACAGTGGTAAACGCCGCCTGAGAAGTTGTGGGATTTGCAAACATCACAAATATATTCCGAGTTCTGGTCGTAGAAAGCAAAATAGCCAATAGGAATATGTCTTTCGTAGTGCGCGGGGTTGAAATCGTGATGGAACGCCATTTTAGACGCTACAGCAATTATAAGAAGGTTGTACTTGCACTTGGGCTGAATCGGTGTGAAGAGTATCTAGATTAGATGAAAGAGTTTTTTGATTGAGAAGCGCGTTCTCCTAGTTATCGAAGCGAAATCTCCACCCTTCTGATACTTATAGATAGACTTCAGCTCGTGCACAGTTGCAAGCTGATAGTTGTAACCAACATCTCTGGGAGTTATTTCCGAGTTGGGTAATCTTGTCCTGTGTTGGTGGCGGTGTTTCTTGGTTTGGCTCTAACTCAATATCATTGAGATTGCAGCTTTCAAGACCGAGATATATAAGAAAAAGACCTATTTTGAATGAGAACAAGTTTGAACTTGGCTTTTGAGCTAATGGGATCAATTTCTCAATCGGGGTTTATTCATAAAGTTTCTAGCTTTGGTAGAGAATGCGCACGCCTCGCCCACCGTATTTTTGCTGTCTTGCAGACTAGCACTCTTAGTGAAATTGTCATTTTCATCGTCTGACTTGAATTGGGAGTATAACTAGTAAGTTAAACTTCTAAATTAGGAGTTCAATGTCCTGGGCGATAGTTATAGACGTGTTATGGTCTTTAATCGAATTACTTGGTCAGCCTCGAACCAAACCAAATACATGTGGTGGTTTTGGTTGGTCTTGAGATTCTAACTTGTGTCTCACATGAGCACAAGCTAGACAACGCAGAATTTATTGTCCAATGCGACAAATATCGAGTCGCCATTTAGATGAGAATAGAAGCTACAGGATACCAAATTCTAGTCGTGCATAGCGGCGGGAGAAATATTAGGATTCTACATCCAAGGACCCCTTGATATCCCAAAGAAGCCGATATAAAAGTCTTGCATTATATATATGCCATTTTTCAGGATCGTTAGCTAAAATATCAGACCGCACTCCAACCTACCTTGTGAATTGGGCTTGGTTAGATGTTTTGAGGAATTCCCAGACGTCTAGATAGGGTTTTCGGGAAATTATCAAGGACATTATAGGTTCCCGCGCTGCATATTATGTGCAATTGGCGATCTTGATCAAGTGCTAAAATGTCCTGTGCTTCCATTGGACGCGTGTCCCAACGTCCAGCCCAGTCCTTTGCACTCGAGCTCTGTGTTGTTGCATATATTCGGTTCAACTTGCCGCACGAAGTAGTCATAAGGAAAGTTTAAGCTAGGGAACTTTGAATGGTGTATCCAGAGCGCGAATACTGCGTATTTAAGGTGAAAGGGTCTAATTTTTAATTGGTGGAGGTTGGGTGGGAAATCGGCTTCAGCAACAAGAGTGAACTAAATAGTTCACATTTCTAGAATAGGAGACGGGATTGTGATGTACAGCGAGTTGAATCCTGGCTTCCGCATATTGAAGTTGTCAACATCCTTGGCGTCGTGAGTTGGTTGGAGTATTAATACACCGTGCCAGCCCAATTCATGGATCCAAACATTCGAACTTTTAGGAGCAATCGTATTTGAGTTTAGGTTCGAGGAGTGCTCCTTTGACCAAAGGACGCTCGGAAAGCGGATCACGAAAAGGAAATAGTTCAAAGCACAAAGCTTCAATGCCCATCACAATGGAAGAGCCCCAGGCGTTGGTCATCCCGGAGATTCTCGAGGAAATCCTACTGTACACCCCTATCGATAGCGTTATCACAGACTGCAGAGCTGTCTGCAAGAGGTGGAGAGCCGTTATAGATACATCATCTCGATTACAATCCTATTCCAGAACCGGATTCCCTCGTCTGAATATATCGATATACGTCTTATATGATCCAAACTGGCATCCAACACTCACAGAAGCTGCGTTAGCATGCCTCAGGCGGTTCTGGGCACGACTCGTCTCTTTCCACAACACACAGTCCCGCCACAATAACCTCGAGCGGAAGGCTCTCCTGAAGCAACTTCTGGTTTTATGTCGAGCATTTACCAATGCCACCAAGAAAATCATGCCAATTCTCACACCAACTTCGTGGTTGGCTCGAGGAATGTCAATGCGGGTCTCACGTCTTGATAAGCCTAGCCGGACGGACAATCTGCGAGACATCGAAATTGACGCGAGAGAGTTTGAATGGCCGGAGGAGACAAAACAGGCATTCAATAAATATTTCCCGAAATATTGGCCTTCTAAAGAAGCAATATATACCCTACCCGTGGTTGCTACTTTTTTTTGTAATATGATCTACAATCTGCTGCTATCGCCTGGATCTGGCTCGAGCTTGGTACTCCGACTCTTCCTTGAGTATCGGCGCACCGTGAATATTTTATACCTCGACGCGTGCCCAACTACCGAAAGGGTTTTCTTTCTAGCAACAGATCTTGAAATTAACTCGGAGATATCGGTCGACGAAGCCTAGTCTTCGTAGTATGATAAATAGTTAGGCCAGAAATTCCATGTCGGCATGGTCTTGAAAATATAAGAGATGCAGATGCTTCCACAAATGCTAATGTACCGTGGTTTTCTTACGGTCAATTATAAAATTTTACATCGAGTTAATTACCCAATTATATTGAAATCTATTCAAAATTTGGAATCTGATCTTGGGAACGTATTTCTCGTCTGTAGCAGGACTTCAGAGCTCGCCGGTTAGGGAATTGTGTTATTTTACTTTCGAGTTTAGGCGCGCTCCAGGCGTACCCGGTATCATATCCTTTTAAGATATCAGTAATACTTATAACGGGACCCAGCACTCATAAAATTCCCTCGCAGCCGTTCGTGCTTCTTCGAAATTCGGTAAACGAGACCGCATTCTTATCCAGTGTGTTCATCAAGTCGTCAATGGTCGACAGCTGGCGCCGACCGTCAAGTTTCAAATCTCGACCCGTGTCCGCCGCATATGTTTCAAAAGCGTTGTCCCATAAGGCTTTGAATTGGTCCTGGATAGCCGCGTAGTCGTCCATTTTGATATTATATTGTGTTACTCTAACCGCAAGGTAAAGTAAATACGTGAATTCTTTACGAAATACTGTACGTATATCTTGGTGAAGCTGAGGTATATATTTTATTTAAAAACAGAAGTCCCACAAATTTTAACAAACGAGCAACCTTAATTATACAAGTTCCTACATGACGTTTTGAGGTGGGGTTGCACAGGACCAGCCAGTAGCACGATCGTTTAAATCCTGGTGGTTGGACATTCTAGCCAAATCTAGACCGGATCTCTGGGTATCTCAAAACAAACATACGGCGTTTTCCGCGGCAAAAAAAGCACTTGGTTTTCAGCAGAAAACCTGCGAAAATAGTCAGTAGAAGTGAGAGCTTTGCTGTTCATCACCAGGATTGGTATAGTGAATAGATTGGCCTTGCATCGAGCTTCTTTAAGAAGGTGTTCAAATTAAGGACAGCTTGAAACTTGAACTCCAAGAGATTGCCACAATATTGCAATGCAATACAATCTGAATGCTAAAATAGAATTCGCCGAGCTCCTGCAGGACGACTTGGGCCACGACCACTCTTTCTTAAATTTCGATATCTGCTTGAGCGGTCAGGCCTAGACTTCGCCTCGGAATAAAATCCAACGAATACTCAATTCCCTTAGTTTAGGCACATCAAAATCAACAACACGGGAATATTAAGATGTCTTCTGCTATCCTACTATCCCTCCCCGCAGAGATCTTACTCTCGATCTTTGAACTCGCGACCCCGCAGGATCTCAACGCGTTTTCATTATGCTCCAAAAAATCGGAATCATTCTCGCGACCCATTCTTTTCAAAAAACTCATATTGACTGAGACCTCGATAGCAGCGTTTAACGGAGGCGGCTTGGCACATCTCAAAGCCATAGTTCAGTACGCGATTTCATGAATGGTTCGATGGCTTCCATAAATATATCGCGACTTACTAACAATTTTCTTTCAAAAAGGCATGTAAGCTTCGGCGACACGCTTACCTACGACAGAAACAACAGCATCCGCTTAGCCCGTGTGTACAGCGATTCGATATGCCTGTTTCCCAACGTCTCCAGTATTCGCATCACGTTGGCCACTTACAATACCAGTTTTGATCGTGATTTTGAACAAATATATTATAGGGGAGTATTTACCATCCTCGCGAAGAAATCACCCACGGTATACGGCAATCTCAAGAGGATAAATCTTGACTGCGCAATTCCATATGGGAATCCTATGGGAGGGTTTCGAAATGATGAACGAGTAGACTTTACCCAGCTTTTCCAAGGCGCTGATAATCACGACCCCGCTGCCGGGCCGACAAACAATTTAATCCCCAACCGGTCTCTGACGGAAGCGGAATATCCAACAAAGCTGGAGGAAGTCACCATCAGAACGAACATTTTTGCCTTGGGCCCGAAGGGAAGAAATATACAGTCCACGCTCCTCAGCTTGTGCACGAGGACGCTGAAACGACTGACTATTCTGGGGAATCTGGAGAATATGGGTTTGCCACGAGATTCGGAAGGCAGGAGATGCGATGCTAGTCCATTCTCTGTCTTGCCGACACTTGAAGAACTCGAAATTGCGACTAATGACAACGTAGTACCGGGACTGTACCTCGATATTACGGAAATGTTTCCAAATCTGAGAGTACTAAAGGTGGACGGTCTTTCAGATAGGAAAGACTACAGTGGACCGGACGAGATGGTGTACCCGGAGCTGATGGGGTTGAAGAAACTGAGGAGCGTGAAACTTTTGTGGCCCGGTTCGAGATTCGGTGAAATTGTAGAGACGCAACAACTCAAGATGTCAATTCCCCGGTGGATCGGAAATGGGTTGGATAAATTGGAAAATGTAAAGTTTTGGGTCAGACGAGGGGGTCTATTCAACTTTGGGTTGGAGTCGCTAGAATGCAAAGTACAGAGGATGGGGGGCGAGCGGGAATTTATATGGGGGGAATTGGTCGATATCTCGGAAGGATTTTCCCGGGAAATGATCCAATACAATCAAGATGGCCTGAACGGATGGCCGTCCGGGTTGCGATATCACCAGAAGAATGGTGTCACATTGATTTTGTAAATAGGTATATCGTATACAACCATAAAATTTCTTACTTTCCAAATCGATATATTCCAGTCTTAAATATGTACAAATGAAAAATGAAGCAAACCTGAGCGTATCAGTCCTCTACTTTCCCAATCCTGTGCCATTCGCAACCCATTCGTCGGTATGATTGAGAATACGATCTATGCTTGATGGGTTGTCATTAATAGACAATACACATCCCACCAATTTCTGACGATAACAACCTATCCAATTCAATTATATGTTATATGGGGGTCAAATCGGGATTTATAGGGACCTATTGGATATTTAAAACCGAATCGTTGCACAAATAGCGGTGCCTCAAATGCCAAGGTTCATTCCCGTTAACCATGCGGTTACACCGAGCAAGCGCGAACAAGGAGGCTTGCTCAGGCCCTTGATAGCTCTATTGTTCGAGAAGTGACGATGGAATGCCGAGGCAAGACGTTCCGCTTGGCGGACTGAACGCGAATGATTACTGATCAACCCTTTTTGTTTGGCTGACAACTCGCTAATTGACAAGGGGTACCTTTGGAAAATTAGATTTCTTTTACGATACATACTTTGCCGGCTAATTCACGTTAGATTGACAAAAAAATTTCTTTCCATATCTAGACAATACAACCGCTCCGGCGGTGTATAGTCAAGACGATATGGGACCGAATAGCCCTTAGGTGAGCAGGCCTGTGCCTCCAAGCCGCCATCTCGCGCTGAGCGAAGGTGAAGCAGGGATTCGAGAGCGAATGTGAAAACATGTCTCAGTTATAACCTGAAACCCCTGGCTCGGTACCTTAACCCGCGCAAAGAATGAATACCTGTGAATATAAAAGAGAAAAATTTCCAGACCACGTTCAACTGCGTAGTACCAATTCAGTAGGAAGGTATTTCGCGGGCCTCAAAAAACGGTTTCAGGCTTGCTAATACCTAAATAATCAAAATGGGGACTGGCCGCGAGTGGATTCGGCTTCTGTTGGTGTTGTCAACCATTACTTTGGTTAAAGCGGTACAATATAAGGCATATGGCTGTAGCAACAGCATCGCAGATCTGCAAAAACAAATTGATACGAAGTTCGCCCAAACGCCAGTGTGGGATTATTTTGGCGCCCTTTCTAGGCTTATTGGTTCGTACAGGCTCTACTCTAAGATTTTTTCGATAAATCAAAGCTTTAGCTAAGTCATGGGCCATATTTAGTTTGTCCAAGTGGGATAACTGGTGGTAGTTCGAACTATTGCATATGCCCCGAGTTTGGTAAGCTGTGAGGCCTTCAATAACAACTTCAAATCTCACACTAACAGAAAATAGCCTGTTGCGGTGACCCCCGCAGTGCAGCAGGTCGCTTCTGCCGTAACACAGACGACTACATTAATGGGAACTGGATTCAAAGACCGGCACAGTGCTGCGCCGGCCTTGATAGCAATGCGCATTGTATATGGCGTAATTAAAAACGACCTGACGATGAGATATCCTTAGATATGACGAAATTTGCTAATATATATGTTATTAGCGAATCCGAAGTGTCGTGCCGGGGGTGTTGCGTGGGAATGCGTCAATGTCAATACACAATTCTGCCCCGGGGCTGCCGGAGGGGGTTGCGATACCACGCAAGGGAGTAAGATACATATTTTGGATTGTGACAATAGTGTATAGTATCTGACTTCCTTTCTCCCTAGATTACTGTTGTGGGAATTCCGGTTGCTATCGACCTGGCGATGGCCAGGTTTGCTGTGGAGGGAATAAGTTGTGTGGATCTGGTAATTAGCCAGTGGATTTCTCTTATATCTGCTTATTAACGCAATTCAGGCCAGTATTGTTGTAATGGCGATTGTATTCCGTGGGACGGTCAGGTATGGTTCTCCTTATATGCATCTTCATGGTGATGGACTGACACTGTTGTTCATAAAGTGCTGTGATGGCCAGACATACCCCAGCTGGTGTTCGAAAGGGAACTACTGCACACCTACTCTTTGTGTACCAAATGGCGTTACAATGTGTCCGGGAGGGCGCATTGGGTGCTATTCAGGGACAAAATGTTGTGGAGATAGTTGCATCGCAAACGATAGAACATGTTGCGATAATGGAGGGTCCTGCGCCCCTGGTATGTACAAGCCGTCGCCCAAAAGAAAAAAAGCTACATTTAAATTTTTTGGAATAATTACTTACGGTGTGGTGAAATAGGAAAGTGGTGCTGTGGCGACAAGGTAAGGAAGATTTTATATCGAACTTCATAAAACGGCAAGTGAAGGTTGCTAAGCCGATACCATGGTGTTTTTAGTGTGGGGGAGACGGTGATGACTGTGGATGGGATGCCAGCGCACAGAAACTTATATTATGCACCAACTCAAAATGGTGTGGATCAAGTCAGTCATGTCCTTCCTCATTTCTGGAAATTTGACGTTTCAGACTGACTTTTCTACAGACTGCTGCCCACGCGACTACAGTTGTTCATCGTCTGGAGCCTGTATAGCACCAGGGAATGTCGCTTGCGGCGCACCTTTCTTCGGTTCATGCCCAACAGACCGATGGTGCTGTGGGCCGAGGTGCGGAAAAACGGAGAACAAGGATAGTTGCTGCTGGTCCAAATCTCGTAGTATGGAGTATCTGTGCACTGGTGGAAAATGTTGTGGAGATTACAATACGCCCAGTGCTGGATGTTGTAGAGAGGGTTGGAGATGTGTCAACGACTCTACTTGTGAACCCCCCGAAGGCCAACAATTATGCCCCGACTTCGGCGGTGTTAGCTGTCCGAATGACCAGTGGTGCTGCGGGAGGAGTTGCGGCGGCCCCGGGGCAAACGGGGACAGCTGTTGCTGGAATCCAGCTCTTTCCCAGCGTTACCTCTGTAAGAACTCTACGTGCTGTGGGACCGATCAATGCTGCACAGCAAGCCAGGAGTGCGTAAACAACCAATGTGTCCAGAAGCCAGTTCTAACCGCCACGTATGGCGTATGGAAGTCAATGGGCTGTTACACCGACAGCGTGAACGCCCGGGCCTTGTCGAATGTGGTAACCGATAACTCGGGAATGTCGGTGGCCAGATGTGCAGCTCTTGCTGCTGGAAGAAAGTATATGGGGGTCGAATACGGAGTGTAAGAACAGCTTCAAACTCAAAGTTCGTTGCAATAAGATTGACCAGTAATACGCCTCTAGGGAATGTCACTTTGGTGATTCGATAGCCAGCACCTCTAGTGCAGCGAACGATGGGTGCACCATGAGATGCGCCGGCAAAAACGACGAACTCTGCGGTGGTGGCGACAGACTGAATATGTATGTCAATTCGGCATTCACTGGACAGGGTAATGACGACTGGAGTCCTCTGGGCTGCTATACGGATAGCTCCAGCAATCGAGCGCTACCGTTTCAATACGTAGATTGGAATGCAATGACGGTCGAAATGTGTCTACAACAAGCCTCGGGATTTGCCTATGCAGCAGTGGAATATTACGGGTAAGTATTCGAGTGACCGATCGCGATCGCGACTTCGTAAATACGTATAGAACATTACTAATTGAAAGTTTTCCTCGCACAGAGAATGTTATTTTGGAAACACGTTGAATCCGGCTTCACAACCTGCTACAGGCTGCAACACTAACTGCGCCGGCAATACAAACGAAATGTGCGGAGGTAGCGATCGAATAAACCTCTATCGAAACAAAAATGTGGCACCAGTGTAAGACCAGGTATTTCCTATCGATCTTTTAAAGCTGCTCCGGAATTGACAGGTGGATGCACATAGTTCCAGTACCACGACTGAAACCGCGTCTACGACCACTATGACCACTTCTACTCCAACTACCACTAGTACCACTAGTACCACGACTACTACTACCACAACATCGACAACAACCGCATCTGGGCCAACGGCGACCGTGAATCCCGGGGTTGGTTCATGGGAAAGCAAGGGATGTTGGAGCGATAACAGGCTACGCCACGCTTTAACACAACAGCTTCTGGGAAACCAAGCGAGCAGTATGGATGCCGCGTCGTGTGTTGCAGCAGCTAAAGCCGAAGGGTACAAATATGCTGGGGTTGAGAATTCAGGGTAGATAAAGCCTTCCTACCTTCCATCCACCGCGCACGGTGGCTTTATTCATTGCTAACTCAAATACAGCGAATGCTGGGCAGATTTCATTCTGGACACAAGTTCCGCATCGGTAACCCTCAGTAGATGTGACAAAGAGTGCAATGGAAAACATTCAGAGATATGCGGAGGGGCAGATACCTTTATCTTGTACCAAGATAATGACTTCGTGGACCCGTCATTTGAGGTGGCAGAACTTGCAGCAGCTCTCACAGATCTCAAGACAGCATACGTCGATCTGAAGGATGCAATCGACGCTGTGGTCGAATTGCTCCAGAACCCTCCGGCCGAGAAAAAACGCAGGGAGCTGAAGCCACGAGGTGCTTTGGATCAAGCTATACAGGTCATGAAGCAGGCAGCTTGGGTTTGTCGTAAGTTCTTCTATTATCTGATTATCCTACTTCTAATGCTAAGATTTTTCTTTCCTCCAGGGAGGTCTTTGACAAAAGTCGTATATATGCTGCAGAAGAAGTCAATGGCAGCGGTAAGCGACCCTTAGAAATTATTCTTTTCCACTCTAATATGATAATAGCACAACTACATCCGTTTAAATAATCTAGCGTTAGAAGATGAAGATGAGCTGTTAGATGATGCAGCGAGTGCCACTAGTAGTGCATCACTATTAGAGCTTGAAGCATCAACTAGTATTTCTCTCACTTCACTTGGTCCTACTGCGGTTACCGTTTTAGTAAGTCATATCAATCCCAGCTCCCTTTCGGTCACCAAAAGCTAACTAAATCAGGCCCAAAGTATTTTTTTCGTGGGTAAGTACGTGTATTGAATATCTTTGGATCAAGTCGTGATTCTAATGCGATCGGTTTGTAGAAGCTGCTGCTATAGGATTGCTAGCATATCTCCTCGGGTTTGGATCCGGAGGTGGCACTGGTGGTGACACCGGGGGTGGTGGAACCGGAACACAGCCTCCAGACTGCGATCCATTGTTGGAAATGGCACTAGTTATAATGTGCAAGGACGGCACCACTGATAAACAGTACGAAGCCATGATCAGGAGATTGCCTGGACACCCGCGCAATGTCAGAATGGACCACCCCACCATCGATTGGAGAATGTACCGAGTCGTGATCAAGGATTGCGATTTGGACTCGCTTTTTGGGCTGACGACAGATCCTGCATCGCCAATTCTGACCATTGTTTATGACGAAGAAACCAATGGCGAGGTCCCCGATGATGGGAACCCACCCGCACAACGTGTTCGCAAACGAATTGAAACCGAAGACTTGCATCCGAATCGACTATATAGACGGGCATTCACAGATACAAACCTTAACGGACAGGATAGATATCTCTATCAGCCGAATGCTCCACACCACTTGAACTGGATGTCAAATCCAAACGCTCGCATTGAAACAGGGAGGTGGTATGATATACCAGACTCTTACGTATTTCTTGATAGCGAACAGGGCACAGGCGCAGTTATTTATATCATGGAACAAAAGGGGTATCTGTTATCGCACAAAGTAAGTTGCTACGTCACGTATGTACGGGGCTCGGGTAACTTGGCTTATTCTAAATGTGATATCATATCTCTAGGACTACCAACACAAGGTCATAGCTACGATACCTGATGCATCAACTTGGGTGACCCAAGCTGCCGTAGATTTTCACGGCACTTGCGTTGCTTCCATCGCTGCCGGCTGGTATAGCGGCGCTTCGAAAGGAGCAAAGCTAGTACTCGTAAAGCCAAACGAGTTTCCTGATGATCTTGGCGTCAAGACCGACGAGCAGAAGGCTTGGAAGTGGTACCAAGCTTTAGCTAAAGTTGTAACCCACGCCGCAAACGCACAAGCAGGGGGGCTTAATTACAAAGGGAAAGCTGTGGTTAACATTTCACAATGTTAGTTGAAACTCAAACCCATGATAGAATTTCTTTGTACTAACCAACCTTGTTTTCAGACATGGCCTCCAGACAGTTCGTTGGGATCAGAAATACATGGAATCCCAAGATTGAATGGTGGGCAGCGACGATGAACAAGCTAGATTCTTTCCAAATAGCCCTTGTTGTTACGGCCGGAAATGACCATCCAGATCTTATTACCAAACGTCGCCCAAGAGGAGACGGTGGTTCGAGTACGAGCATGGTAGTTGTAGGAAGCAACTGGCTCGATAACGAACGAGCTACTACCTCGCAGTTTCTGGAGCCCCAAAACAACTTTAAGGGAGTTTTGAGTATATACGCTAACGGCAAGAATTGTGACTGCGCTGACTGGTCAGAAACAAACTCTTTTAGCTTGCATTCAGGAACATCTTTCGCGGCTCCCGCTGTAGCTGGTGTCATTGCCAACATGCTCATATCATACCCCAATGAGGTCGCAGCTCAAGTCGCAGCTGATGGAGGGAAATGGGGATTGGGCGTTAAGAACTTTCTAATACAGCAATCAGTCCTTGCCAAGGGTGCAACATTCGCAGCAGATACCGATACGCCAGATGTACCCCGAGCCTCATGGGGGAAATTACTTCCTTGCGCGGCCATCGTGAACCCCAATGACGTGAATGATGCAGGCAAGCCACCAGTTTCACCACTTCTTGACCCTCATAAGCCGAGCGACGTTGATAGCACTACCCGGGCCGCAGCTATTGCAACCGATTTTCCAATGTTGGCATCGGGTAAAACGGTGAATCTGCTTGGCAAGGTATGATGCGCCTTATTTAATTTGAAGGAATTGCGCTAATCTTTCATCTGAATAGCCTGATTGTGTCGCTATACCCTAAAGGCCAGAACCAGGACCTGTTTTAACGCTTCGTTATCTATAGACCTCGCTTATTCGCAATGTTTTGGTTTTCGGATACTGGTCAAAAACTATATATTTTTCTTAAGAGTAGCGCTTCTAGCGATACGCTAATGTTTGTACCTTGAACTTTATGTGAATATTGGCCTGTTTCTTTCAGAATAGAGGGGCCGGGGCATATAGCGAGAGGCTCTTGATGAATTGAAACTTTTGACTGCGCCGCTACTACAATATGTGATATGATACATATGATATGATACATATGATATGATACATCGTACTTTGCCATCACGTGCACATCCTAGTTTTACACATAAGTTAGCCGCCCGCATGAGACCTAAGCAATGTGTGGTCTGTTATAAGCTTGACTAAAAAGAGGAACTGTCTTAGAAACATTTAAACAAAGCACACTCTATTAGATTATAATCCAATAGCTGGATGCGGCGCATTATACCCACTTCTATGCTCCGGCCCCGTTCACTAAACAGTAAATTTACCGAAAAGTAATAACACAAATTTTTTTTTCATACAATTACTTTCGTTTTATCATCTTAGTTATTTTCTATCGATCATTATGGTTATTTTCTGCAATTTATGGTTCTACAACTAGTAAAACTCCCACTTTAAGAATAATATGTCGATACCCTAACCAATAGAACATATTAGAGTTGGTGTTTGTAAGGCTGGGTTCGAGGGATCGCCAGGCCTCGTCAGAGCACTTGGTGATGGCGTCCGGCGTCCTACTACAGTTACTGCTTTAAGCCACCTATGGAGGACATGTAATTACCCTGCACCATATAGCAGTCTCTCCTAGATAGATGTTTTGAATGATGGCAAGCAACTCGATTCAAGGCTGAACAAGGCTGAAGTAGTGCGAGGAATATTTTTCCAAAACCGTCAAACTCTTCCCGTCACACACAAACAAGCATTCGACGGCGCAACACAGCCATCTTGGCTAATGAAGTAAGCACTGGAGACAAACATGTGGGATAATAGCACAGATCGGGAAAATATCTAGATTCCAGATCTAGATCACTAATTCCATTTCGAAATCACTGCATTCGATATGTCCCCAAATCGGAGTACTTAAAGGCCAAAACGCTTCCTGGGATGGCTGGTCTCTGCCCTGCTATCAAACAATTTTCTCGAGTATTTCGAAAAGTTCACCCTCTCACATAAACTAAACTCCAAATTTATTATCACTATCTACAAATGGCCGCCTCGGTGTGGAATGTTAGCTCAATCACCATCTTCCATCCACTCAATCGAACTAGCAGTGGCAGAACCGAAAGTGACTATTTTGAGTCGTGTGGCAACGCCGGTCTCTATTGCTCTGTACCCGGTGCACCAACCCTTCGTGGTCAATGCGGCGACTGGCTGGGACAAAAGGATTACTGTTGCTTCCTCTCCGCCTACCAAACCGATAGGTCTTCTAGTGTTATACTGCCCTGCAATGGCATTCTCGAAATCAAAAACACACCGTTTGAACAATTCGAAAATGCAGCTTACACATACAAGAAGCCGCCAACGGAAACCGATAGCTGCCCCAACGGCGACAAAGAGATCAAGGATACAGATATTTTTGGATACGTCGTTGAGAATGGATCAAGCGTTTGCTGCAAAACAGACAACTTGGTAATATTAGAAGAAATGAACGCCGAAGGAGAGCTATATGATAAAGCTTACCGATGCGGAGAATGGATGGTCTCGGCTTCAGGGCAAGAGGTGCAGCAAGGTTCCGGAGAGAGTACTAGTTTAGCGACCAAGGGCACCTCAAAGGTTTCCTCCTGGATTATTGTATCAATCGGAATGCTAGCGTTTTTTGGTTCACAGTTGTAATATCAGTCCTAGTACTGGCAGTTGGTATTCGAGTATTTGCGCAAAAAACTTCCGAAAACCAAGCATTGGCGCTTCCATTTACATAGAGAATTTAATTGAGTATATATTTCCAGCCGAGAATGGAAATGCATAGTCCACCTAGGTATTCAAAGCACAATGGTACTGCTACTATGTTTCTGAAATCCAGCCATAGGAGTAAACGATGTTTTAGAAAGCCGCTCTTCGCTAAGTGTTTAGAACTAAAAATCGATATTGAGAGGTTTGAGAAGAATTTGGTGTAACAAAGTGCAACTATGTTATGTGCTGTCCATCTATAATTTTTCTATTTCGAATTGTATGCATGATACAAGCACACATAACCTACAGTTTAAGACGTCGCGTTTACTCGTCAAACGGTTCGGAGCAGCAGCAAACCATCTTGAAGGCGGACCGAGGAGTTTCATATCCGCTTTCGCCTTCGAGCTCCTTTGATTAAGACTAACTAGAACACGGCGGAAACTCGCGGATACCTCTTGCTGCTACCCGTATTAGGCAGTATTGTTTCCCTATCCAGCAGGGTGCTAACTCTATAGAGTTAGCCGTTTCTTGTTCAAACTCGCTTCCACATCGAAATGCTCCGGAACACGACAACACCAAACGATGCAGGGTGAAAACCGTAGCATATTGGATTCCAACTAACTCACCTTGGGCTGTTAAACAAAACTTAAAGTTCAAATTTCGTCGTGAGAATACAATATAGGAGGATTTCATTATATAAGGGCCTAATTCCACAGAATCTAAATCTTCTTTTCACAATCAACAATTAGTGTCTTCATCTATATCTGGCTGGTCCGATTTAATATACACTTTAGCCTTCTTTCTTCACAGCAGGACTGTTCAACAATCCCCACTACAATCCTTAAAATTTCACTTCTAGATTTCTCTTGAATTACCATTAATTTAAATTACCATTAATTAAAACTAACCGCAGTCATGAAGATTGAAATCGCCCAGACACTTTCTGTTGTCGCTTTGCTTGCTAGCACTTCTACCGCTTTCTCGGTACCCGACTCTTACATTGGTGTTGTGAGACGTGGTGGTGGCTTCGTTAATTCGACAGCCTCAGCTGTTAATTCGACGGCCTCAGTGGCACCTGGTCTCATGCCACCTAAGAGCCTCAATTCCACAGTAAAAGCAACCCCAGGAGGCCGAAACACAACTCTCCCAGCGTTACTCAGAATCCGAGCTGCTAAATTCTCAAATTCTACTACTAAATTTTCAAACTCCTCCGACACCATATCGGTCAAAGCTGCAGCGGACCCACTCATCCCAACTGAGCTTGCTGACCTCCTCCCTACTGGAAAACAGACCGGTACGGATCTCAAGAAGAGCGCCATCCTCGCTCTCGCCGCTCTCCCAGGTGGCACCACGAAAAGAATCAAGTTTTTAAAGACTGTTCCACAGACTTTCTGGGACCAGCTGGCAGATTTGGAGAATAAGATCAATGATGCTTCCGCCAATGGCGGAAAGCCAGACCAGAGCCTTTTGAACCAGGACGAAAATGCCTGGATCGCGCTCTTCAATGATCAAGCTCCTGATGTTACCAAGTTGCCCACTACTGCCCCTAAGGTTGAGAGTTTCTCTCCAGAGATGATGGCGCTTGCGACTGATATCCAGTCCATTTTGACCAAGTTGCGTGCTTCGAAGTAGACTAATTCTTCCTCAATTCTGTATTAATTCCACTTTCACTTGTATTAGATTTTGCTACAAATAATAACCGAAAGTTTTTTGCAACTACTCTGAAATAGTTCCTTGGTGACTCGCAATTTGTAGTCTTGAGATTCAATAGCTTTAGTGAACCATTAAAAAAAAAAATTAGAAATCTATAATACTATTGGATTCTAATATCTGCAATATTCCACGATTGGGCATAGTTATTGGGCTTCAGGCTCCTCAATATTTTGGTGCCTGAGCTCAACTCGGGTACGGATCTGATTACTCATGTGGCGCTGACATAATCGAATTTGGTGTTCTCCTGCACCCTTGTCCAGTTTGCCGGATCCGAACAGCAGAAATGCGCTTAGGTGTTGGGCAGGGCCTGAAACTGACGTAATCAACATCTGTTGTGTGGACTATTCCGAATGAAGAGGAATTGCTGAACTGATTACCAAATCACTATCCCGAATACCCATTGGTAATTTACCAAAGCAGCGATTAGAGACTTATTGAGCTTTGTTTCAATATTCTGCAATATGAAATGCGGGGAGCATAAATTCACGCTGTTCTGCCTCGAACTGGACATGATTTACTATCGAACATTAAGAACCAATCAACACAACCAGCTTCGCACTCTTCTTACAAACCCCCAAATAAATTTATAAAAACACTTCGAAAACAATATTAAATTCCACCTGCAAAATGAAGCTTTACATTGCCTACGACACTTGTTCGCGCGCTGCTCAATTGGTAGCCAATGAACTCGGCATAGAGCACGAACTCGTCCACTTTGACGTATTCGGAAAGTCTACTTCCAATGGTGACGATTTCGCTGCCATCAACCCTCTTCTCTACGTCCCTGTTCTCAAGATCAACGACAACACTGATGATTTGATTTCCGAAACAGTAATCATCACTTCCTACTTGGCTGACCAGCATCCTGAAGCCGGTCTGATCCCACGACATGGCACTCTCGATCGTGTCAAGATGGATCAGTTTCTCGTTTTCCTCGCTACTGAGATTGCGCAGAAGCACATTCCTCTGATGCGTAAGCTCATGACCGAGGAAGGAATCAAGTTCAACAGCAACAAACTGTTGAAGGCATACGAAAGACTCGATAAGCAGCTTGCGGACGGTCGTTCGTATCTGTTTGGTGAGCAATTCACTGTGGCAGATGCATACGCGTGGGCCACTATTTGGAACAGCCGATCCGGTGTTAATATCGATCACCTAAAGAACTTTGCCGGGTGGAAGGATCGTGTTGACGCCCGTCCTGCTGCTATCAAAACACTCAAAGAGGAAGCAGAAATTTTGGCCGTTCATAAAGCCCAGATTCAGGCTCGTTCGGCTTGATTTTGCCGTAGTTGTACACATATGTACCAGTCTGCCGTGTAACGTTTACATTTAAGGGCGTTTGGAGCGCTTTTTTCATTTTCAATTCTTGTAGTGTATACATGTAAATAGGGAGAAATATTAAAAATAAATAATCTTGATAACTGATAATCAGTTCCTTCATCTCTAAGTACCACTACCCTTTCGGCTTGAGATACCCGAGAGTTCTAGCTTATGTTCCTTCGCTGCATTCACCGCCCGTATTGGCAAGGCCAAGGGCCCACCGATGTGTTGGGCTGTGCCACAATCCAACGTACGACGCGTACGATGAATGCGCTGCCCGCAGAAGCATCAAATCGGCAATGCGTACCGGAGATCATGTCGCGGACGTGATGCATGCGGAGACAGTGTGGAGAAGTCCAATCAAATCCCCGAGGCGTTTAAACACAACCTGTTCATTCTCTCCCCCGTGGTTTTGTGAAACAATCTGGACTTGTCCTCATTCTACTATATAATCCTCTGAGATTCGGTCCCTGAATCGCAGACAGTTTGGAAACCCGCTCAAGCTCTACCGAATTCGTTTGGTCGTCCAATCGTTCATAGCGACAAAATATATCTGCCTCGAGGCTGGGTAGCACAAGCGAAACAGAATTATGGATTCCGTAGCGACAAATATATTCGTACCTTTACCTAGGTCGCAGGCAGATCTACCTCTTGAAATCACAAACCTAAGGCTGTCGCATACGTCCAATTTATCCGCAGTCGACGACCCGACTCCTTCAGTATCGTGGTCTTATTCGACACCAGTGTCCTCCTGGGACTGGCGGCAGGTGAGCTATGCGCTGTATTTGCAGCGAGCAAAATTCCGAAACCCCAGGGTTACTGGTGGTACCAGTGTTGTGAAGCCCGAGTCGACGACATATGTCGCCTCGCGGGGAGCGAAAAGTTCTTTAACGGAGAATATTCCGTGGCCTGGTGTCTTTCAGCCACTCGAATCATTTTGCCTCTACCGGATCACTGTTTTGGCTGTGCTCGCTAGAGATGATAATCATAAAATCGTCCCAGGGCAAGTGCCGCCGCCATCTCCACTTGCTGCTGGTAACTCTGGGCAGAAAGTGCAAACCACTACGGCCTCCGTCGATGATCTAGCTAAAGATCTTGCACTCAAACTCGGAGTAAATACTGAAGATACGATTACTGTCTCAGCGGACTTGGACTTCCAGACGGCAATCGTCGCTGGCGGATTCGCTAGTTGGCAAGCGGTAGCCCCAACGATAGCACCAATCAGCACACCTTGGAACCTCGACAACTGGAATAAACCAGAGCCAGTCTCAGTATTCAGAAAAACTTTCGTTTTCGAAAAAGATCCTCCCAGGCTTGCTAGGATATCTGCAACAGCTTTCGGCACCTACAAGATATATGTCAATGGGAAACCAGTCAGTGATACCATCATGGAGCCCGGCTGGACAGAGTACAAACGCAGATTGTTATACCAAACTTTTGACATAGCGCAGCATCTACGCGCGGGCGAGAATATAGTCACCGTCTTTGTCGCGGATGGATGGTACCGCGGCCGGCTTGTGAGTGGAACGCAGGCTAGGCGAGGTGTCTTCGGGCACGAAACCGGGTTTATGGCTTTATTCCTCTTTAGCAGCATGTTCATAGGCGATAATGGCACATTTTCTTGGACTGGAGAGACGAAAGAGACAGGATGGAAGTGCACCCGGACATGTCCGATTCAGGAAACCGAACTGTACGACGGCGAGCACTACGATGCGCGTATCAAGATCGACAAGTTTCTGGACGACAAGGTACACGGAAATGTATGGGAAGATGTCAGAATTATAAAGGATGCTTTTTCTGGTGATAAAGCGCCAGTCCTTCAATCTACTCTTAGTCCACCGATCCGCTGTACCGGAGTTCATACGGTCAAAGACATAATCACCTCGCCAGACGGCAGGAAGATTCTAGATTTCGGACAAAACGCTGCGGGTAGGATTCGGATGAAAGGGTCAGCACCAGCTGGTACAGAAATCACCTTTGTGCACGTGGAGGTTCTGCAACCCAACGGGACACCGTGTACGGACCTTCTTCGGGATGCAAAAGCTACCGACCGTTACATCTTTGACGGATCTGGTGTTGAGGAATTCGAACCGGAATTTACTTTCCACGGCTTTCGATATGTGCAAGTTCACCCTTGGATCGAGGGGCTGGAGATAGTCGCAAAGGTTTATGGGAGCGATCTACCCAGAGGATTGACGTTTGAAAGTAGCCACCCAGAATTGAACAGGTTGGTGAACAATATACAATGGAGTGCTAGAGCGAATTTCTTATCAATATGCACGGATTGCCCCCAAAGAGACGAACGACTGGGTTGGTGAGTTCTAATCTCTACTAGCATTAGCTGAAACAGAGAAATATTGAAAATCGCCACTAACATAATACTTTGTAGGACCGGTGACATTAACGTAAGTCGCAGTAGGCATAATCTACCCCATACTACTTCTAATTTGCTAGATAGGCTTTTGGACCAACTGCAGTCTACATTTTTGATTGCCAGAGTTTTTTGAGATCCTGGCTCCACGGCTTGGTGGATGGCCAGATAATCGGTGGCCGTCACGTTCCTCCTTTAGTGTATGTGACTTGAAATTCCTAAAGCTTCTATCATACTAACTGGAAGATCAGCTCCCCAAATGCTCTGTATCCACCTGGTTCCCATAGACCAAACGCCTTGTGGCAAGATGTTCTCGTCACTCTTCCTTGGTATCTTTACGAGACCTACGGCGATACAAGCCTCCTCAGGGAGCTGTTCGACGCAATGGAAGAATACCATATCAAAGGCATCCCGAAAGATCCATCAACCGGACTTTGGGGCCCTGGTTTCCAATTCGGCGACTGGTTAGATCCAAGCGCCCCACCAGATGCGCCCGACCGCCCAGCTACGGCTCCAATGTATGTCGCCGACAGTTGGCTTTGCAACATCACGAATACCCTAGTCAAAATAGCTAAAGTGCTGGGAATGCCCGATAAAATCGAATACTGGGAATCACAAGCCGCCGATCTAACAGCCCAGTGGCAATCGAAATATATGCTCCCACATAAATCCATGGAGGCAAATAACCAGAAATACGAACCACCACAGATTTTATCTCAAGACACCCAAACCGCACACGCCCTAGCACTAAACTTCCAACTTCTCCCAGAAAACAGCAGAAAAGCAGCGGTCGACCGTCTCCACTTCATCGTCCGAACGAACCTCTGTTATCTATCCACCGGGTTCGCAGGGACCCCGGAGCTTCTCCACGCCATCTGCGCACCCTCACCCAAATCAACCCCGCAAAGCCGCCTCGAATCCATATCCCTAGCGTATGACGTCCTCCTGGGTACTAGAAACCCGCCATCCTGGCTATACCCCATAACCATGGGCGCAACCACAATCTGGGAGCGCTGGGACGCCGTCAAGCCGGATGGCAGCGTAAACACCGCGGGCATGACAAGTCTGAACCATTACGCGTATGGAAGCGTGGGACGGTGGATATTCGAAAATATCGGCGGGATCAAAAAGGAGAACGTGGAAGGATACCCTGGTGGCTGGAAATTCGTGATAGATCCGATCCCCAGTCCATCGAGCGGGCTTACGAGGGCAAAAATGATTTATGATAGTCCGAAGGGGAGTTGTGAGTGTACTTGGATGTATAATACCGGTGATGGGATGATCAGAATGCAAGTTAAAATACCGGGAAATTGTGAGGCGGATATCCGGTTTTTGGGAAAGCTGGTGAGGACCGTTGGGTCGGGGGTGTGGGAGTTTAAGAAGCAGATATCAAGCGAGGAGAAGGTGGTGATAGAGGGAACTCGCGAACTAGAAGCGGATGGTTGGGAAATTTGCTAGGTAACGGTCAAATAAGTCCATTAGCTGACTACGCTGCTTTAGTTATGAGTCTTTTTTGTCAACCAAGTATTGTCAAATTGTAGTATAATATCTAGGTTTAAAATTAAAAATAAATGTACGAATCATCTAAAACTATCGCACGCCCGTATAAAGAGCTCGCTTGGTAAAGAAAAAAAAATTGTGTTTGAAAGTTCATTTAAGGGAAGATGCAGGCTTGGAAGTTCAAGTCAGAGCTGTAAGCGCATCCACCGAATGTTCTCCCATTTGTGTTACAACCATTCGAGATATTCATCATGTGCTCGACGCACAGCTCATTGGTCACTGGGAAACCACCCAACCAGATCTTCATGTAGAAGTTCACGTTCCTTCCACCTTCAGCGGCAACTCCGCCGTATGGTAGCCCTTTCTCGAGATACTTGGTGCCACCTGGCAGCATCTGAGCGCAAGCCTCCTTGAGGGCTCTGGCGAGAGTATTTCCTGCGTAGTTGCTTGGAGGTGCTGGCTTTCCTGGTGTCGCGGTGACACATTGGACGGCTTTGCCCTTGATTGGTGGGAATTGCTGAGGGGTAAAAGTAGGTACTGGAGGTTGAGGTGGCGGAGTCGTAGTTGACTTCGTAGTCGTAGTAACCACAGTAGTTGTGACCGCGGTCGTGGTTGGCTTTGCGGTCGTGGTCGTTGTCGGCGGCACGCTTGTAGTTGTTGGGATCTGGGAAGTGGTGGTAGTAGTAATAGATGTAGTCGTGGTAGTGGTAGTAGTAGGAGTAGTAGTAGGAGTAGTAGTAGTAGTAGGAGTAGTAGATATAGTCGTGGTGATATCGATAGTGGTAGCAGATGTAGTTGTGGTAGAAGCTGCGACAGTAGTACTACTAGTAGTAGCAGGCGCAGGGGTAGTTGCTCCTTCGCTAGCAGGGGCATCTATACAATATCCCCAACCTGCTTTCACCTTGAAGCAGCCAGCATTGAATGCGGGATTCTAAATCCGCGAATGAATTAGTCGATACCGCCTAACCAAATATACCGTGTATGGACTGTTTCCTACCCATGCGTACAAGTCATTCAGTTTGATGCCAGTTTTCTTTGAAATTGCAAGACATGTTTCGCCTGACGGATTGAGTGTTAGTATATTATATTACTAATTCTATCATTTCTAAATTGGAAGCTTAGCTAGAGGCTATTTCGTTACCTTCTTCTGCAATATACCACAGATCGCAACTCGGAGCTTCATCTTTCTCAGTTTGCTCTGGCTTGATGGGGGCTATAGAAAGACGTTGGTTTCAGTAAGTTTGATATTATATAATCATCTATGTCCAATTCAATAGTACTTACTCGTTGGACCGGTTTCTGCAGCTAAAGGTCTGGAGGCGACTTGGTTCACCAACAGCCCGGCTGTGATTGCGAGAGAAAGAAATTGCTTCATATTTTATGAAATCTTTTTTGAAATGAACGAAGTAGTTAAAAATCAGAGAATATTGTAAATGAGCGTAATGCTTAGGACTCCTGCGAACACGAGAATCGGAGTTTCTGAGATCAAGCTGTGGGATATTTTGGTCTTCTATATATATGAATTTAGTCCCCTGGTTATGACATCCAGAAATTAAGATATAGTCAAAGATTGCTCATAATGCCTTCGACTCAGAATATGAGAATCTCGTATCGTCAAATAACTATCTTCATGGTATCAACGGAAGAATACGCCAGCCTGCGCCTTCGTTCGCATGGTGTTCCCTGTAAGCAAAATCTCGTAATTCCTGAATTCAGAAAACTTTAACATATAGCAATTAAACTCCGATCGTGGATACCAGGTATTATGAAACTGGCATTCTAAAAGCTCATAGATGGATGCAATATTCTTGGGTTCCTGGACAGCAAGACGCTACCTCGGTCGTTCCAGAAGAGGAACGAGGGGAGGATGCAGGGCTGGGAATACAACTCGGGAAGGTGTTGTTGACTTTGTCACGAATCCCTGGCGAGGCTCAAGTGCTGTGCTGCAAGCGCAGTTCGCATTGATTTCACGAGATGGTCGTACCTTCCTTTCGGATAAGATTTACAGAATATATGGCATCTTATAAAAGTTCATTGACTGTAATAGGGCGGACCGCGATCCGAGATTGCATCGATCGGAACCCTGGAAGCAAGGAAGGTAGAGTCTTGGAAGCCGGAAGCTTGTCCTTGCGCGACTAAGCTTTACGAACCAGCAAATAGTACCTTACATGAATAAGCAAAAACAATACGAGAGGAACTCTTGGGCAAAAACGCAAATATGCCTTGCTAGCGAGAGGCTCTCCTTCCTAGGTTCTAGAAAGACACCATAGCAGATTGCACTACTTTGCTGTCAGGTATTAGTAGCAAGTCAAGCATCTGCGGCCCACTTATAATATTCGTATGTACCTTCTCGTATACCTAATCGCTCAAATTTCATAAAGAATGAAATGAAGTAAAAGATACAAAATAGCACAATTTTAGGACCACCGTGGCAAAGCTAAATCAGTCAATCGACTCTGTTCGGCAGGGACGAAGAACTTCTGTTGTGCCGCGATGGTGTCTAACGCGGCCAGTTCAGACAGGAAAGAAGCTTAAGCGCCCAACTTGATTCCATTGAACTAGTGCCTTTGTATGTCAAAAGAGAAGAGAATTGGTACTATCTATACACATTTCGCTTCTCATCACCGCCAACAAGAACTATGAGGATCAACTGCTTGCGTATCTTAAAAAGAAACACCGACTACAGGGGACTTCTTGCTCCTATTTTACAAAAAATATTTTTAATTTTTCCATTCTAGTACTAGATATCCCGATGCCTTGTTCAAAGAACGAAGTCAATAGCAATCCGACACCTCCTGATCTATCCGGAATACACTACCATTCGTCATCCGAAGACGAAGATGATGGGGAAGACGAAGATGATGGGGATAACGGAGACGATTACCATAACTTACAACACGCCAACCAAAATGCAAGAACGCTAGTTTCGGCAATATGCGATCGAAACGCCGAGGCCGTGAAAGAGCAACTCAATTCTGGGGTTAGCCCAAACGTTCGCCTATTTGAACCCGCCGTAGCTATATCTGATGAAGTGTCGGAATACTGGCACAGCGACCCGAATATGTCCCCTCGTTTTCGCTATGGTAGGACCTACCGTGAGAAATACCCTCTCAGTATTGCCGCAGGAATACCTACACACCCAAAGGCTCAGGAAGAAAAGCTTAAAATTGGGGCAATAATGACCGAACTCGTCAGCCGAGGAGCAGATTTATATGCTGTTTATCGGCAGCCGCTGATGCATACCCATCGTCGCGGAGTTTTTCCAGGTCATCGGATTCCCGTTTCACAGCCTGAGGCGTATGGCTTTGATCACTGGGGATCTGACAGCAACATGTTCGAAGAAAAATATGGACTTCGATGCGTGGTTCATTCAATTCTCGAAGACTCTCACTATGCCCTCCCATTACTTACTGATAATCTGGAACTCGATCTGGAGCATCGAGATCCCCGTGGCCGCACTCTTCTCCTTTCCGCATGTCGTAGTCTACTAGGTGCTGATGCGGCTATTAACAGCAACCACAGGGATGCGGAAGAAGAGGGCCAAGTTTATTTACATAATCCTTTCGCCAATGTTCAGATAACGGCATTCCAATATTTACTTAATCGAGGAGCAAATCTATTGGCAACAGATGATCTAGGCAGGAATGTTCTCCACCAGCTTCTAGATCAGAGTAACACGGAGCCTCGGCACTTCCGCCCACCTGTAATCAGGAATACTCTGCGACACGTCTTATCTCTAAGTGAGAGCATAGAATTGATTAACAAGCCTGATAATTTTGGCACTTATCCATTGCATGCAGCCCTACAAAGGTTGCGGTGTAATTACTACCATGGCCATTATTTACGAGATGAGACAACGATCGATGACCTTCTCGCTGCTGGTGCTCAACCGAATTTTGCTGACGGCCGAGGGAACACAGCTCTACACTACCTAGCTGACGATGGATTGGTCGACAGTGAGGCTAGTGCCAATAAACGGCGCCTGTTTCAAATCTTTCTCCGCCACGGACTGGATATTAATGCCCGGAACACAGAAGGTCGCACTCCTTTGAGTCTCTTCTTGGAGGAAGTGCCTGTCGACCCGAGATCCGGGTATAGTGAACGACACAGTCCGAATCAAATTGAACTCGACAAGTCGGTTCTCGACATATTTGACGAAGCGGGTGTGAAGTGGTCGGAGATCGATGACAATGGGCGCACGTACCTTCACATGGTGGTCCTGAACGAAGACCAACGGTCAGAGACAAGATACGAATATCTAAAATCGAAGGGAGTAGATGAAGATATAAGAGACTCTACGGGAAAATCGGCTTTCCAGATAAAAGACCCTAAATTCTACGAGATGCTGAGGCGGATGGCATTGGAAAAGAATATGCCAATGAAAGGGATAGTCTGATTTCATTTCAATATTATAATTCGTATTATCATAAAAAAACGTGCGTCTTACGTCGTTATTCGGTAGCTGTTATGCGTTGTACTTTTAGTGCCGTTATTGCCTTAATAAGATTTTTTTTGCCAATTTTACAGACGATATCAAAATTTGTAATTAATCATGTAAGATATTATATTTAACCACGGGGCTGAGGATGTTTATACCGGATTATTGAAGACTGGCGCATGGTACTAGACATTTCGAATCATGGCGAAAGACAAACTCCGATCAACATATACGTAGCTACAGCCGACAGCCCCGCACAAGACAAAGCACGTAAGCTCTAGATATGACAGCCTTAATTTCTACTAAGTCCGCTTACTCAGAACTTCATTAAAAAATATGTTCCTCAATTAGATTACTTCTTGTTATATCGTAGATGGGAAGGCTGTCTTGAGGCATTTATTTTCTCTTCAAAATCCCTTCTATATAGTTGTACCAATCACATGCAGCAATCTAACTACATATCCTAAAATCTTATCGTCTACAAAAAAGTATTACTTCCAGCTCATCTACACCTATGACCTGGTTACAACATCCTCAGCGTGCAAGCCTAAGAAATATTGATATGGACGCTGGTCTATACGCTGCGAAACCACTCCTCCGCATATTTCGTATACCACATCTTCGTACCTCATTTTCTCAGCCGTCTTATAATCTGCTTCGAATAAGCAAAGCCCATAACAAATGCACCCATTAAGACTAAGGCGGCTGCAAATCCCGTTATTATTCGGCCTGATAACGCTAGTTTTGACTCGTAAGGCAGAGAGTCCGAGGGCTGAAAGTATTTAATCGCGGCGCCGGCGTTTTCTATGTTTTTCTTAACTTCTGGGTCGTTAAGAGTTGAGACAAGATCGCGGTTGTATATGGATGGCATGGTTGTCGATTCTTGATTTTCAGCGACACTTAAGTGCACTTCAGGAGATTATGAATGTAAATCTCGAAGTTGGTGTCATCTGCCAGGTAGTGGAAAGCTGGTCTAGAGTTAGTGACAAAGTTTGCACCTATAGGGACTTGGATTTTAAGTACCTACCGGTTTGTACGAGTACAAGATCAATCTTCGAGTGATCAGATGATCGTGATCGGGACCGGGTTCTAGAAATGTGTTGGACCAACTTCTGTTTGTGTAACGTGAAGGTACCAGCCCAACAATGCGAGAAAAGAAGAATCGAAGACGCGGCGAGCGTAAAAAATCTAAAAAAATGCTTCGCCAGCTAGCTATTTTGAGTATCGCTTGAAAAGCTAGAATGAAGAGCAATCACGAGGGGAGAAGGCTGGTTTATTTAGTTCTTCCAGAATGCATTTTCTATTGTTTTGAGAACATTTAGGGCCGCTTGAAAGGATGGGTTTGCACAACACCAACAAATTTCCAGCCAAATTGGTTGCTGCATGCTGTGCCGTACACTCGCATCAATTGCAAAATATCCATGACCTGCAAACTCGTCGTGCAGGAACCCGGGCGGCTAGCTTAAATATTCTCGTACGATCGGGTCCCTTTGGCCCGCCTCCTAGCCTTCACACGATCTTGAGCGCGTCCCTTCTGATACTAACTGTTGTTACGCGTGTCTAGACCAAAAATTATTGTGATGAGGATATTTATCATCGAACCTTGGTGATGTAAAATTCAATACAGCCGGGCATCTGGAATAAAACTTCGTTGAGAGGGCAGCCCTCGTTTGGGTCATAGTGTAGGTATTGATTGATTTTGGGTTTAAACTTTGGACTTTTTGGAAACTGCAGTACTGCCAATGTGGTTCAGCATTCCCGGGTTATCCTGGCAATCGTTTATGTGCGCCTCCTTATTCGATCGCGGGTTTCCCTCGGATCCCATACCACTAGCAACCCCATTTACGATGTAAGACCTCTGGCTTTCATCAATGCATTCAGTACGGGCGGCTAAGATGCTCTGTCTGTCTCTGTGTGAATTCTGCTAGAATGCACAATGCGATTTTGAAAATATTATTTTTGCTCTGAAAAAACAAGTTGTAAGTCTACATGGGTCTTTTTTGAGTGGCTATTTAGGGAAGCGCTGTAGTCGACATGGATGGGCGGCATCTAGTCTTCGGGTCGAGCCGCCTGAAACACCCCTAGTAGCGGATACCTGCACCGTGGGCTTGGGATGTGGAGAATATTGGTTATTGGCTGTGAAAATACGAGAATAGGGTCTTAGGTCACAGGATTTTGCACTCAATGTTCCAAAGTTACAAAACTTTTTCTGGTGATAATGCATTCACTCCTGAAGCATCCACAATGCCAAGAAAAGACGCGGTTTAAATTTGTGTAGATGGTCGATTTCATGATGAGTTCATATTCTTGTAAACAAGTTCCAGGGGTCCATATATGGCGCCCGCTCAATGATCTTCTGTAAATAGAGCGTGTAATCGCTGGATCATCATATTACAGCTGATTTGCGAAATAGATGCAACACGAAACAATAAATTGTGGCCTCATAAAGAAGACGCGTTCGTTAGGTTTCTTCGGTACCTGTTCACCCACGGGTTTGAAATTTTTTAGAGCACGTATCTGAATGTAACATTTTCTCTGTCGGTTACTGTTTCAGGCGGGATGGTTGGTTAGCGAGGTGATTCTTATCAGATGAGGTGCATTCTATGGTACTGCTGATGTTTTGAACTTACAGTTCATCCATTCGACGTGACTCATGCTATCGCTCTTGTCTTCGCTGATTCGCTCCCTTTCGATACTATCGCGGCGAGTATTTTGGTAGTTATAGTAGACCCGTAAAAGCAGAGCTACGATAGCTGCTGCCGCCTGCGTAGCCAATACGGTAACTTTGGCTGGAAAGTATCTATTGTTGAAATTCGACCAAATATATATGTTAGCGAAAAGAAGAAAGTAATCGAGCTGGAAAGCGAATATTTAGAAATTCAACTTAAAACATACCCTGGGGCATCTTTGGCTTGGAACGTCTGGGGCCCTATGATATTACCAAGAGAGAAGCTGCCAGATATCATCACACTGGCAGCTATGCGTTTTGTATGGCCAGCTACATTGGCAGCCACCCAACTATACAGCAGTATTAGGGTGGCAGTAATCTATGGTTTTGGTCAACAAAACTATTTGAGAAATAATGCTAAAGATTGTGAGAGCCTACCGCGTTGACAAGGTAAATGCCGATTAGGTTTCCAGCCTTCTCTTTGGCAGGAAGGAACGACATCAACGCACCGCCAACTATTCCAGGTACACACAATCCTGCTATCCACAACGCCCTCGTGGATGTTTTCCCTACGATTACACCGGATATTATTGCTGCAAGAATCGATACAATCCCGGATGGCATGTTCAACAGCGCCGTCACTTTGGGTGTGTAGCCAAAGCCTCGGATCACGGTCGCTGAGTACGTTGTAATAACACCTGACGAAATGGAAGTCTAGCAGAAGTCAGAAATTTGTCAGCATTTTTTCTATTCCAGTCAAGATATACCGATGTCGTACAAGAGAGGTACACAGAAATATGCCCCAAATCTGCGGATCTAAGAACAGTTCTTTGAGTTGTTTAGGTTTGAAATCTGTACTGCTGATCCCGGTCTGGTTCTTTTCAACTCTCTCCAAAGCAGCGAGACGCTCCTGCTCAGTAAGCCAAGTCGACGACATTGGTGTGTCCGGCAGCTTCCAGACGGTCCAGATCCCGATCGCTATTGTGACACCGCCAAGAGCGAGGAACATAACTCTCCAGCCTGAGAATTCACTCTCTACATGTTGGAAGCCTACCGATTATGAATGGTTAATGTAAAGTTATCACAACGCTCCTACAAAGCGGCTGGGGCTAAAAGGAATGGTATTTTTCTCCTTACCGAATGAAACTAGACCCCCAAATATCTGACCAATACCAAGTCCACTGTACCACAAACTCATCCGGGGGACTTGTTCCGCTTTAGTGTACCACATACCTGCCGGGGTACTTTATTAGTTTCTTCATATTTTCTATCAAACAAAATATTTTGAAGCGGCTCACTCGTTATCAGGATCAGACATGGTGCGATGGCGGTCTATCAAATTCAAATCCAATCAGCTCACAAAATGCGAGAAAATGCATATGCAGCGGAACCTCAAAATACAACATCACAAGGTAATATTTCGTGCATACCTCAAAGACACCGAGGAAAATCCTGACAATTAGCAGGCTGACAAAGTTGTGGCAAGCCGCGGTGCAAGCAGTAACGACGCCCCACATGATAACGCTAAAACCAAGATACTTTGCGGCTGGAAGCTTCTGCAGGAACATCCCTAGAATTACAAAGAGAAACCGATTAGCAAAGTCTAGGTATTGATTATTTGTACGACCTAAAATCCGTTCGACCATCCAGCGAGCATGATAAGCGAACGATTTCCGTCTAGTCGGTATACACTATTTCTTAAGTTACCTAGCGTGGGTAGAGTACGAACCGGTGGGAATCTCAGCAGCGAGAAATGCGATAAAGAATGCGGTAGCACACCATGAGAACTCGTTTCCCTTTAAACCAAGTTCCTTGTTCAGACCCATAACTGCGGCATACTAAACGTCAATTTGTTGAGTTAGCATCAAGAGCACTATATAGAAATGCGAGTCAAAGGAGAAGTAAGCTGAGAGAGGAAAGTAAGAGCCTTACATTTATGTTCACTTTGTCAATGAATTGCATTGTATAGCAGGCGAACATGATCGGAACAATTCTAAAATCGATCTTTCGGAGCAGTTCCTTCTCATTTACTGGCGATGCGGTGCTATATAGCGCGCGTTGTTGCTGTAGAAACTCAAAGGCAGCATCAGCTCTCCTAGATCCTGGAGTCGGAGAATTCGTAATTCGGGTAGAAGAATCGCTCTTCAGATCAATATATTGGTCTGGAACGACTTTTGTTATGGTCTCCATAGTTGGGAGGCTGTCCTGTGTCTGAATAACAAATATGTGCCGCAAATAAATGGTTTTATAATAGATTAGAGGATTTAGACCGTAAGTCTATAGACAGGTCCCAAAAAGTGGAACAGGATGAGCTATGAATATACCGAAAACTAAAAACTCTGGGAATGTTGGTTTGGGTATATGCGCTATATATTCTAAATTTGTAGTTCTGTTTGGCAAGCCTAAGTAAACAAAGCGGCGAATGGTCTTCGAGGTACGTGTTTTCCAATCGGAAGGCTAATTTTCAGCTTGTAATTGGAAAGTTAGAATAGCCAAGGAGGTTGAAGCTTGATGTATACCGAGGTTCCAGCCAACCTGTAGAAATATAACCAACCTATCGGACCAAAGGGTTTTCGACCAGCCTCACCATGCTATTGGTTTATCTAATCGAGTTGGTGAAGGGAGATATTACAAATAAATTCCAGCGAAACCCTACCAGTTTAGGGTCGTTTGATTGGTAGAGAGCTATCGCTTGATCCCGATTGGGCTAGATTCGTGATCCGACCCTATCGAGGAACTTAGCGAATGTCACAGGATTTCTCGGTTGAGTTATCTCAGCCTTACCTCTAATAGTGTAGTGATTTTCCCAAACAAAAGTACCTAAAGTTCATATGAGAATAAGTGGGTTGTTTCCAGATTGCGAGGATCGTGAACGGGAGCGAGCTGGTTTGGTAGTATTTTTGAATGGAGTTATAATCTGACCTAGCAGATCAGCAGCGACTTTTAGAAATCGTACACAAATATTATCGGTAAATAATTCTAAAGTAGTTGAATTTAACTTTTGTAGCATTGCTTTCTCGAGCTTTCTCCACTATATATACTTGCATCGGTCCCAAATCCGAAGGTGGGGTTATATTCCGACCGATTTCGTTGCGCTTCTAAAGGCGATACCTCGTTCAGGCAGGAGACCAATAGAATCTTACTACATCCCTGTATGGCATAATTGTCGAACATATTATTCATTGGCTCGAGATATATGGAACAGGCAGAAACGAATTGCCCGATCAACTGAGAATCGGTACTGCCAAGGATATCCTTGTCCTGTCGCCATTCGTCCAACCAGTCTGCAACTCTCCGCAGTGCCTTCCGAATGTTGGTATAATATGCATGGCCGTTGGGGGTAAGGAACTAACAAATTAGATAGCAAGGGTCTTTGTGCTTCAAACTATTCTCATTTTATCGTCAAATAGTTTTGCGCAAGACCGAACAACGTATATGGGGTACGTCCAAATATCGCCAAATCAATACGTAATAGTGTTGAACAAACCTTTGTAAGGTCCGAATAGAGTTCTTCGCGGTCCGGATTTATCTAAAGAAACCTCTCTCTTTGTGACTTGGGTCACATACCTCTTCGCAAAACGAATATAGACCCATACATCAGGCTCAAATCTCAAGTTGCTTAACATTTATTTGTCTAGTCATGTTCCCCAGTTTTGAAAACCTGTGTGGAAGCCATTCTATGCCACTGCACCACAAGCGGACAAACCCAAATGCCGATAACCCAAACCTATAGATATTAGTCGGCTCTTTCAAGGGCCGATTGGCAAAATATGTACCATCTCACGGTCCCAAGACTTCGATCCGGATTCGATGTACTGAGTGCCAAGGATATCTATAAGCTATCCTGATCTATTAAAAGAAGTCGCAGGAACCAACAACCATCATTTTCATCTCCCATATGATCCAAAAAACGAGTCTTCTCACGTGGCTGAAAGGCTAATTCAACAGTCGGTAACTGTCAATACCACCGATATGGAAGTCGAGTGGTTTACTTCACAACAATCTTGAGATATCAAGTCGTACAATTGCCCGCATGTGCTTCAGTAGTAGCACAAGCGAGATTGAAGCCGGAGAATAGGATGCAGACTTTTGCCCGGGTTTAAGGTAGAGGTAATGTACCGTATAGGCCCATGTTATACCAAGAAGGTCGTCCCGGTGAGGACATCTATAATCCTCAATATTTAGAAGATCCCAAATTATGCTTCATCACGCTTGTCAGCTTTAGGTGGCTGGAAATTCTGATTTGCGCCGAGTGTTCTCGAAGCTGCTAATCGGTCGAATTAGCTATACCTATCACAATCATGCAATTTCTACCCTCACTATTACAAGCCTTAGTATTCATTGTCATCACCCCAAAATTTCCATCCCCAATTTTACATGCCTTCAAACTGACCTCTACACTCTAATCTCCACCTGAACGCCTAACGATCTGATTCTAGAAAACGAGCTCAAACTCGCCTACGGCGTCGCAAAATGGCGAGATTCTACTTCCTTGTCGACCCCAGATCTCCACAGTACTGGGACCGCGAATCGGTTGCCTCTTTCATCTGCGTCTTCACTACCAGCCTGATCGGACTCGCCGCCTGGTGGCTAAGAGCTTACGTTAAGCATAAATTATACGCGAAGATTCTCTGGGATGATATCCTGATGGCCCTTACTGAGCTCTTCTCGCTTATATACACTGGTTTCGCTTTCGCCCGTACGTTGCTCAAGACTGAGGATCGTTACACTTTTGCTCATCAGGAAATAGAGATTCGGTATGGTCTTGCCATACCTATGTATGACCGTCCGCCAGTGTTAGAGGAGATGTTTCAAGGTGTAAGTAGTTTTCTAATAGAGCCTAGTTTATTTTACTGATGTAATGCCCAAATGCAGCCGAATTACTACGGTAGAGTTTTCTACCTCGGAGGCATCATGTTCTTCAAAGTAGGTTCCAAACCGTAGTAGTTATATTGCCAGTGGAGTTCTCTGATCTATAAGCTAGTTATCCCTCTGTGTGACATGTCATCGAATGACCCACGGTCGTCTCGAAGGGAAGTATGCGGTTATGTTCGTTTTTGGATGTTGCATCGCATTGAGCGTTATGTGTATGGTTGCGCTTATGATGGCGTTCCCACCAGTATTACACCTCTTCGGCCAGAATATCCACACGGAAACCTCACTAATTTTTAGTGATTAGGGATCAGTTGAATATCCGCTGCCCGGCGTCGATCTACTCCCTTATACCACCGTCATATATTCGACCGTTGCAAGTACGTGCCCAGCATATCTATCTATCTTACAAACTGGACTAATCAGGATAACCCAATCTAGCAATATCCACCACCTGCGACATAATGTGCTTCGTCATACCGCTAATCTACATAAAACCCACCTTTCTTAGAGAGGAGAGACTTCGCGTCAGAAGTGGATGGATGTGGATAACCTTCCTGACGACGTGCATTTCCATCCTGCGTGGTGTCGCAATCATGCCGGCCACAACAGAGTACAGCGCGGAATCGAAGGACCTCGTGCTCCTCGGCGTTCTCGAACTCAACATCGGAGTATGAACGTTAACGATTCTTACTATCGTAAAGAGAATGACTTTTACTAACCATTTTTCCCGTTCTCACTAGATCCTTACCACTTCGATCCCCGCTCTCCATGTGTGGATGGATATCTCTCGGGAAGGTAAAATGGGGTTTCGCAGCTATCAGCCTCTCAAGCTCATCTACTCTTATTCTCAATTCTTCTTGTACCCTTTACCCAAGTTTTGGCGTGGGAAGAAGGCTTCGGTGAACGCTTGCACCGACGCCTTGCACGATTATAAATTTGATCGCCGCTTCAGCCGGCTCATGAAAACGGGTTCTTACAAGGTTTTCTTCGGTCCAGCGGGTGCAGAACCTACACTTAAAGATGTCATGAAAACCACCAGATCCAAGAAATTTAGTAGCGGGTTCCAACGGTGGTGGGCGATTAGTACCAAGGGCCTCAGATTGAAACTCGGTCAAATCTTTAGCAAAAGCCGTCAAACGAAGTCAGAACCCACAGATGTAGAGCTAAGAGACATGGCACCGCAGCGGGATGTCGACGTGGCCAACGAGAACGAATGGATGGAAACGGAAAACCCGGAGAATGATACCTCTATTCCAGCTGAGAGAGATGTGCAGGCTTACCTTACAAACCGCAATTTTGCCATGCTATTCCCGGATATGGAGCTAGAGGAGATCTTGGCCTTCGAGCAGGAACAGGAGAGGCGAGCTGCCGAGTATCGAAATCCCGACGGGAATTTCTCCGATTCGGATATAGAGGATTTGAGCGCTTTCGCAGGGGTTACGATTGACAATACTAGACAGGGAGAGATGCATGCCAGTGCAAGGGTTTGAATTTTGAGACTCTTCTTTGCACAGTTGAATAATCTATGGCATTAGATTATTAATAATTTTGAACTCGCATAATAAAAATCATAGTGTGGGCTCTCCTGAGCCTGTTAAAAGATTGGATTCTCTGTTCCAGCTGCCCGCTTTTGATATTTACCGATGCGAGATTGGAGGAAGGGTAGGTGAATCGGCGGCTTGTGTCTGGTCGACACCCCTACGACTTTCAAAAGGCGATCCGCATGTCGGCGTCGACATGGATAAACCACTCCCCCAATCCCAGCCGGCTGCGGATATCCAACGAATGGCGGCTCTACGATGGATGTATATAATGTGTCTTCCGATCGGTCTCCCGATCTGTGCGATGTTAAAAATTGAAGAGAAAACCCGGTCTTAGTTGAATTTTACCACAACCTGTCCACGTCCAGTCTGATCAGCTCCCAAGTTCTTCAGATCTTCCTTTTCAAGTTCCTACATCGGACGTTCAGGGTTGTATTCGGAAAGTACCATGGTACCAAATTAGCTACACAAACCATGTTTCGCGCCGGGAGAGGGCACTTGTAGTGGTACATAAGAAAAAGTGCATGATGACATTGTAGCACAGACTGTGGGGGTGGAATATATTCGAATATGAAGTTCAACAATCATGCCTGTCTTGTTTGGTTTGGTTCGAGACTTACGGCGCTGCAATCATGCAGTGCTAGTTGTCGTTTTGTGTTTGCGCGGAATTTTGCTGCTGGACCAGCAGCAAAACTACCCCGCCTGGCTTCGAGACCTAAGTGCTAGTATACAGGACTAAGTATAAGCTCTACAGAGTATAAGTTAGAAGCCGGACTCGGCGGCGCCTGGCGAAAAGTCTCCACCCCACTTCGAATCCTTGTATGAGGCCGATTTCAGCATTTCAACCGCCGACTTAAATTTAAATGCTGATTCATCCTGCAATAATATCCTCTGATAGTTAGAGTGACCCACCGATGTGCGGAGAATTTACGAAGATGGCCTGATTGCATCGAAGAGTATGAATTCGATGACTAGGGTACATGAAGATGCTTGTGCATGAGTCTCTTTAATGGTCTGAAAGCTATACTATAAGCCTGCTTCCCGCAGCTTCGGACAACGAAACAACGCAGTTCTCATTTTCCAGTGACGATGGCTCTATTATGGAATAACCGTCTTGCATTGGGTCCTGCGTGCCTGGTTTCAAGCAGGGGTCAAGACCTCCTGATCAAACCCACGATTAACATTGTAGCTGGGATTGGGTGATATTCCGCCAGCTGAAAATCAAGGCGGGGTGATAAGATTATATTCTTGTAAATTTATAGATCCTTCTTTTGAGGGTTTCCCGAGCTTCTGAAGGGTCTCGACCAGAATACTCTATTCTCAGGACACAAAGTTGCAAATATTAAGGACGGAAGTATAAAAGATTTTACGAATTATCAAGAGAATTTGAATTAGATCTATCTTTGGATCTTTTACGACCTTGTAAATCTCGATATTTACAATCAGCTTGGCTCGAACCGCGAGGAAGTCAATTTTCATATCACCTCTATAGCTATATACTTTAATCACACACACACATATACATATATATATATGCTGCCGCACCGTTACAACAACGGCAGTTACATATCTATATCCTCAATACCACCACTCTAAGTTCTTTAAGGATGTTTTTGGGATTGTCCAAAGTACAGGACACAAGGCCCCCGCCCAATGAACTCAGCCCTGCAATCAGAATCGGCGACGAGAGCGAAGTCCTGAGGCTTCTCGAAAGCGGTGTTTCTCCTAATACTCCTGGAAATGAACTTCCTCTCAACCTTGCAGTCGACCAGGTCGATATTAGCATGGTTAAACTTCTCCTTAATAATGGGGCTGAAATAAACCGGCAAGACATTTGGGGACACGCACCGCTATATCGCACAATTTTATGCAACAAGCCCAAGATTGCCGAATTCCTTCTCGACAAGGGCGCAAATGTCAACTCTCTAGCGCGCAAGACAAGTCTGACTCATTACGCGATATGGTTTAACGAATTGCCGATCATCAAACTTTTTGTTGAGCACGGCGCGAATTTGTCGGTTTACGACGAAAGTGGACTGAATGCACTCCACTGTGCGATTAGTACTTCTACGCTAGAAATTATAAAATACTTACTGGAAAAAGCAAAATGCTCTGCTGACGACAAGACTGCTGATGGAAGGTCAACGCTGCATTTGGCGGTGCAAGCCGCTTCGCAGGAAGACAAATACTCCTGGGAGCTTAATTATCAGAAAAGAAAGCGCAGTATTCGTGGCATCATCGACCTTATCCTCCGTTATATCTCCAACGTCGACGCTCCGTGGCACGGTAGCAAAAATGAAATAGGATCGTTACACATAGCCGCGAGCTCTGGCAAGGCTGATGTGGTGCGAATGCTTTTGGAAGCGAAGGCCAACCCAAACGGAAGGGCAAAAGACGGGCGAACGCCGTTACACTATACGCTGGAAGAGAGAGACCCGAAAATCGGATCACCGCCCGCGGATATTATGATGATTTTGATTGACAATGGGGCAGATGTCAACGCCGTGGATAACCATGGCAATACATTGTTACATATAATGCTCTCACGCTTGTATACGCCACTTGGTATCGCAGTGCAGCCAGAATACTCAGGTACTGTGAAGTATCGGGCTGGGATTGATGTCATAAAATTGATTTTAGACCGAGGAGCGATTTCGAATCTGGCGAATGCGGCGCATTATACGGCTATTGATTTGGTGGGAAGGAACGAGAATCCAGAACTTTGGGAACTGCTACAGTCGAAAACCGTTTCCCACCCACCTCAGTTTATTCAGGTGCCTCTGTCGTTCGACGAAGAAGTTTGCAAAGAAGAGATTGAAAAAGCCATGGAATGGAACAAAAGGAGATATTTAAAACGGACATCAGAGCAAGAGCGTAGAAAAACCCTCGAACGAAATGGGAAACTAGACGAGCCAGTTTGGTATGGAGCTACGCAGGCAATGTAAGTATACTCTACAATGATAAGTACCCAAAATAACTTGACATCAACATTAACGAATTTCCAAAAATCAGATCAACTTCAAACCCTGCTGCGGGGTGGTTACAAGACACCCAAAGACTACAATGCGTGCTTCAGGGTGATACTAGCGATGAAGACCGCGTCAGAATCGCAATTATCGACAGCGGTATCCATCCATCTCACCCCCAGCTCGCACTAATCGAGAATACAAAGACTTCATCACTGAGGACAATGTCATGGTTGACGAAACTCGTCACGGGTCCACAGGTGTCGATCTCGTAACTGAAATAGCTCCAGATGCAGACCTATACATCGCAAGAGTCTTCAAGGGCAAGGAAGCAGTATCAGATACCCCGGGCCTCATCTCTAAAGCCATATACCATGCTATCAATACTTGGAATGTCGATATCATAACTATCGCGAGTGGCTTACATTCACCTCATGAGGGTATTCGCGACGCAGTGCGCGCCGCCGCCGCTAAGCATATCATCATATTTGCCGCCGCCTCAAACTACGGGTCCATCAAAGGCATTACGTTCCCTGCCAGGATGTATCTTGAAAGCGCCCTCATGTGTATGTTCGCGTGTAGCGGTATGGGCAAGGCTAAAAATGAGTTCAATCCTGAACCGAAGAGGAGGGACAACAACTTCGCGCTACTAGGTCAGGATGTCCCTGTGTACTCGCACCTGAAAGATAAGACGAAAAGTGGAACTTCGTACGCGACATTTGTTGGCGCAGCTGTGGCGGCGTTGGTGATCGATTTCGCGAAACAAAGTGATGTACAGGCAGACCCGGAAGATATCAAGTTATTGAAAACAGTCGATGGTATGGCTGCAATTTTTGCGATTATGGCGAAGGGAGGAAGGGATGATAGTTATGATTGCGTCGTTCCGTCCAAGCTACTCGGAAATTCAAATATCAGAGCGAGAGAAAAAAGCAGAGAGAAGATATGGCAGAGAATATCAATCGCCCTAGAAAGTGTCGATCGGGCGTATTAATGTTCTAACTGAAAAATATCATTCAGTGGAACCGAATACTGGTTCCGTGGAACATTATATATCTGTTAGTATATAAGCACATCTATAGAATCTGATATACCCTAGCTAGAAGCTGGCACCTATACGCTGTGCTTGTATAACCTTAAGCGGTAATTTGCTATAAATTTTACACTAGTTATAAAGGGGGGAAATACACAATTGCTTCTCGGATTCTTATTAATTAATATTTTCAAGCATAAAAGATTAATTGGACAAAATCTAGTCTAACTTCCATCTCGCCTTAACTTCCTCCACCACCACTTGAGTCTAATATTCTCTGTCAGTTGAAACCAGCAATATAGATAAGACTATCTACCCTCTCCCTTCCCCTAATACACCTAAACATCAACTCCCCTCTCACCCTCCCCCATCTCCATCAAGCTATGCACGCGTGCCCCCGCATAAACCAAATACTCACCCGGCTCTTTCCCATTCATCGGCGCTCTATGCGAACCCGCTCCCGCAGCGTCATCACTACCATCATCAATACCAAGATCAACCATCCCCACCCGTTTCATCCTCCCGCTCACCACGCGGGTAAAGATGTCGTATCGGTATATATCCTTCCCCTGGTCTTCCCCGCTTCTAATCTTCGCCCTCTCTCTTCTTTTGAGGATTTTTTCTAAAATGACTCGAATTGATGGTGTCGTATACGTATCCTCAGCGCTGTTGTTGTTAGAAGGGGGGAAGCCGAGTTTGAACCGGGCGATATGGTTCATAAAGTATGCTGTTTCCTTGGATTTCGTCTGCGTCCTGTGTGTGCCCTTTGGAGGCTGTAGGAATCGTGGGTAGTATCTATTTCGTAATTGTTAGGTAAATTATATATAGAATACGACGGATATAAGAGGGGAAGATATACCTTTCAAACCCTTTAATCCTCGTGAACCCCGCACGAACAGAGGGGAGTACATCATGCCACCCGCGCTTAACCTGATCGTCCCTTTTGAATACCTTGAGAACGCGAGTACACCACCGCACGCCCCTCGGGTGGAATGTATCCGCGTACCCAGCGTCGTCTTCACTCAAATTGAACGCGACACGTTTGCGGTCTCTATTCCTTTTCGAGCGGGTGGATTTATCATCCTTGTTATTCTTCGAACTTTCTTTCGGCTGCAGTTTTTTCAGACAGCTTTTCGGTAACTTCTTTTTATCCCGAGGGGGCGGTTTTGAGATTGTGATTTGGCCGAGTTGGTTGAATTTGTGGATGGTGGCGTTGTTGGGGTATTGGTGCTGTAATTTGCAGTTCATTTTTTCAAAGTTGCGTTCGAAGTCTAGTGTTGGGACGTCGAGTTCTTCCGGATCGAACGTTAGGTCGACGTTGCTTCCGTGGACGGAATTGCACGTCAGCATCAGCCGTGGATTTAGGAGACTGCTGGCCCATGATACTTCCTCTTCGGAGGCTTCAGATGAAGTTTCGCTGTCGTTTATGCTATCAGTATATATATCAGTATTTAGCAGAACAAATTGATTTTGGGGAAACCAACTCTGCGAGGTACTGGCCACTGGCGCTCTCCTCCCATTTTGTTTCCAATCCGAGAAGTTTATATGATAAATCGAGGTTTATATGTTCATCGTCGGTACTTTTAACACCGGTCCACCAGTACACCGGCGCCCGTGGACCCATGGTCAAGTATTCGTCTATCTGGTCTTCCCACCGAGGGCCTAGGTAGACAAAGCTCGGTACATCGCCTTCCTTGACACAGATTAATCCCCCATCAGCAGACCTCCAGCCTCGTTCGACGGGCTTCTAACCCGGCGTGCAGGGGATCGGAGGTACCAGCTTCGCCATGTAGGTGTCATAATCCGAGCCATCCTCCTCTTCCTGTTCGAGTTCACGAATATAATAACTCTTTTCTCTCTGGAGTTCGATATGCCGCTCTTCAATCTCATTCAACACATCCATGAAATCATCAGAGTTCATTGATGATTTCTGGTCTAGTGCGCGGCGTAGCTCCTGAGCCGACGATATCTCCCCAAGTTTAATATTACCAACGCCACAGAGGAGCTCGAGTGCCTTCCTCTCTTCTGTTGCTGTAAACTTCTTCAGATGCCCAAGTTCAAGACTGTTAAAGTGATTTAAAAAGCCCTCCCGAAGTGGTGTTAAACGTTCGCCGTCATCAGATCTTTTCAAGGTTGAGTAGTTCTCCTGCAACCCCCTATCTCTCGAAGACCACTTTTTAACCTTCGGTGTACTCTTGACCCACGACCTAGATTTCAAATCCTCATCCTCGATGATCTTTAAATGCCTGTAGCTTTTCGTGGTCATTCGCGGGGGTACCGTATGAGCCAAGCGAACGGGATCGATCGATTGAGGAGACACAATATCAATAGAAGCAGGTTCCTGCGAATCAGATAAGAAGCTGTCATATAATAAAGACTCCTTAGCCCAGGCGTCTGCAAACGTGGATTCATCGGCGTCGGAATCTTGTAAGCTGCGGGACCACATTGTGCCAGGGTGATATGGAAGCGAATCATATGGGCTCACGGGAGCAAAAAGTGCATGACAAGCGTTATTCGAATCGGTATTGTTGTGAATTATCGAAGAAGCCGACCTTTGAAAAAACTTAGACGTCGAATCTCGCGGACTAGAGATTTGGTTTGTATTCTCGGGAATGTTATCAGAGTGAGCGGACCCCGGAGATTTCTGCTGGGCTGCGAGTACGCTCTCGTGACGTCCAAGTACTGTGTTTGAAAAGTTGAGGATATTCGAGCTCGCTCTTCGGTATGTAGTACTCCTGTCATTCTCAGAACGGAGACTAGATGAATGGGAACCAGAAGGCTGCTGAAAACAAATTTTTCTTCTTCCGTGTTCATCCGTCAGGTCAGGCGTATACCCCTGCGGATGAGTATTCTCGTCAAGTAGAAGTTCAGCTCCGCCGTCGCCATCGTCGTTGTCAGAACCATCCTGTTCGCCAGCGCTTGGGTGATTCTCTTCTTTTGCAAGGGTGGGAAGAATATGATTCGCCTCTCCGGGATGAATAACCTTTCGCGGAGTGAAGATTCCAGTAGGTTCCTTGAGGGGTGTTGCCTCCCGCCTAAAGTGAAACAGACCCCATTCGCTCGGGCGTGTAGAAGCTGCATAGGAAACAGCAGAGTCAGGCAACCTATGGCCTTCATCGATAGAATTCGGTTCATCCGTTGCATCAGTCGTCATTAGCGAAGAAGATTTTCTAGATGCTTGCTGAAATCGTCGGTTGTCAGTGCTGACATCAATATCTTGTGATATTTCATCAGAATGTTGACCTCGGATTCTAGCATTTTCGGGCAAACAGTATTGAGTTCCGTTGTCCACAGAGGGCTGTTGTGAAGTAGCAGAGTTAAGAGTAGAGCGACTCGTAGGTTTCCCAAACGTCGTGATCGTGCTTGGAGCAACTGCATCTTCGTGTTTATACCTCTGGCTCCCAGACTCTCTACTCAGCTCATCAGGAAATATTGCAGAGTCCTCGTTGGCAACAGTGTTCTCAGCTTTTTGCTTGGTTCCTGCAAAGTCTGGCGCGATAGGAGAATATAGAAATCCACCTGGCGCCATGTTGTCGTTGCGGATATATGCAATCTGTCAAGTATACCTTCTTATATGCTCTGCCAAATTATAGGTTATTCACCTCTTGCCCTGCTTAGCCTGACACAATCAGCTAGTAGAACTTTCGTTTTAAACCCTTCAAAAATGTCTTTTGCGGCATCAAATAAGGCGGAAGCTTCTCGAAAGTAAGAGTAACCTCTCAAATATGACAGACGTTTGCCGGTTCAGTAAGTCTTTATTTGATGAGTCGAGATTGATAGCTCCGACGCTTGAATTTTCAAAATACTCTGGTCACAGCCTCGTAACGAGAATTGGGTGACTCGAACACCAGGCTATATTGGTTGAGATGAGCAGCGAAACACCAGATTATATCGGTGAGGCAAGTAGTGGTAGGAGCCAAGTTATAGTTTTTGATGGTTATATGAAGTGCAGAGTCGGCGCCCGGCAACGACAGGAATAGACTATCCGTTGCAGAAAGCTATAGCCCGACATAAAGGAGAACCGGCAAATATATCCGACCTGTCTATTATGTAGACTACCCCTGTAGTATCTGTCAACGAGAATATCTCAATAGTCTCTTCAATATGACGTATCAGCCGAGGAAAGCCGTGTGAGGAGATCAGTCTTACAACGAGACCGTTGTGACCGTGGTTATATTAACCGATGAATCGAATCAGTTGCCAGGGTGTATCAGTAGGACACGTCCGGCGATAAGAATATATCAATAGATTGAGAGTGAGCTAGCATCAGCTGTAAAGTTGCTCAAGTTGATATTGGTGGAGGTTGCATGCAGAGGAGCTCGAAGGGTGTGAACTATCGCTTTTAGAGATTTCTTCAGGTTTGAAGAGCGGTCTTCTAGTGAGCTTTCAGCGTGATATTATGATGATGATTGTGATGATGATGATGATGAATAAAATGAGTGTGAGTGACAAATGGTGGAATATGTAGAAGGAATGCGTACGTGGTGAGGGAAAGAACGATGGCGATGTCTAATTTTATAGGCTGAAGAGAAGGCTCAACACACGACCGGTTTTCCATTTCGGTACTGTCTTGTAACATTTTCTGTGTTGCCTTATCCTATTTGGGATGTGCAAGCCAAAATGCAACACACTATCTTTTGGCAGTCCAATTCGACACTTCGAGGCAGTCTCGTAACCAGACTTGCCAATCGGTCACTACACAAGCATATCTTATAGACTTCACAGATTTACGACGGATAAAAATTTATACAAAATGTATCTTTAGATTCTACCAAATATCTACAAAAGAACCGAAATAGCCCCCACCCGTTCATCAACAGGAAGCAAGCTAGCTGCAATACAAAAGAAAATCCAGAAACCAAAAAAAATCAAGAACCTTCACTCGCTGCGAAAGATCCGTCACGTCATCCTCGAAGGATAATAACATAATATCTTACACTCGCCGATAGAAACTTTTTTAAGCATAAGCTACCTTAGTACTTAGACAGCAGCGTATCCCCAAATCTTAGCATCACACCCCCTCAATCCCTCAACGCAGACGTCACGCTTGAACTTCTCGCAGCTGCGAGTCTGCATACCGCTTCTCTTGGCGCGCTTCATGCACCCCTCGTAGCTACGTTGGCACTTCATGAACGCATCGTCGCAGTCGCGGCGGGTGAGGGCTGATTCGTAACCGGTCAGCGGAGCACCCGTGCCTGATGGCTCGTACGGCTGCGCGGAGGTGGCGGTGGGGACGTCCTTGACGGTTGCGGGAGTCTCAGTGGGGAATGGAATGACTGAGAAGCCTGGTGGGAGGTCGGTGGAGATTGGGTCGAGGATGTTTGAGGTGTATGTTGGTGGGATGGCGACGGGGGCGCTGGTGGTGGTGGGAGCTTGAGTTGGGACGGCTTCGATGGATGTCACCGGTGGCTCTTGGGTGGGTTCTGGAACTGGGGTGGCAGTAACAGTGATGGTGACAGAGTCGGTGACGGTGACGGTTTCAGGGACGCCGGTGACTGTGACGGTCTCCATTTCGGAGCAGACGGCACCGACTGGCTCGACGGTTGGTGCTGGGACGTAGGTGGTTTCTGGTTCTTCTGGCTCTTCTGCGTCGCAGCCGGGTGGTGGGGTGGTGGTGTACACGGCAGTCAAGGTGACAGACTGGCCGGCAATAGTCGTGTAGATGGTTGTGGTGATGATCTCGGTCTCTTCTGGCTCTGGCTCCTCCTCGGTCTCAGTAGGGTAGAGGATTGGAGACTCAGTGGCATCTGGGACCGGGGCAGCCTGAGAAGTAGCGGTAGCATCAATGCCAGCGGTACCGGATGGGGCGTTTCCGCTAGGGAAGACGCCCTGGGTATCAGTTGGGACGAAAGTCTCATAAGTGGCAGTGGTGGGCTGGAAGAGAGTTGGGGCGGTGGTGAAGAGGGTTGGTGGAGGTGGAGCGCTGGTGGGACCGGCGGGGCTGGTACCGTCCTCCTTGTAGAGAGCAGGTCCGGGGATGGTGTAGTTGGTGACCTTGGGGTAGTAGATGTTGATAAAGATACCGGGGTCGGAGGCAGAGTACGCTCCGGGGATCTTGACGGTCTCCGGGGAGTTCTCGCCGGTGGCACCAGTGATCTCGATGTTTGTGCAAGACGGATAGAACTGGGCTCCCTTGAGCTCGTGGGCAGCGTGGAGGGCAATGATCTCGTGGCGCATGAGATACTGGCCGTTCTTGATCTTGCTGGGGAGGGTGAGGGACCAGGTGTTATTGTTCTTGAGGAGCGCATCGGCGGCCCAGGTGCCATCGGCGAGGAGACCGGCTTCATCAATCTTGAACCAGTTCAGCTGCGAGCCGATGGCCGTGGTGCAGTCCCCGCCGCAGTCGGCAAGGTAGGTGATAACAGGGCCCTTGTGGGAGTCCGGCCACGCGGTCCAGAAGAACTTGACCTCGCTGCCAGCGGGGGCCTTCGCGACGAGCTTGGCCGGCTTAGAGCCCTTGTTACAGGTGATATCAACGCTGGTGACATCGTCGACGAAGGAGTTGCCGTTCTCCCAGAAGGGCTGGGTGATACGGTCCGGCGCCGGCTTCTGGTATTGGTCGTAGAACGGAAGGGAACCAGCATATCGCTGTCCGCCGATCAAGAATTCTTGGACGAACCCGTGTCCCATAACCGACGAGGCGGCAGAGAGAAGAGTAATCAAAGTAGCCTTCATTTTGAAAATATAAATAATAAAAATTCAAAAAGATTCTTTTAATAAATACCGCTTGTTGGTAGAATATAAAAAAAATGTAGCTGCGCTGCAAACTATAGACGACCCAGTCTAATCTCTCAAAGATGCTGAAGAGCGAAAAAAACAACAGATGGCGAAATATCCAGCTAGTGGAATTCCTGAGTATATCTGATCAAACAGATATCTTCGAAACAAATATCAAATTCGTTCCGGTGGTGATACAAGAAGCAACTGGGCTCTGTATCTTTGGGACTTTTAATTCTGGTGCGGACTGCACGTAAAGAGCGAATGGTTCTGCGAAAGAGAACGTGTGTTGTATCCAACAACCAAAACGTAAAGAATGAAAGTGAAGGAGTGTGGCGTTCGTAAAGAACGGAAAGAGAAGAACTGGGTAACGTCAAGCAACAGCCGCAGGCTAGAGAGAGAAGAGAGGAAGAAAGAGCTTTCTCAAAAGACGGTCGTCGAGCGTTATTATAGCACTCGCATTATAGCGCCTTCTAACTATGCACTCCCTTTCTGCACAGCTCTGGTCCTCCGCTGGTTGCCCAGATCTCGAAGGGACACGAGAGAACATGGTTCCAGGGTCGAGAAAATTAAGTTAGATTGCATGCTCCTGATCGCCACAGTCAGGACCCACCGTTGGTTGCGTAGGGCGCTGTCCCGTAGGCTGATGGCGGTGGGATGACAGCCGCCCTTTTCGGTGCTAGTCGTGATATCTCATCACTTCGAAACCGCCAAGTTCTAAGGCCCTCTCACCAGAGCCCCGCCCTTTCGCACCTTCATCATCCGAAGGAAACATAAACACCTGGTTTTCCCCTCTCTCTCGGTTCCTGGCTAATTATTTGTCGTTTCCTGGCTATTTGGGCCTGTCGGACCACTCGGCTGTTGAGATTCCCTCACAATGTCTCGCCCAGGGGTCCGTCTGAATAACCCTCAAATCCAACGGCAAGATTAAACGCCAACCATACGTTGACCGGAATCCGGGAAGGAAGCAGCAGGAGCACCGTCAGCGAGCGATTGCTCATGAAACAAAGCAAGCGTTCGTAGAAAAATGTCAGCGTGAGGATCTGTGGCTCTCGCTCGCGTCGACGGCGGGCGCCTGATGGCGTTCAACGGCCATTTACTCGTCTTCTAAAGATATCATTCACTGCATCTCTTTTTATCTGCAATGCATGCAATGTTTGTAGTGCATGTAGTGCATATCGTTGCACCCTTCGAATGTTTAGTTGCGGGCCAAATTTGGAGATAGTCAATGCGAACCACAGCGACCGTCGTGCCCCTGCTTCAGTCACGTCGGTCCATCATCCTGTTCGAATCCGAGATCGCCTTTCAGATCGAAAGCAAGAAATAAAAAAGGGAAACGATGACGCCCTGGTTGCGCGCTCTCGCCGCTCAATGAAAAGGGGGTTCCTTTTCGTTCCGCCTACCTTAGCTACAGATACCTGGCCTGCGCATGCCTGCCCGCGGAAGCTTCCAGTTTAATATCTTTAAAACGGGGTTTGCTTCAGGAACCCGTGGCCCACGAAGAAAAAACAAGAGCAAAAAAGGGAATTTGATTGCGAGCCGAATATTTGGAAGCTCGTCTCCTTTTTCCCTTTTGCTTGCCTTGTCTGTTCTCTTGCTCATTACGGAGTAGACAATAAAGAAAAATTGTAAATTGTTGCCGCGACCGGGCAGATAGATTGAAACTGTCTGGGTTTGAAGGAGGCGAGGTGCGAGCTGCACACGACCAACCAACGAGCCCACAACCGGGGTCCAGGCTCCGGCTTCCCACGTCCCCAGGTGAGAAACCTCTTGCCCTTTGCCGTCTACAAAAGCGAGATTAATATTCGCCCAGGCTGCTGAGAGTTACAAGTACAATCCCCGTTCTGTCGACCAGGGCGATCCGCGGCATTAATGTCCAATTGATCACATCATCGTCATGATATCGCCTCGATTGCAATTATAGTGAATTGATATCAGCCAAGCGTTGAAAAGGGTGCAGATAGACGCGTTGTCGGACAACACAAATAATCCGCTATAATAACAATACCACACGCAACGCAGCTTCGGGACCCGCTTCGAGACCCACCTCGGGCCCAGGTCATCTGGAACCGAATTCCGATTGCAATACTATAAATTAAATATATTATAGGCGTTATAGCTCGAAATGTGATAATAGCTGCTTCATTCCTCCCTGATATACCATTATATAAAAATACAATACAAATCAAAATATGCAAATTATCATAACTAGCTCGCGAGTTGAGTCTCGTGGCTTTCTACTTTTGCTGCTTCTTCTCAGCTTGAGCGTGCTCCTCGTCATCCGCTGTAAACCGATCCACGCCCTCGATAAAGACTTCCTCGGGCCCGTTGAATGTCTTGCGCCCTCTGATAACATACCATACCACGCTGATAAATGCAAAGCCCATAAACACCACACTTGCGTAATTCATCCCCACTGCGGTAACAGGAATACTAACAGGCATGCAGAACAACACAACAGACAAAATGATCCAAGTAACCGTGGCTATATTGATCGCGTAGCCGAACTTGCCGAGCGAGAAAGTAGACTTCTGCACCGCTTTACGCTTGTTGAGGATGTTGACGAGGATGGGGAAGCCGTATGAAGTAGACAGACAGATTGTAGCCACGCCGACGAATGATTGGAAGGCGGCGTTAGAGCCAAAGTAGATGAGGCCCAGGAGACAGCAGATCGCTGATGATAGCAGGAGACCGTAGAGAGGGACATTCAAACGATAGTTGTATTGTGACCATCTGTTATAAGTTAGCTGAGGTATCAACCAATAAAATGAAGATTTAGTAGACCTACAATCTAGACCCCGGAATGGCACCGTCTCTTGCGAAAGCGAACGTACATCGACTCGCGGCAGTGAGAGCTCCCGTTCCAGCGAACAGAGCAATGACGAGAACTATACCCCCATTAGAATCCATCTCACATTAATATCTGCGAAAGAAAACCTACTGAGAGCCAACAATCCCATCCCACCGGCTTTACTCCCCGTCACCAAAGTAAAGATCAACCCAATCGGCTGTCCGTTCGCCACGCTCAAAATAATCTTAACCTCCGGCAGCACGAACAACAACGGGATAAGATACATCACACCCGTCAACCCGGCCATCAACACGCTCAAAACCATCGCCTTAGGCACCTCTTTATGCGGATTCTGCACCTCCTCGCACAGCGACGCGACCATTCCGTATCCCGTCAACGTATACGCAGCCTGTAACAATCCCACGAAGAACGACCAACCGGACGGATACCCGGATAAACTGGCGTCGTAGTGCGCGAATACGTATTCCGCTGTATTCCTGTGGCGGGCGGTGACGAGCAGCACGATGAGCAGGATGAGTACCGATGCGGCGGTCCAGATCATACAGATCGTGTTGAGCAGGTTGAGGTGCTTGCTGAAGAACGCGTTGACGCTGGTGCATACCGCCATGACGGCCCAGAACATGAGTACCGTCTGCCAGGTGTTCGGGACGAAGTCTTCTCTGAAGATTGTGATGGCGGAGAGGAACAGCTGGCCGGTCGAGAAGCAAATGGATAGCGTGACACTTGACGCTGTTAGTTATAAATACCATTATAGCGCTAATCAGAAATAAAGACTTACGTCCAGTTGCCGACTAATGTTAGCCATCCGGTGATCCAACTCGCAATCGCTCTGTATTTTGGCGTCGACAACATGGCCGCCCACTACACTCATTAATACCTCTTCGTATATTTGAATATAAACACGTGAACTTACGTAATAGACACCACCGGCAGTCGGATACACCGCGCATATCTCAGCCAGACTAGCTGCGATACCCATCGATATCAACGATACCAACACCCACCCCCATAATACAGTAACACTCTGGCCGTTTGTCAAACTGAGCGCTAATGTAGTAGACAGGCCGAAGGGTACCGCTGTTCTCCAAGCCATTCATTAGTATTAAATATCTATAGACTATATATGTCGTTTAGTAGAAAGCTAGCATACCCATAATAGCAAAAGATCTATCAATTAAACCACATTAGTATTTTGTATATATATTCGAACGGCGATATTGAATCTAGATAGTAGCTTACAATCCCATAATCGATACCATACTCAGGTTCTTCGGCAGGTCCTCCCGTTTATTCCCTGTACTCACGCGCTTGAGGCCATTCGACCCATCGAGACCGCCGGGACTCGACGCACCCGACATTCTTTCGATTTTAGCTTTTTAGCTTAATCAGGCAACGTTGGCGTGTAGTTCCGAATATGGCCTAAACTACCGCCGTTGTCGAAACCGTTGGTCGGGAGGAATGCTAAAAAAAAGTCCCCGTTCGAGGAAATCGAACTGTTCTGGGGTGGATGTCGGAATGTGTTGTATCGAGAATGGGAAGTGCGGCGAGATTTTTTTGTTTTCCGCCGTTACACAGATTGTGACGTCTACAGCTAGCAGCACGCTTAGTTTCCCCTCGAGGGTTCTCGCGCCGGATCCAAGGTATCGAAAGTCGAAAAAGTGCTAGAAACTCTCCAAGGTTACGGTTATCCCTAGTCTCGACGCCGGTCCCGTCGATATATAGATGTAGATGGTGTCACACGACACTGCCTTCAAGACTCATCAAAGGTTACGTAAAGATATTTTTTGTTATTTTTTTTCCCCACTGACTAAAAGAAAAGAAAAACGTTGAGACTTCAAAACAAGAAGAGCTCTTCGAGATCGAGGAGGGCCGCTGGGTTGGTATATAAGGGAACCCAGCAGTGCTAGCTTATCTCTGAACGTGAACAGCCATGCTCTTCCCAGCTGGCTGGGAGGGGAATGTCTTACACTTTACCCTTTCGAAATTAGAGGTCGTCATGCCAGAAGCTTTACACCGAGAAATCAGGCTGGCTTGTCCTATCTGAGACTTCGCGAGATGCAGGATTCCTGTCACATTCCAAGCATCTGTTCTGTCTGACGTGCGCTTGTAAGGGCCCCGCAAGGCCAGAGGGGGTCTAGCAGCTGCTTTCTTCGGGTTCATCGAAATTTTAAAAAGCTGCAGGCAGGCTACCGGAGCGATCTGGTAGGGGAAGCCCGGGCGGGTCCTTGCCCGATACGACTTCTCAGCAGGAAACCTGCCCATTGATGCATTGAAGAAGTCGCCGCCGCCTAAGATCCCTGGCTATTTCGCACGTTCCTGCATCCTTGGAAAATTCGAGATGCGAGTTGTCGCCTGCCTAATGCACATCATTTGTTCCAGTTCGGAACCCGTTTTGGGTAATCGCCTGGATTGGCGCGGGCAGGGGTCGGGCAACGCACAATCTGCAACAGGCGATGCCACTGCGTCTGATTCTTATGTTAGGATTTATTGGGCTAGAAATGTTTATTGGCGTATTAACGGGTGTATTTGTGCTATATAGGCGCTGGTGATTATCGTATATTTCGTAGTCTAAATGTTAACTGTCTCTGTCGCGCCAAAATATGTCATTTCCTAGGCGGTTTGAGATTCCACAATTGTACAACACCATCCTATTTCTCAGGCTCATATCCGGAGAAAGTCAATATCAAGGCACAAAAAATATGCCCACTCATTCGGCCTAGCGGAGCTTCGTATTGGAGACTCTAGAAGTGAATTCTAAGTTCTTACAAACATAACAATCGGCTCACGGTGCTGAGTCTTATGGTCTATTTCCACCCGGAAGCACACCTGGAAGACACCCGCTATTTGTGTGATTATAATAGATACGTGTGATTTTCGGATATACCGGAGCAACCTAAGTTCCGTAAAGTTCTCGAATGGCGACTGTGAGTGGTATTTCTGATAAAGACATGTGGCGAGCAAGCGCAGATAGTTAGCGTGGTGGATCCATTCATTTGAGGCGCAGGACCCCCACACAAAATCAGTAAGATTTCGTCTGGTTTCAGCATTGGCATGACACGTTTGCTGGACAAACTCCGATATGGTGGCTTGGACTTTTAGTGACACGTGCTGTAACCACGTTATATCGATATTGTCGACACAGTGAAGGGGAAGAGGCTGGTTGCAAACCAAATGGGATATTATTTTGAACAGGCGAATGATGCCATGAAAGACTTGAACTTGTAGACCCAAATTGTAAACTACCTGAACCTCAATGGGCTGTTGACTGGAAGCCCTCTTATTAAATTACTCTTTTCACTTGTAACACTAAAGATTTTTAATTAAAAGATTATTGTTTATTGTTTCTTATACTGCAGGGCAGATCCATATTCAGAAGAACCATTGCTTATTTTTACATTATAAATTTGTTGTGCGAGTATTAGTCTATACACTAAGTAGACAGCTTGCCAGGGATATCTTTGCGAATCTTCTCAAGATCTGGCTTCTCAGCAGCCTCCAGATCCGCCATAGCCGCGGTGAACTGCTCTGGCGTCAGAGTTCTCAAGCTAGCCCATAGCTCCGCAGGTACTGTCTTGAGAAACGCAACTTCCTTAGCTGGCAAGAGCTTCAACTTTGGAAGAGCCAGTATCTTCTCTTTTAGTTGCTCTGGGGTGAGGTCAGTTGCACGTTTGGCTTTATCGGTGAAGGAACCTATCGCGGGGGCTGTAATAGATGGTTGCGTTAGTAATTTAAACCTACATAGATAGGGTCGTTCGCTTAATATAACCTACCTTGTTCAAGGGTGCTATCAGCTACATTGGCCCCTACGAGGTCGCTTCGAGCTTCCAAGCCTGGAATTGTAGAAGCAGCCACGCTCGCAATTAGAATTGGAATTGTGAAGAAAACTGATGCCTTCATTTTGGGTTGTTATTTAGAAATTAAGAATTATAAATTTTAAAAGGTGAGAATAAAGACTTTATAAGTTAAACCGATTGTCTTCGTGAAGTTCTGCAAACGTGACCAGCACAGCGCAAAGAATTATCAGTGGATGAGGAACCGAAGGTAGATAATTTGGAAACTTGGCAAGTAAGTTCTGCGGCTGGAGGATACCTGGCAATATATATAAATTTGATGTCGTCAGCATCAAGGCATGCGGATTCTGAGTTTAGGATCCCGGAGAGAATTCGAGAACAATCAACTCCTAAGTTGCTATAAAATTGTTTTAATAAACAGTCTGAATATAGGCTTCCCTAGCAAATTGACATGGTCAGGGATCGTATAAAGCTGCCTGTGTTTTCAATCGCAAATATTTATGCTATTTGTAACAATAATACAATGTTGCGCCATGCCACGGTGTTTGGGATTAAGATTTCCTTCCAAGCACAACGCCATAAAATACCCGTCTCCTCGAGGCTAGTAGCCGTTCGAACTAGACAGGCTAACTGTATATGGACCACTCAGCAGACAAAACATAGCTGCACAGCCTGGTAGTCCCGTTCTGGAACTTCAGTCCGCCTACTAAGCCAAGAATTGCTTGGTATCAACCTGTAGTAATGCCGAGACCTGACTCGGGACAAATTTGTTCCTGGTCTGATCTCAAGACGATGTGATGTGCTAGTGCGACAGGGTCTTCCCGCGAATATCCCAGTGATACCACGTTTTGTATATTTCCGAGTTTTAGGCCCAGTAATATTTCGGTATACCCGAGTGCATGTAATAATGTTTTCTTTACAATCCGAATCAATCTAGCCGTTTGTTCGAAGAGTATATATACTTCCCTGTCCCGCCGTCTTTGTTTTCATACACATTGATCATCATCACGCTCGTAAAAAGTTCCCCGCAGGTCGGTGGAGATTAACATATTCTTTCTTTTCGCATACTCTCGTTTCTCACCTGATTCTAAAACTACCAGGACCGTTGACCGGCTTATAACCAAAAACACACTAATAATTAATTGACATTTTTAATACATCTTGACTATCGTTCAACATGGTTGCCGCATCTAAGATTTTCCCGGTTGCTCTATCTTTCGGGCTTTTCGGTGCACATACCCAAGCAGCAGAATGGCACACACCTGTGGCCCATGGAAAGGACATCGACTACTTGCCCATGCGTGAGGAGCACGTAAATGTACATTTGCAACGAAGAGCCGACGATTTTTCCAGAGTGGCACCTCAACATGAGTTCCACATGCATTTTGGAAGAGCCATCTGTAAGTTTTGAAATAACCTATATTGATATAAAATCCCTGCTAACAGTAAATACAGCCGATGAGAAGATCCGCCTTGCACATATGACCGTCAAGGACCCCAAGCATCCTTTCGTAAAATTGGAGAGCTTTGATGACCTTACAGAGAACATAACCTGTACAGAAAACGACGGCAAGATATCCCTTAAATTCAAAAACAAAGAAGCCATGGCTAGCGCCATGAAAGCGTGGGATTTTGTCAACAAAGGCGGAGATAACTACTTCTACATGATCACCCACCACCATCACAAGGGTTGCGGTCCTGATGAAGAGCGAAAACCGCATAAGATCGTCGCGGCTTCCGCCGATAATGGTAAATTAACTGCTGTCTTGACCAAGAAAAAGACTACCTGGGATGAGGCTCTTCAGAACTTCCAAATGACCATTGACACTGTCGACCATCCCAAGCAGAGTTTACGCAAACGCACCGGCGGACTAAAGGACATCGTATGCGACTCTGTCCTTTTTCCTCTCCAGTGCGCCATCACAAAATCAGCCGTCGCAAACAAGATAAAGATGCTAAGCGTGAAACCTGATGCTGTTGTCGAAGTCGCCGACTTTTTCCAAACGGACATGAATGCCGACCAGACAAAGATTATAACTGCTAATTCTGACGCCCTAAAAAAGGAACTTGACGCTAAAAAAGGTGCTGTGGCTTATGCTCCTTACCATATCGACTGGAAAGCGGACAAAGCGCCCTTAGTGGACCGCGACTGGAAAGGCGGTCCCAATGTCAACGTGGCAGTCAACTGTATCGACTGCTATCTCATGGGCGACGTGCAATTCTCAGCTTTAGTTATTCGCTCGGGTGGTGCTATCCCGAGTGTGGCCCTCGATCTGACACCAAATATCAAGGGTAAGCTAAATTTCAAACTAGCTGGGAAACTCACAAAGAATAAGGACTACAACCTCATAGCTGAAGTTATCAACTTCAAATTAAAGATGGAGGGCATCAAGTCCCTCATCGGGGTTGTTCCAGACGTAATACCAGGACCGGGGGTTGCCGTGAAAGGCGAACTTGTCAGCGATGTGACTATCCCGATTGACGTTAATCTTGAAAATTCTCGTATCAAGGTCGTTGCAGGTCTCAGAACGGACTTGCAGATCCTCAAGTGGCCAGTCAGTGCGCTAAAAATGGGCACGCCGAAGTGGGAAGGGGCTGGTATCACTGCAACTGTAAATTCCTACTTTCGTGTTGGCATAGGCGCGGGCGTTGAATTCTTTAAAGATCCAGCGAGGGAGACAAGCGCTGGTAAGATTGGGCTCCTAGCAGCTGTAGAGCCACGAATCCAGACCGTCATGAGCATCAAGATCCCAAAGCTTGGCAAATCTGAAATCACCAACACTTTCAAGCTGATGGCGAGATTGAAGCCAGTCGCTGAGATCAGCGTCCTACCAGGCGGAAAGGTTACTAAGGGATTTGTGAAGGGCGCTATGGAGAAGTACTACAAGACATGGATCGGAAACTTGGCAGAGGGTTGCGCGTTGATGACCATAAAACTCGGATCCATCTTACCAAAGCTGGAAACCAAATCGGATTTGAAGGTAGAATGGACTCCCAAGGAGGAGGTTGCTAAATGCGCGGGCCCAGCTGCTAGAATCTTGCCATTAGGTCTTCTTCCTCAGAATTCGTAGCGCATAGTAATATCTTTATAATTTAACTTTGCACTGTACTATTATAACGAAGCTTAGCTCTATTAATTCATTAAGTAGCAGAAATACAATACCGCAAATATTGGCACCAGATTATATCCCTGTACTATTTAATACTATATATTATTTGATAATTGGACCCTGTTTTTAAAAATAATTTATTGTATAATTAATAATTATTCTTGCTCAAATTGAATTTTAAGATTCAAGTTGGTCATACTTTTATCTTATGTTTAATTTTAATTTGATTTTTTTAGAAAAAAAAAGAAAATCATCCTTTTGCGGGACTAGGAGTCTAGGTCGGCATCTGGCTTGCGAGACCAAAAATCATTGCTAGTTATATAAAGTCACCAATCTAGTTGGCTCATATCTATTGGACTTATTGTTACCTCTCCCAAAAAGAAACATAGATCATTACTAAACAAAACATCTATACAAAAGTAAATCTAGTACTTCATGATGCCTCCGGTTGCATTACCATCTTCATTTCCTCCCATAACATTGTAGGCTTTCTCCGCTGGTGGACTCATCTCTATACCCCCAATCTGGCTCTCCGGTATTACCTTCTTCTGCGCTTTTCGTCGATAAAGCCAGAAACCACCCAGAGCAGCCAACAAAACGACCCCGCCTGCAACTCCGCCCGCTATCGCACCAATATTTGGATTCGATTTCCCGCCAGAATTTTCGGAAGGGTTTGCAGGATCCGTTCCTCCAGGTCCTCCGTTTGTTCCAGTGCCGTTACTAGGTGTGCTATCGGTACCCGTCTGCTGACGGAGAGCTTGAGAAATCGTGCTTGTTGGTGGTGTCCATATTGGATCTCTATCAGGCCCGCGCCCCGTAACTGTCGCGTTTCTTACCCCGACAATCGTTGGTCTATGATTGTACGAAAAGGCTCGCTGCGCGATATGCGTCTGTTTGTTCGTATGATCCATAACCGTGAAGGCCGATCGGATAAGAGGCAACCCCAAGACAAAATCCGCGGTCGTTTCGCCCTTGTATTTGCTCATCGGTCGTAATGCTAGTGTGCATTTGTTCGCTTCGTCGTTGTCTGTGACAAATAGATGGAGATATCCGATGTCAATTATCTTGCCGCCAAACGATATCTCGATAAAGCTGAGGTTGACGGAGTTGCTGGTTAGGTTACAGGGACGTGTATATGTGGAACTGCCAGTTTCTGTTTCCTGGATTTCATCGGCGGGGAACAGGCTGATCACTATATCGAATATCGCATCGGGGAGGTATATAAACCTAGTCCCCAGGGATCAGAACTAAGAATTTACGGCTGTAAACTGCGGGAAGCTCACGGAGATAGAGATATCTGGGCTACACCAAAATCACTCGGTGTCGCACCCACTGGCACGATCGAGGTATTGGCAAGATCCCTGTCTAGCCAGTACATACTATGAACCGGTATGATTCCCATTTGGGGAGTATCGAAGGAAGTTAGCGTGTCGAAAAATTGTCCCGTATCGATCATGCCGAACATGATCTGGCCCCATTGAATACCGGTACCGTATCCGAATCCAACCACGTCGAGATATATGCTGTACACCATCGAATTCGTTATGCCATTTGCAACAAGTGAATCCAAGAACGCTTCGTATTCATCGTTCAATTTTCGAGAGGCGAGTGCGATCGATGGGGGTATCGTAAATACGTCAGCTAGGCTCATAATAACCTTTTCGACCTTCGTAGAGCCGAACTGGAAAACATCTTCGCCGGAAGTTGGCGCCATAACCTGGCAGAGTATTGTTAAGATATTATCTCCACCCACAAGATAGACTCGGGGTCACTACTCACCAGCTCGCCTTCTGGATCCATATAGGTCCGCCCTGATTGGGATTTAAATGACGAAGAGTCTTCTGGTGTAACTATATTCCGCAGGATATTTAGCTCCGATCTACTGAGAAAACACTAGGAATCGACCATGGACCTACAATAACCAGAATAGTTGGCATATCGGCATGCAGCTTCGTTGGCCGCATCGGCGCAATAACTTGATACAGGCGCGCTTATAGACGGGACAAATGTGAAGTCGTTCATGGACAAGGCAAGTTTAAAGTCCTTTGGTGGTGTGCCTACAATAGCATTCTTAGCTTAGTCTACTGATATTTATTAAGATTGGTCCATAAACCAAGCGCGCGCATACCTATCGACACGTTTGTGTATACCCAATACCCATCGTCGCTCTGTTTCTCAAAGGTTAGAATGATCAAAGGCCGAAAATATCCGAAGCGTGATTCCGAAGCGTGATGAAGAGGAAACGCACGACCGTTACATTCAGTATCAAGCCATCTCCATCTGCCCTTTTCGTCAACTGCGCTCCAGCAGTTTGACTCGCCGTCTTAACAGCCGCACCCAAAGCCCATAAGCGAGCAAGACGTTCAAGGAGCATCGTCTTGAAATACCAATCAACCTAGATCCGAAAACATTTGAAGTTAGATATTTGGCCCACAGAAGGCATTTTCATCTTTAAGTAACAGCTGAAATCACAATTAAGGAGGGGGGAAGATATCAGCGAGATTTTTTACTTAATTGTGTTAGGCGTCGCCAAGCTCTTCTAGGATTCTAGGAGGGCGCCACGAACTTGGCGATGCCGTCCTCGTCAATCGAAGAACTCATGACGACCAATTGGTAATACCACCCATTGAGTTGCATTCTAAGCCAAGAAAATATTGAAGGATCAGATATTTGATTTTGTTATTAGCATGGAGCGTGTAAATTCCGAGCCCGACTTGGCATTGTAGATTTCTTGGTGGATGAATAATCTAGCCTTAAAACCCATATTGGATGAGCCTGTCGCGGAGTGTACTAGTGTTGAACCACTTCTATAATCCAAACTGGTTAAAATGTTAAGCTAATATCGAGGGTTTAGTATACAGCAATCCCAATTCTAATTACTTCGCAGTATATAGATACGATATTGACAAATTCAAATATCGAGTATCCAATTTATATAAGGAATTTTAATCGCAAACCATGCATGCAAATGTCAGTATTTTGTTTCGATTGGAAGCCAAGTTGCCTCAATATTACAATTGCACATTTTGCCTACTAGAGAGCATGGAATCGAAACCATCAAGTCCGCGATCGCTTCAAACGTCAAACGGTTCTAAAGAAGGGAGACATATAGTAAGATAGTAAAGGACGAATGAAATAATGGCAGAATTATCGTATACGCTCTAGATGACACTCGAAAATCCCTTGCTATTTCAACACATCATATAACAGGACGTCTAGGGTAGTATGGACATACCGACATTGATAATCGAGACTAATAGCTGGGCAGAGACAGATGAGTTGACTGAGCGAATCGTTCTGTTTTATTTACATAGAATGCTTCATAGAAATATAGCTATATAGTAACCAGCGAGCTGTTTGCTCGTGCCCTGCCAGGTCGTCGCTCTGTTGCTTCATATTTGATATCTGTACATGCTGCATCGACCGAGGCTTAAAAACACAAGATAAAATGCAAAAAACCATAGCATTGTGCGGCTAGGATTCACAGCGAAAACGTTCCAATCTCAGAACCCCTATCCAAGCGCCTCAAAATTCTTTTCTCCTCCTTCCAATCCTCCTCTCCAGTACTTACTAGGCTAAAAATACAGCCAAAAAATATCCTCCTTAGCTCTCATGGTTATAAATCAGAGGGATTCATAATTTAGAGACCCGGGATTCTAGCAGAGTGAAAATCACCCCCTTCTCATGCTACCCCTGGAGCTCGTCTAACCCGCCCATAGCTTCGCTCGCCCATAGACGGCTTCTAGTCTAGTAGAAAGCTGCAGCGCTGCTAAAGCAGGCTATCAGAAAAGCATTTTAAGATGCCCTATCCGCATTGGCGATACCCGGCGAAATTTCATATTTTTGCCATGGCTCTTCTCAACAAATTGGCAATGTTACAGTCGGCGATGGTAGTATAGCGGCCGTTGGTTCAAACACATTAAACTTTAATGATACGCATAATCATTATCACAGTACGTTAAAGATAGCTTAAATCTCCCTGAATACCAGGCGGTTATAGCAAATAGGAAAGCTAAACGTTGATTTGGTAATGAATTAGATACCAACTCCCCTTTCACCGAGGAGCTAATCTTCAGCATCCCAAGACTTCTTCACCATACATGTTTTATGAGAATACAAACGCCTCCTTAGGCTTCATGGATCCAAACCGAGACTTAGCCGGAAATTCCTTTTAGCTAACTGTTAAGGAGAAACAAAAGACACCGTTCGTGGATACTGGGACAAAAACCTGAACAACTAAAATCTCTAAGCTGAACTTGCAGTAGGAAAGCCCTCTTTTGCGGTTATCGGAGGGTTAGTAGTAATGCTCATCCTGCTCTCACTAGTCCCATTTGTTATGATCTTAGAATCCGAAACATTAGGCATTGCCGTGCCTGTGATTGAAGTCAGTAAAGTCGTTAAAGTTATCGGTGTCGGTGAAGTCATTGGGTCTGAAGAGTCAGGAGGTAATGCCAGCGTTGTTTTCCCAGAAGTTTCATTGTTATATGGTGCGGTTAAGCCGTAAGCTGCTTTCCATCCGGTTGCGGAAGCGTTATACATGTAATTCCACTCATAAGTTGTATATTTCGATGTACCAGAGGTTATTGTTATCGGAATGGTGGTCACAGCGGCCCATCCTATGTTGATTACAATGTGATATCAGCGTGTGTGCCGTCTTTCAGGCAGATAGGGATCTAGGGGAGGACTAGAATTGTCAAGGAGGGTTGGGCAGTCTACCACTAAGGTTTCTGAGACCATCCACCCAGCCTCCCTCTACTATAGACTTGATAAGCTCTGAAGTAGTTATGACTATTGGACCCGAGGGTCTGGTAGTAGTGGATCCTAAATTGGATGTAGAAGTTGTGGTAGGCCTTGGTAGAAATGTTGCTGTCTTTATAGATGGCAAGAAAGGTACTAGTCCTGGACTCGCCGTAATTATAAACCGGTTTTTACAATTGCATGCGTTATACAACTGTTCATATACCAAACCAGGGTCCTCGGATGTGCAATTCTTTTGAAAATCTAGACTGTCATCAGTGAAATCAGAGTAGGATGCCGACTGTCCCGGTTGAGTGCGTTGAGAGTAAGTGGCGACAATATCACACCAGTGGTACCAATTGCTATCTAGATCTGCGCCTGGGAGGCATGTGTTCTCAAAACAGTTCGGAGGTTGATATAGATCTGGTTTCTGGGCGGTAGCTGCGTCCGTTGCCTGTACCGAGAACGTCATCGAGATATAGAAGAGGAGGTAATATATATTCATCATTGGATTAAATAGTTTTATGATGGTGTTTGTTCGGGTATCGAGAAGGTTATTAATTGTCGCACATCTAATACCTTGGACGTATAATTATTTCCAGACCATTGGAATCTTTGGGCGCTACCTAGCTAGCTTTAAATGGGACTAAGGTGGCCAATCTATATATACTAAAACCATCCCTACTGAGATCATAGTAATAGATTCATGAACTATCTTATGGCTTTGCTTCAACAAACTCCATGCTAGTTTAGAAATGCCAACACTAGTAGCTGGGCGAAGTATGGTAGTTTGAGCGACGTCTTGTTGTTGATATGACCAACGAAGATCTCGATTAGCTGATGGACATGCAAAGTCGAGCACCTAGGTATCTTATAACATCTTTATATGAACCCGTGTAAGCTACAATCGGTGGACGCCCGTAATATCAATACCTTCTGCGCAGCTATAATTCGATCTTAATATGTCGACGCTAAGTAGACCTAGCCTAACAACGCGTTGGGTTGGTTTTGGTTGTCAATGTTAACAAAACTCAATGTTTTTGTGGAAGCCGGGCCACCTGGGCTGTCAAACCGACGACTGAGACCGACCACGCAGCAAATAAAAGAAAAAGCTAACGTTGTTGGCACAAATATATCAGTTCTATGTTAGTTTTTACAACTCTTAGATCGCTGCTGCGCTGGATTTTAGGTTTTGTATATTTTATGCAGTTGGTGCTCGTTTCAGGATGAAGTTATGCCAGTTGTAAGCCACCACTTTCTTTGGAACTATATGGCACAAGATTTTAGCACAGTTTCAAGCCGGAGTTGGTGCAGTGATATTTTCAGTTGCATCTGTAACCACATTCTACATGTTGTAAATTTGATGAATTTTGTCCAGAGGCGACTTAGGAGAAAATTGAAGAAATATTCTGAAATTATTTGATAGCTAGACGACATCTAGGTTTCTAAAAGGGTAAAATTTTATATACATGAAGTGTGATCTCTAGAATTTTATAGGTCTAGAAGCCTAGGAAGTTAACTCCAACCTGTCAATGTGTTAGTATGTCAAGAAACCATAACCAAGCAAAGCCCATTGACGTGAGCGAAAAAAATAAAAACGCCAATTTCCATCTTAAATTACTAGTAAAGAAAACAAAAGGCTGCAGTGCTACAAAGGAAATGGATGTATCGCCGAAAAATGCTTTTTAGACATAAATTGTCTCTGGTGTTACCAACTGCATTTGTGGAAACCTGGTGTGCCGAGATCGACCTGCTTCTTGCTACCCTCAGTATCCCAAGGTAAATTCATCTACCTCTTGATTTTCGATTCCAACCACCGAACGAATCTAACACTTTGCAAATCGACTGCTCTCCAAAAGACGTCCGCCATGCAAATGCTCACTATCATGACTACAAGAGAGCTGGTAATCGCGACAACGGCTCTGAGCTCTTCATGACCACGCAACGTGTCAGCACCGCCGGCTCTCTTGCTCTTCCAATCCCAGATGCCGGCAGCCTTCCATCCATGTGTGACGCACCAAAAGCCGACTGTCTTTTGTACGTGTCCGTGGAGAAGGTAGAGGGAGAATGAAATCTTGCCGAGGTATTGTATGACTGAGTTACACAAAACGACGGCCTGGAAGCGAGGCATGTAGAATATCGCCCAAACGAGCAATGAAGCCCCGATTGTCTGCCAGAAATCATGGGTTTGTGTTTTCTGTGGATATCGTACTGGAGAGAGTGGTAGGAGATAGTTGTATCCTGTTGTGCCTTCGGTGGGAGGGGATCGCGGATAACAGATCAGATATAGCCCTGAGCCAAAGAGCGCGACGACGAAGAATCTCTTCACGCGCGGCTTGCCGACCGCGAGTTTTTCGGAGACGTAGGTTGGGAGAGTGGAAGCGGCTGCCATCATGTCGACGTGTAGCTCGGCGAGAAAATGTCCAAATAGAAAGAGCGCGAGTGCCCAGCCGACATAGTGGAGCAGAGTCCAGTATAGGATTGGGTAGAGCACGAAGATCCTGAACCGGCGTCGAATCATGCTACCCCCTGCCACAATCACGAAGAGACGGATCGACTCTTTGAACTCGAAAGGAATGGTCCATAGATGGGTCTATTATGGTCAGTTTTGGTAAGTTCATGTTCGCAAGTGATACTATAGGAAAGGGGCAATGCTTACATCCGTAGAAAAGTTTTGGGTCTTGCCGAAGAACGAGAACTCTACTGCGAACTGGTAGAACTCTTCCACTTGCAGCACGATTTGATCGACAAGGCCCGTACCCATAGTTGGTCTATGTTCATTAACAGCTCGAATCCACCCTGGTCGGACGCCCTGGGGAACTGTCTCAAACCAACCAGCATAGAGCATGAAAGTGCAAACAACAAAAGCACCTGCACATGGGAAATATAATCGCAGATATCTCTTCCATATCGAGGTCGAAATGTTGCTGATCAGTGCTTGGGCGTCAAAAGTACCAGGAACTCTGGTAATGCTGGCCGCCTTGACAGTCAAAACGAAGCCTGAGATGATGTAGAAAATCTTGACCATCGGGGAACCATGATGGATCAACTTGATGATAGGTAGTTGCAATAGACTGACGTTGTGAGCACCATCGTAGGCTCTCTCCATAGTAGAAAAATAGCCGTAATTGGTGTGATATATTACAACAATGAAACAGGCAATACCACGTAGACCGTCTAGCCATGCCGTCGGGGAGATTTTCGCGGACCCCGGACGCCCTATTGGACTCGTAAAGTATACTGAAATGAAACTCGGAAGAAGGAAGAGTAGTATTCGACTAAGGCCATGTCGTATTCGAGGAAGTGTGCCAAACTTCCTAGGCACACTAGAGATAGAAGTAAAAAAGTAGTCGGTGAAGCCGGGCGATCGATCCATCAAACTGCCTGTATTGCATATATTGTCATATTAGCCTTCACGCTCGACAAAACAGCAACAACGGACCGCAATAGTTTCCAATTCATCAGAAGCCGATTTATAATTGGTAAAAATTATTGTGTATAGTGATCACAAGAAAGAAAGAAATTTGACCGTACCTTTCTCGCCACGGTCGGGTGAGCCATCATAATCACTTTCATCTTGGGTGGATCTGGCTATCAGCGTGTCTTCAGATAGTCTCCGTTCTCGATCTGTAACGTCGAGATACCAGTCGCGACTGGACTCGCCAGACGTCGTTGGAGAACTCGACATGTCGAATTTTTATTTTATTTTAGATAGTATGCTGTTGCAATTTATTGATTTAACTATGTGCGGACTGATGCAACGTCGGTGACATTCGCGAATTTTAAAGTGGGTATCATAAGTTGGTGTAACCTCAAATATCGTCCTCCTCCAAATCGTATCCAGATAAAAATATTCAAAGGGTAGAAACTTCTAAAACGTAAATGAATGACTTGAATATTGAAGAAAATATAGCATCCAAAAGAAAGAGCGTCGGTACATGTATGTTATAAACAAAATAACAAAGAGACGGGATTACTGAACTATTAGGGGCGTACCATCTTTCATTTACCTGGAATTGCTTGCCCTGTGGGAAGCATCGATCTTCAAGGGCTTATTGTCATGCCAAGATGTTCTATTCGGGCCCTTCTGACAGCCACTGTTTAGCCGTCTGCGAATTGACAGCACAAAAGAGAAGAAAAAATGCAGGGCGCAAGGAGACCCTCACACGAAATCCCGCAAACCTGCACACCACTAATATTTTTTTGGAAATGAGGATGATCGATTACTTCGAACTGTAATAGCACCAGTCCGCAGGTATTTTCGATCACAAGCGAGAGAGAAACAAAACCCATCTTCCTAGGAATTCGTTGTGAAAATACAAATTCAACTTCCCCTTCGTCATCTCATTCGTTGCCTTCTTCGCCCTCGAGCTCATCACAACCTGATCCGGGATGTAGACATGCGACTGAGGGACGAAGATCGGAGTATTTTGCCCTGCCAACAGTATAGGTTCTCCTGTTGCCCATTTCTTGGCTGCATTTTCTCGTGGATAGCTTGTCACAAAAATATCCCCATTTGACGCAATGACGGCCATTAGCAGGGCGGCACTGCCCACTTCACTGCCGCGCCAAGAGCTTATGATCGTCAGGACGAGCCGGGTTTCCCAGCGGTAAGTCCCAAGGGCTGAACTCGCACATCAGGCGAACAACAACCAAAACAGCACCCCACAAAACACCTGAGAATTTCGCGAGCCTTGTCCCGCAGCGACGCCAAGCGAAAACAAAACTTCTATGCAGACAGTTGAAACCAAGCCATCGAATATTCGTGCTTGCTTCAATAACGCCTTTTAAGAGAAGATGATTTATCAACTAATCAATAAGACGAATTATTCTCCTCACAATTTCCAAAAGCTTGAGATTACCCCTACCGAATTCCGTTCGTTTGCGTGAATATTCATTCGAATGCAGCCCTCAGGTCACACAGACTCAAATTGGTCAATAACGGGTAGTCGGGTTTTAGTAAATACTATAGGCCCGAGCTTTGTCCCATTCGCACTACGGATTTTGAAGGCTTGAGCAGCAACCGAGGCTCAAGTTTCAGCTAGGCGTTATGCCAAGCGCAACAAGCGGATCGCAAACCACTCAAATTGCTGTTTCTCTGTTCTTCTCCTTAATTAATTTCGTGATTTTGGCCCGCCCTTGGCAATCGATAACCTGTGCGACTTGTCTCATCTCAGATATGGATATGGCGGAAACATTTAGCGACCGAGACAAGAAATCGGGTTCCACAAGTAGTAAAATATTTTCAAAGTTGTTTGGCAGTTGAAGGGAATGCTTTAGTGGTGATTTACATGAGAGTACTCGACTTGACCTCACCCTTGCTTCAAAACAACGAGTACTGAGCTCTTCCAATTTATTCAACGTCAGGTATATCATCATTTGATATCCCTATATTGGGTGCATAGAAATTCGTATTTGCTTCACGGCAATTCGTATTTCTCTGCCAAGCAACAAATCTAATTTGTGACGTGAGCGCACGCGTCTGAACCAAATTTATGACCCACTGGCTCCACCAACGGGATTTCAGATATAAAAACTCTTTTATTTATTGATAAACTGGCAGGATTTTGTACCGTTAAAGGTTGTTATCCGAGGAAGAAAAGCCTGTTCGGATTCAACATTCTCTTCTTGCTGCCTTGTGCTCGAAAGCTTTAGAAGATTGTTCGAGCCGTCTGATTCTGTGACACAGGAAACTGTGTACTCCGTGTCTAGAACGATCTCTGAATAAAGTAGAATTTAGAATCACTTATCTTAGAGTTTGGAATATTGCAAGAGGCCATTAATAAGGCAAGGGGCTTCAAATCTTGACAACACACAATGATTAAGCAATATTAATATGACAGTGCTCCTGTGTATAGGTTAAAGGCGCGAAGGATTATTTGTATCCACTTTGGCAAACCTCCCTTGTGGGACCAGTACGGCATCTGGCCTTGCGAGACAAGCAAACCTCCTTTGATCATGGTTTGGGCGCGAGACCGCAGAACGAAACATGGTCCCATGAATAAGAATTCTCTCGTCTCGCAGGCCGGACAACACAAAAATCTTAGGTGACACAGAAATCAGAGAGTCTACGAATCAACATCACAACTCTTTTAAAGCTTATCGAGGTTCACTTGTCTCGCGGGCTAGCACGCTCTGCGCGAAGGGTTCACACTATAGATCTTCCACTGAGCATATTAATACAATACTACAGTGTAGGTTTATCTCGTAGACTAGCACGCTCGTATAGGGCATCCAGCGCGGTTTTTCATTTGGAATGGGTATGAGATGTGTATATAATGTGCAAAAGATTGTCAAAATGTGCGAAAAATATGCGAAACAATACAGAGGTTTCAGAGCGAGGGACTTCTTCTAGGTGTATAATCGTGGCTCTATCAGTCACAAACGACTTGCTACATACGATTTACAACCGTCACATATTCTGGTCTAGGGAGACCGCACCCAGCCAAGTCACACAAACTGTTGCCGTGGTCGAGTTCGAGGCTGGTAGAATATTCTGAGTAAACATAGAATATGATTTAGTTTCTACTAGCTACTATCCTCCTTGTAATATGTGGCGTGAAAAGGATTTCTAAGAGATGGGTTCGAAGCCTCCTAAACTAATCGGCTTGATCTTGGGTAATCTATTACGAGATAAAACTCCAGATTTCTATCAAGTATGATAATACAATTCCTTTTCTTATATGCAACCCCTTCCAACACAGTAATGCAAAGCTTGACCAATATACAACAACCTCCATTACTAAAGTCCCTATTCTTGGTACAAGAGTCCAGACCGATAACAAGGGAGGGGGCTGGTTTTTCGGCTGTTGATCCGTCGGGTAACAAACGATATGGTCTGACAAGCGAACACTCGTGATGAGAAGCAACCACAGAATTTCAAGCCAGAGCTCAGCTCTAGCTGACTAACTTCGCAAACTCGAACCGGCTGGCGCTGCCATTTCTCGCACTATTCAGCTAGTTTATGTCGGGTATATCACCCGACTGAGTGGTCGGCGTCGCGCCAGTCCGCGCCTATTCTACGGGAACACGGAATTTTAGCCTGTCGAAGGGTAACGTGGGTTTGCATTTACCAGGTTTGGTGTAGCGATGATCCGGATCTTAGTCGGAGATCTATGAACCCGTTTGGATCTGGTGATCTATTTTATTTCTTAGGATTGAGGTATTTCATGAACCTGGAGAGCGAAACATGAGAGTGCTTGATTGCTTTTCTATTCTTTCGGAACTAGTACCATGGAGTATTAGCCGTTGCTCTGATTCTTCATTGAAATATCACTTGGCTGAACAGATCAAGGGAATGATCTAAGAAAAGGTTGACTGGTAAAGGTCCCACACAATATCCATTTTACTTCGGAGAGTTTCGGCATCGCGTAGTCTCTGATGAGGTACCACATCGCTAATATTCTGACCGGCTAAGGATAATACCTCTCACATGGAGTATATAAGCCGCCGATGCCCTCCATCTGAATTGGAAGACCATTAGCAAAAGCCCTGCTGAAAGGAGAGATCAAAAAGATATCGTTCTCGAAAGCTCCCTTCAATATCGGAATATCTCGCAACTGTATTTATCATGCCGATCGACCCCTACATTGATCGAAAAATCACCCTAGAATCACTCCCGAAGGGTAAGAAATTTTGGATCACCTATGTCGAATGCAATGTCACCCGTCGCGGTGGATATGGCCAACGGTTCGTCGCATGGCCGGAGCCAGGGAAACCCGAAAAATTAGTAAAAGATTATAGAGGGAAAAGTGTATGTTGTATCCATCCATACGTATTCTAGGGTTTCAGCTACTAAGGTTTTGTCGATCCGAGCAGGCTAGTGAAGACAAATCCGAAAACACCCTCAAAACTTTCTTGCCGCAAATAGTTCCGTACGAGTTTGGTAAAGACGAACAGGCAAAGTTAATTGGTACGACATACTTCGAGGCGGATGGATTTGTGGGAGACACCGGCGCAAATAACATCCCAGGTAGTATGCGTATCGAATTTGAGGTCACGGATGAGAACGTGGACTTGAAAAAAAGCCTACCGGCTAAGCCAAGGTGGAAGGGCTACATGAGACTTTCAACAACTGGGTTTTTTAAAACCGAACGCGCAGACTATACTATAGTAGACTACGGTTGGAATACAACAGATTGTAAGAAGAGGGGAATGTCGGTTGTTAAAACTGCGACGGGGCGAAATACTAATGATTCGATTGGCCTCGCTATTATTATGAATGAGAAGAGTAAACAACTCTATATGAATGTTCAGAACAATACAGATTATGTTCGGGCTGCTGGCAGATTGATCGTGGATCAACTTATTTCTAGCATTAAGTCGACTGGGATAGACTCCGGTAAATGGATCGGTGGAAATATCGCTGGAGGTATCAAAGATAAATTCTTTAAGAGAGAGGCTGAGAACAACGATCATGAAGAGGAGCCAGAGACCCAGTTTTTATATGGGATGGGACAAGAATTTCACTTTTAATATATAATATAGAACCAATACCAATCTATCAATTCTTGTTCCGGCTGTTGTACACTTTGATAATTTTTGAACCTATGTTGCTCTAGGACGATAGATTGATATAAGAATCAACCCTCAAGATATATAATCATGCTTTCCCGCCATCCCAGATTGACTGATGGCCAGGATCAGGTGCTGGCGGCGCGGCTGGATATCGGCGCTGCGATGCTTTTCGCACCTCTCTCAAAATCAAATAGGCGCCAACCAGTAGGACCGCTAGGCCGCCAACGACGCCACCTACTATCGCTCCAACGGGTACTGTTGATGAAGATGATGTAACAGCTGGATTTGTTGATTGGGGCGACTGGTTCGTAGAATCGCTTGACGAAGACGTTGACCTGGAGGGAACAGAAGTCGAGGGTAAGCCAGAATTTGCATCCATAGCTGATTGAGAGGTAGTAGATATGATTTCTCCGGTTGTAGATCTGTCGGTTATTTGGCTTGATGACGAGATTTTTGAAGGCGGTGCTGAGCTGCCAGCTGAGACGCTATCCGATGCCGGCGTTGCAGTTGCCAAATCTGAAGATATCGTGCTGGAGATATCAGCCCGATTCTGAACAGTGAATCGGTCGGAGTAACTCCAATCAAAATTTTCGCCGGAAACTCCGGGCATTATTAGAATTACATATTTGTCGGATGTCGGGGCATCGTTAGGCACGATCCAAGAGTATGAGCCTGTATTTTCTAGTCTCTCAGCGATTATGAGGGAACTTGATATTTCGCTCTGAGAAGGGTTGTTAAAGCGCATTATAATACGCGATCCGACGGGGTTCTCCCACCGAATGACGAGTGTATCGCCTGCAGTGATGATTGTCGTGTCATTGGGGATGGTGATTATATTTGGCCCGGACCACGGTTGCCCCGTAGCTAGTTTGAATAGGTTCGTGATGGATAGAACACAAAAAAAAGGGTATCTCGACAACATGGCTCACAATCGATATGATATTTAGGATTGCGATCAACGCCTGCAATACTTGCAAAATGAATATTAGGGAGGTCCAAGTTTGCGATTAAGTAGTGATCGCGATATCGAGCTAGATGTAGCTAGCGGGTATAGCAGGAGCGCGCAGGTCCTTGGCAACCTGGTATGAGGCTGAAACCATGTTGTTTTATGGCGTTGTTGCATCAATGTCTATTGGCTACACGGTCGGGGCAAATCGGTAGCGCGCAGCTGCCAAGTGTCTTGATGTCGAGAAAATATTGGCAAATTGATCCTTCAAGTTCCAGCCTGATTCTCATTCTCTATTTGAAATGTTCTCGATGGAGGCTGGTTGGAGTTCTACCGCAAGCCACTACAAGTTGCAGACAACACACAACACACGTAATAAAAAATAATAGCTGACCTGCTTTCTGAACGGATTCTCTACCACATCGAAAGTCACTGAATATTTGGATATATTCTTATTGAATTAAAAACAAGCATGCTATTCAGATTGAAACCAGCCTCTACTATGATACAGTACCACAACTCCAAGAAAATTTAATAAGCTGAAAATTTATACATTCGTTCGGTACTCATGACGTCGCGTTGTCCAACGCTCTGGCGCTAACGGGTTCAGATGGTGATGAATGTTGTACCGTCGAACTTTTCGACACCCAGACTGTATCTTTTGGCTTGCTTCGACCAGGCAATATTTCCTGTAGACATCAGTTTTAAGCCATTGACCAAGGCCTCGAGCGCGTCAAGTTTGGGATGCGAGTCATATCGCTCGAGCAACCTGTTCGTGGTGGCATCAAACATCGATTTACTATCACTGATCATTTTGAAAGTTTCATCGACCGCGATCTACAATAAGACGATTTTCTGTTTATTAGAACATGTGCAAGTGTTGCATGCTGCGATCTCTTGGGTTGTACGCACCTGAAGGTCTTTATGTTCATGGTATAGGACAGCAACCGAGTTGCAATAGAACGGATATGCGAGTTCTCTCCTCAGAGAAAACAAGTCATTGCAAAGAAAGATAATAATGTTAGCTTCTTCGTACAGCGTGTCGACATCCGGGTCGTATCCAATCTCGTCTTCGAGGTCAATTTCTAGCGCATATCTGATGAATGGCATTAGTACACAGTTTTGAATATAGTTATGTTATCCAGGGTGCAGTAAAATGACATACTCGAGAACGGCGATCATAGATTTGACACCACCTGTGGCAGCTCTTATCGCCATATACTCTCCGATATTTGGAGCGCAACCACTCAATTCCACTTTTTGTTCTTCTCCAGTTCCGTTGACGTAAGAAATATTTGCCTCTAGGTATAATTCTCGCTGGCGCTTTGTGAGAAAAGGTACAATGGGTTTTGCGACAGCACCGAAACTCTGGATCGCCAATTCTAAATTCGCAGGAAGAGACGACTTCCGCGATTTGGCTTCGGCAGTCCACGCGCTGCCCTTTGGATTGTCTCCAAGGATACCCTTCATATAGGTGATCGTTTCTGCTCGAAATCGGTTACCGGCATCTAAGTCATATAGAAGATCCGAGTGAACCGGGGTATCTAGTTCATCGTCGAAAACATAAAGCTTTTACACTCTTTAGCGATACCGTGGATCCTATCGTAAATCAAACTGGGACATACAAATGATGCCTGGCCTTGGAACGCTGGCAGACGATCGACGCTGGCATACGGAGCCCATATTGATGCAAGTAAACTGACATCAACTGCCATCAATACTTCATAATGCTTAGATCCTTTGCCATAAATTCTGTTCATACCCCTCTGTTAGTTTTAGCCCGACTACCGCGACATGATGATTAGGAACATACTTTGCTAATTCGTTACCGTATCGCCTCCGCAGACCTTTATAATATGGACTTATTCCTGTAGGCCAGTTCTTGAAGAGTTCGTCTAAGTTGGGGAAGACTAGAGTCTGACCCTTCAAGGTCTGGACATAGTCGTGGGAACCCAAATTGAGAGGCATATTGCGTTGGTATTAATATCTCACAAGACTAAAAATTAAAATCGTAAAAAATAAAATAAAGAAATTTCAAGTCTGCGATATCTTGAGATTAATCTATTGAAAGTCACTAGCGGAAAGGGTCTCTTCGGATGGCAGAATTCAACGATATATATCTTGTCCGGGCTCAACCGCCCTATACTGTCGAGTCATGGAGAATCTTGTCCTAAACCAGATAAACAAAGACCCCCGAGATAGACTTATAAAGGATAAAAAAAGCATATGCATTACGCGCTCAAATAGGGTTGTATTCAACACGCTGTAATTTAAGCTTTGCCTCGTAAGATCTTGAATCGAAGATCAAATGCGTGGCAGACGTCAGATGGCAAATTCACCTGCCTGCTACCGGATATATATTCCCGACGTGCAGAAGCCTAGGCTTTTAAAGATCGGAGCTAAACTTAAAGCACTAGGATATTTTCTGAGCTCTGTTATCTATTCATTCTGTCGGAATTCCTTAGGCAGGAAATAAAATGCATTGTTGGAGCAACGTTACCCAATCTGACAGAAATCCCCCAACCGACTAACCAAATTGGGGTAAATTTCCCGACGCTGCCCATGCTGCAGCGAACCGCCGATTGGGATATTCCGATGATATCGGCTCTGTTAGCTGGAATAAAACATGTTCAAATGGCAGCAATTGGGCGGCCATTCGTAGTTTTGTCTTTCTCTCGTCCAATTTCTTGCCAGAAAAAATTCTCAGTGGTGTAACAAATGATATGCATGATCTTCAGGTTTTGATATCACCGAACTCGTATAGTTCGGGACAGGACATGGGTCCGAGATCTTAGGCCGTATAATGCAGATATACACTTAAAATCACAGAGATATCCACGTTAAGCCTGCTTTGGCTATCCGTCGATGTGACTGAGAGTAAGGGATTTCGACCCGTACTCACCCGACGCATATATTTGCGAAGCAGGAAGTTGAATGCTTGACACAGGGACAATCTGGTCGTCCCACTGATGACTCAAGATCCTTAGATCTCGGAATCGATATAGATCGATCTCTGTTTCCTGTTTATAGTATGGCTAAACCCTGGCAAGCGCCTGACGGGACGGCTCGGAATGTAGGTCTGCCTATTTTACCCGTCAAGAATGTAAACAGTGCCGGAGAATTAAGTGAATTTTCAGGATTCTACTAGGTAGCTTGATGTTGGGAACCTGCCGCTTTCATTTTAGCAGGTCCGTGCCAGCTCATTTTAAAGCTTTTTCCGACCGAGAAACATGCCTGATCGTCAACACGATGTGGGGGTTTCTTCCTTCCAATTTGGTATTTATCTCTGAAATTCTAAACTTTGCAATATATTATCCATGGCTGATATTTAAAAGATACGAGTATTTTGGTTGACTCGTAGAGTCACCTACTTAATTTTTTGGAGCGATTTCCACGATGAAGCTACATTTAATCAGCCCTCAATTGATATCGGAACTCAGTTTCCAACATGCAATCATCACCATCACTGTAGCTGTCATATTCTATCTCTTCACCAACGCGGTTTATCAGATTTATTTTTCTCCTCTATCGAAAATACCGGGACCTTGGTACGCCGCAGTTTCACGGCTTTGGGTTGGGTCTAGAGCCTTGAAAGGAAGACTGATCTTTGATGTCCACGCTTTACACGAGCGATATGGTATGTTTGAAGCTACGCTACTTATTTTTTATTATCCCATTGGCGATTCTATGTAGAGGCCGCAGCTGTTTATCTGCGATGGCTCGGCTAAGAATGATTAACGATTTTTAGGACCTTACGTTCGGATTTCACCGTATGAGATCTCTGTTGCCGATGTTGATTCTTTGAGAAAGATACACAGCACACAAGATCTATATCTCAAATCTGAGTGGTATAGCATTATTAGCTCTGGTGAAGATCTCGGAATCGCCTTTATTACCGACCACGATCTCTACAAGCGTCGGCGTAAAGCCTACGGAAATGCATTCTCCAACTCCAATGTGCGCCTGCTGGAGCCTGTCGTTCGTAAGCACATCGACAGGTCCATCGAAAAGGTGAAGCGTGAAATGGAAGGCGCTAGAACCCCTGACCTCAAAATGTGGGCGCAACTCCTAGCCGCAGATATCATTGGAGAAATCAGCTACGGCTTGGATTTCAAGATGCTTGAAAATGAGAAAGTATGGAGTCCCGTCCTTCCTTCCTTCTTTCTAAATTAGCCTCGAAAGGGGAGAATATAAGTGAAAATTAATAATTTTAAAAATAGCTGGACCCCTTCCTCAAAGACACAACATCCTTTTTCATCACGATGGCAATGCGCGGACAGTTCCCGATAATCAATCTAATAGATCTTATTTTATCAAAGATTCCCCATCCCACAATACAATGGTTTTTCGGATGCAAAAAAAGGTTATCAGAATACAGCACAGAAGTACTTACTAACCTCAAGCATGAGGTCCAAGGGTGCAAAGGAGGAGAGCCGCGACCAACGCTGTTTTCCAAAATATTAGGCCTTATGGATAATCCTAGTGTCAAACATAGTTTAACAATGGAAGAAGTAAAGTCGGAGGCCTTTATTAACAACCTTACAGGGAGTCATACTACCCCTTCAACGGCGACGTTTATCATTTGGGAAATTTTTAGGAATGAAGATATACGTACGAAGCTGGAACAGGAACTCATCGAGTTTAATGTTTCTAAGCAGGGGATTATGGATGAAACCCTCCAAAAGCTACCGTATCTTAGTTTTATCCTAAAAGAGGGTCTCAGGCTCTATGCGGCAGCTCAAACATTGATACCAAGAAGTGTGCCGAAGGGTGGGAGGCAGCTAGGACCGCACTTCTTTGCTGAAGGGACAGTGCTGGTTTCGCCTATTTATACGGTTCAAAGAGATCCACATATATTTCCTGATCCATATTCGTAAGTTAGCGAGTGGTTTAGACGTCTAACTTAGAATAATCAATAACGGCTAATCCCAAACAGCTTTAAACCAGAAAGATGGGCAAACCCAACCAAAGATATGGAATCCGCTATTTTAGCGTTCGGCGGCGCTTCAAGAGGTATATCGTCCCTCACCTTCTCGGGCTTATTTGGTATAATTTGTGTAAAGATTTGCGTTCTAATGATATAATTTGTATAAAATCTAGTCTGTCTTGGTCAAGGACTAGCAATGATGCAAATTCGCCTTCTCATCGCCAGCTTACTGCTATCATGTCCCAATGCAGTGCTAGCAGACTCTTGTACCGATGATAGTATGGAAATCGTGGAATACTTGACGATCAGTCCAAAAGCAGGCGAACTTAAGATTTTGGCGGGTACTAGGCATTCGCCTCTAGGTGCTTGAATGTTCAAGAGCTTTGGATATCTAATAGTTAGATCTAAATTTCCGGTTTCTGATGCTTGTTTGTGAGAGACTCGCCCACAAAACACAACTATATCAAAATATACCCGCCCACAGGGCAAGCTCCGTTGCCTAAATGTAGCCGATTAGATATATGTCTAGATTGTTTCTATACAAAGTTTATTGAGTAAATCACATCGGCTTGTATATATAGGCATTCAAGCGTCTGCAAATCCATCCTGGCCTTGAAGAATAGCTAACAGGCTCGTACGGGCTGCGCTGCTCCAAGTTGCAAACGACTTGGCAACGCGAACCGGGATGGTTAAATCGCCACACTCAGCCGCACCACGCATTAATCGAACGAACCAAGTTGCATACAACGAACATTTATATATCGGCGGATGGGTCGCGCGATTGTTACATGTTGTCATTTGAGAATCTTTCTTGTATGCTAGTGCGATGGCTCCGAGCGCCTTTTTCTCCTTTTGTATCCTGTGGTCCTCCTGTCTCGCGGTTGTGGCAGGCGAGGAGCCTACCGACGACATAGGGGCTCAGAAACCCGCACTACCCCTGACCAACACATCATCTACATCTAAATCCAACATATTCATGGTATTCATCTTGGTTCAGTTCGCATTGCTCCTACAACCTCGCGGTTCTTTGGTTTATATTGCCCGCCAAACATGGCTGTGGCGTATCAATCCCGTGCTCTGCCTTTACGAAACAGCTCTGGTCGTCTATTATCTGCTATTCCCGCAGGGTAACTCCTTGAGCATCTCGATCGCCGGATTCAAACAGACGGCTGTGGCACTACTCTTCGTTCGAGGATTACCATTGGCTACAGATGTGAGAACCGGGGAGGAGATACACAGTAGCCGGATCACAGATATCCCACAGCACCGCCAGATAGCCGATACTATCGAAACCGTTACGTGGAGTCGTTTTTTGAACCCACATGACGGGTGGCAGCCTCTAGGCGAGGCATACCCGATACCATTGGACGATGCTCCCTTAGGTATGCATTCAACGGACAAGAGGAAACAAATAATGGGCACTTTTGCTATATTGGTCGCAATCTTTAGAATCCACAGTATTCAGGATGCACCTTTTATCACCACTCTTTTGGGCCTCTACATCATAAACTGGAACTCCATACAGGCCCTGATATTGTTGAGATATCTCATGTACTCAAATGGCGCCTCATCGGATCTCGAAGATGCAGCTAAAGGGCCTAAGTACGAAAATGAGCAGATATCAAACCAAGCCAAACGAATATTATACCATGCTCGAACTTTTCGGAAGAAGCGAGCCATCGATCACCTCGTCCACCTCGTTTGGTTGTGGATAGCCATAAAGTATATTTGCGATTTAATTTCTGCCGATCGGGGCGTCCTGTTTGAAATCTCGGGATCAAAACTGTACAGTGGAGATCCTGTAAGTATCTTCTTGTACCCTCTCTGGGCTGGCTGTGTCACTGGAGTCCTTCTTCCCGCCGTAAGAGAAGACAAGGGTTTTAAGTTTGTAGATGACACGCGATGGGAGGAGTACGGAAGGGGTGCTGGGGTCTGGAACCTTCTCGGCATCTTTGGTTTGGGCGCCAAATTTGGAAGAATCGTGATGTTGATTCCCGCAGCCGTTAGATTTCTGGGTTTGGTGGCGATACCACTTTGCGGGCTCCTTTTTATGGCATTTATGGCCCTTTGCATGGCCGGGTGGTTTATTTTATTTGTAACTACACAGCTTCTGGAGGCGGCCCCCTGGCGGGCGGATGCACTCAACTTTTGTGTGGTGGGAATACCTATTTGGATATATCTAACCAACTGAGAAGAAACTAAGTATACGGTTAGACTTAGAAGAAGTAAATATCTCTTGTTTCTTATTTACTCGAACATTTAAATTATTACAAACTCCGAATGACTAGGGAACCAAGCGTGTACATTAATTAGTGCGTAGCTAATTGTGGTGCTGCCTGTGTACTAGCGTCTACCTTTTCAACGATAGCAGCCGTCCCATATGCGCAAGATTGCGCGAAACCACCCATATCCCCAGACTCGAAACGCATACAGATGACGGCGTTGCCACCTCGCGCGGTAGCTTCTTCAACCAGGCGGGCAACAGCATCATTCCGGGCGGAATATAGCTACATATATGTATATAATCTCTTAGTCAATCTGTCGCTACAAGTAACATCTATTTAATATATCAAGAAGAACACTCACCACCGTAGTGAACATTTTCAACTCCCCACCGATCATGCTCTTCGCGACCATACCCAGGCCGGCGGCTATATTGCGAGATCTAACGGTAAGGCCGTAAACCACGCCGAGGATCTTTACGATTTTATAGCCTGGAATATCAAACATCGTGGTGGTGATCACCCCGCCTGTCTCAGTGAAACAGTGGAGGTCAGAGACGTCCGGTGAGACATGCGTGACTTCAGCTTTGGAGGACATTTTATAAGATTTTGGGCGAATCTGGTCTCGATCTTTCAATTGTATGGTCTCTGTTGATAAAATTGCACTGTTGGCTTCAAATTGAGAAAATAAAAATATATGGGCTTTTAAGCTTCTTAACTAACACCTTATAAGTGCGCTCTATGTGGAGTTGTATCTATGGCAGGCAATTTACTCATTCAAAGAGAGACGAAGATGGCCATTTTATACGCAATACTTTACCGTCGTGCTCTCAAGCGCAGTTTATAGAATTGGCGGTTATAATAACGTTAAACAAAAATATTTTCATGAGTTCACGACATTATATCATCTTGAAGTGCCGAACTATAGCTATGACGTCGACCTTTTCTATTGAAAATTCGAGCTTGTGCTAGCGAATTGCTAGGATCCGCGGATATCATGTTTTGCATCTCGGGAACTAAGTGCCGGCTGCCTGTCAAACTTGTAACACACTGCAGCACTGACGCCGTGCTGGTGTGGAGGCTAACGTTATCTAGCAGCCGGCCGAGACGCTTGTTCACCACATTGAATTCATTGAGCGACAAATCCCTCTGAGTAGTATTACACATCACCCAATCCCTCAATGATGTGGTTTTATTTTACAAGGCTGGGAATCTCGCCGTCTGGAGTATAATCGACTCTCTTCGTGATGTCCGAGCGACGGCTATTCTTCATTGCGACAGAATTGGTGGACCATCTGCTATACTTTAACAACATGTTTTCGAAGAGATTGTTAGTATCGCAAAATTATAAAGTTGAAATCACTATTGAGTTTGGCCTATCTGATGTAAGATATAACTCCAATGGCGATTGATTGTTTATAATATTTACAGTGTTGCTTGAGTTCAAGGTTGTATGCGCTCGAATTATCAAGGTAAAGATCCACCAGACTTATCAGTCTCTTCTCTCCAGAGACAGACTACTGGCAGTTACAGGCTTTCCTATCCATAGTTTCAGGTTCGTCTTCCTTAGGGCCATATTGGTCCTCCCAAGCTGTTCTCCATCTCACCGGCCGGGATAGGACCCATTGGCTCTGCTCCCATATACCCGTTGGCCAGTCGTCGTCGTCGTCGTCGTCGTCGACGACTTCCGATTGAGAATCCGTAGTTTCATTTTGGGCAGCTTTCATATCTTCGAGTTTGCGCAGTTCTTCAGCCGTAGGAGTTCGAATCCCAACCGATAGATCGAAAAGAAGTTGTGCGACAACCGTCTGTCCGCCGTCTAACGCAACCTGGAATGGCGTTCGACCAATATCATCCTTTGCGTCCAATTTCGCACCTGCCTCTATCAACATTTTCGCTGTTTTATGACATCCAACAGATGCCGCTAATGACAAGGGCGTACGGCCTGTCTTGTCCGTGGCATCAAAATCTGCTCCATAGCTTAAGAGGACTTTTGTTACTTTCCATACGCTGGAACCTAAACTCGCAGCGGCCAAAAGGGGAGTGTAGCCTCTGTCGTCTTTCACTTCGAGGGTAGATTTCGACCATTCAAGTAGAAACTCAACCACCGGTGCTCCTCTTGGAGTAACTGCTAGTATTAACGGTGTACGACCGTGGTTGTCCCTGCATTCAACATCCGCGCCATATTCCTTCATAATCTCTACCACTGGATGGTAGGGAAGCGCCGCAGCTAAAGAAAGAGCTGTGTTCCCTTCTACATCCCGGGCATCTATATCCGGGCAATCTTTTGCGATAAGGTCAACCAGCGTACAATAATCATAAACTGACACGTAATTGGAAAATGCCTTCACTGAGTGCATCAAAGGCGTTCGCATTAAATCGTCTTTAGTGCCAGGATTTGCCCCCAGTTTTAGAAGAAGCAGGTACATCAGACCAAGACTTCCCTTAGCCGCGATCGCAAGTGGTGTTTGCCCTTCCTCATTCCTAGTTTCTATATTGGAGCCGCTTCGAACCAAAAATGCCGCGATTTCGAGGAATTCCTCATCTCCACCACTCGCGGTCGTGGCCAATGCGGTTTGTCCCCAACGGTCCTTGCTTTCTAGGTCGGCTCCGTGCTCGAGGAGGAACTTTATCAAATCTAAATCTCCATAGCAAGTAGCTTTTATCAAGGCTGTTCGCCCATCCGTGTCTTTACCTTCGATGCTTGCACCTTTCCTTAACAGAAATTCGATAATTTGGATCTCATTATTGAGTCCGGTCCGAGCAGCTTCAGCCAATGCGACGTCATTGCAATCATCCCGGAACTTTGTACCTGCACCTTGGTTGACCAATTCTGTTACTTTGTGATACATCCCAGACTTTGCAGCATCTAGCAATGCATAGTACCCTTTCTCTCCTTGAATTTTTGACGGCCCCAATTCCTCCAGAAAGATATTGACGAGAGCCTCGTAGCGGCCTTTGAAAGAAGTTTTCAGTAGTGTTCGGGGGTGCCATTCTTCGACACCCAGCACAGTCTTAACCTTACCGTGATGATCAGTGTCTTCTGTTATTGCTCCTCTATCAATTAGAAGCCTGGATATATCTGTGGCCCCGTTCTCAACAGCTTCATATAACGGTGCTGTTCTGCGGATACCTACTTGATTCGGGTCCGCGCCAAGGTCTAGTAAAATTTCTACTACACCAATATGGTCATTTTTAGCGGCCTCCCATAGAGGTGTGCCCTGGGTTCGTGGGAAACCGCCATTAATCTTGATTCCATCCACATTCGCACCGTTCGCTAATAATAATCTGACTACCTCCTCATGTCCATTCGATGCCGCTCGCGCTAGCTGCCCGCAAAGGTCGCATTCATCCGGCCGGGCACCTAGCTCTAGGAGCAGTTTTACAATGTTCAAGTGTCCAGAATTCGCCGCCCAGCACAATAATGGCATTTCTCCAATTAGGCTTGTAAGCTTTGCACCATGTTTGAACAACAATTTCATCGCATCTTGCCCTCTACACATTGTGGCCCATGACATCGGAGTCCTTCCAAAACCATCATCTATTTCTATGGTTGTACATTTGGGTAGCAGTACCTCAATACACTCCAAAAGCCCAAATGCTGCAGCTATATGCAGCCCTTGTGTCTTCTCGGGATAATGCCAGTCTTCAGGCTCTTTCCAAGCTTTACGATACGATTTTGATGGTGGCGAAGACGTAACAACCTGTAACCAAGCTTTGAACTTGAGATCATCACCTTCAAGGATACCCAGCACCAGTGGAGTTGCTCCGAGCATGGAACATCGAGCGTGGGTCCCCCAATTGAGAGCTGCATAGTTGTAGAGCGAATTCTCCTGCAGCCTCGTCTCAAAGGCTTCTTCGTCAAAAAGAGGACCGCTGGCAAACTTGCTGTATGAAAGGTATGTTATACAGATCTTCGCAATATCGGCCTCTGTCGTAGGAAACCACTTTTTCCGAGTTCGTTCGAAATATTCCTGCGTTGTGTAATGAACTAGACGAATAATGTTGCTTTCCTCGTCTACAGTGACTAGTCCAGCACACACCGACACCATTCTGCTAAGCTCTGTAAAGTTCTCGCTGTCAAGATCTGTTTCGCCTATTTCAACTGCAATGGCGTGCTGGAGCTCCAGGGTCGTAAGAGGTCTTCTCGAATAAACTATCCAGCCGAGGACTTGTTTGGCTAGACATTTGTGATCTGCATCAAGAACCTCGATTCTAGCCATGGCATCTCGATAGGCACAGTCGTATGCGGCTTCTCCTGATGGGAGGGCCTTGAGCCCTGCCCGTAGTTTCTTCAGAGTGGTCTTTGTTTTAATGGCTTCATAATGAAGCTGGGCTAATAGAAACCTACACAGATCAGTCAATGTCGATATAAAGGGCTCGAAAAAATATGAGCTCACATCCCGCGTGCAATCTCTACAATATTATTTTTGATATCCTCGTGATATTTCACCAAAAGATTTTCCTCGGATTGCATGATCTTCCCATCCAAGTAGCTTCGTATATCATCTTCGTGAGCTTGTATTTCAAGCTTCGGATAGCATTTGAACCTATCCGTCACTTCAGGGATAAACCTGGAGGTAGCAAAGATATTCATGTCGCATTTATTGTGCAGTTTGAATATTTCCGTTAAAAACCTTCCGCGGGTTTCTACCGACTCGGTCCACTCGTCGAGTGCATCTATGACTATAAACACCTTTGTGTAAATCGCCGTGACCAAATGGAAAGTCGTCACTATTTCATCGAATGAAGCTCGTCTGTTTTTTTCGGTGCATTCTTCGTACAATTCTCTTAGCGGTTCCGGCAGAGAAGATCTTCCTTGAAGAAGCTGTCTCAACAGACTTCTCAAGACGCTATCGAGATCCTGGTCTTCTTTCCTCTTGAAATTGCAGTACATATACGCAATACCAACCGAACCGTCCGAGAATCGAGTCTTTAAATCATGAATGACTGTGGAAGAGAGAATTGTCTTGCCACTACCTGGCATTCCTGGGCAGAAGAGGACTTGCCCAGGAGTTGAACCCGAGAATGTTTGATACTCTTGGGACTCTAATAGCCACTGACCGGTCCCTGGCTGTCGTCTTTTGAAGAAATCGTTGTTGATCGCATCGTATTTGAGGGTGGTTATCCAGTTCAAAATTTCCAAGTCTTCTTTTCGATCCAATTTTGCGCGGACCACTGCAACGTCGTCATGTACTATTTACAAATACACTCTTAGTTTGTGCAATCTTTCATCAAAGTCTTCTAAATAGTGGAACAGCTACTGGGGCCGAAATCGAGATTTTAAAATACTCACTTTTATTCAGTAAATCTTTCAGGGGCTTTTCTTTGTCCAAATGAGCCGGCTGCACTTCTTCCAGAAGCTCCTTTGCAAATCCAGCAGCGACCGCGGCAGAATATTCCTGCCAATCCTTACACTTCCTTCCATCCGCATAGTCGCAAATTCCTCGAATAGCAATACTCGGGAAGTCCATAAGCCCTGCCGCTTCTGTCTCCAAGCATAACACATCTCCGTCCAAACTAGCATTAAGCTTATCCCGCATATCAGCGTCCTGGATGACCTGATTACCCGAAGCGATGAGGCCATAATGAATACGTGGCTCCCCAGGTTCTCTATCACCATCATCTTCTTCGTCTTCTGCAAGAGGGTCTTTCAGAGCTCCAGTCCAAGCATACTTCTTCCCCAACCTGGGCCACTTGGCTTTCAACTCATCAAGGTACTCTGGAATCTTAGTCCCACACATCTCCTGCCTCGACTCCAATTTCGTCAAAGCAGTCAATAAAACATTCGGAGGACTATTTAGCGATCCAGTACGCTTGAATTTCCCCTCCTTCTCAGCTTTTCCCATATCCCATTGCACGACGCCAGGGTACTCCCCCACCGGGGTTCCGACAACAACATCGCCAAGACGAACGTTAGGCGGTATACCGCTACCGATGCCCACGAGAAGCCCGATTTTAATAGACGGGAAGGTCGCGGCCATTTGCGCTGCTACAGTTGCAGCCTGGTTCGTGCCGGCTTTACCTTTCGGTAAGCAGGTGATTACTACATTGTGTTCACCTATGGCGCCGAGTGTGTATGTGTTGTTGTCGTTGGCGGGGGAGGGGAGACCCTTGTAGGTTTGGTCGAGGATTGCGGTTGCCGCTGTGAGTTCCTTTGGTTGCGCGCATATCCAGCCTACGGTGTACGCATCGTGAGAGTCGGGTTCTGAGGCCATATTTTAATAGAAAGACCAATATTCAATTTAAAAATGAAATATCGTGTAAGACGAGAAATTGGACTGCAAGATGCGGGGTTTAGAGGATGTGAAGGACATTTCTTCTACGAGTGTCGGCTGGTCGACAGGATTCATTTATATATTCATAACTCTTAACAAGGTCAGTATATGCTGAAGATTTGCTGTGCCATATGGCTGCAGACCTTCTGCATGCCATAAGAGGCGGAAGGGTGGGCTGAGTGGTTGACCTTTCGGATACCAAGCAATAAGTCTTGGGTTGACAAACTTCGACGTGCATATTAATATATTTTCGCAGCTCGCACAGAATGGTGATAAGTATGTAAAATAATTTGATTCAATGTGCATATCATAAGCTCGCTAAAGTGGGTGAAATAACAAGATAAAGACAGGGTGGTACAACTGCCAATTCCATCCGTTGTTCGAATCTCATATGAAATCATATGCATAGGTCTAGGTGCTTCCAAGAGCAATGGCATGAGCCAGCTGCTTTAGTGCCTTTGAGGGATGTTCTGGAGCTTTGGGCTCAACATCGAGCCTTAAGACCAGTATTATGAGCACACAGTACGCAAGGAAGGATGTGCCCGCGCACACGATTACCGTATTCCCGCTCGTTCGGAACACGCGTTTCCGGCTCCTGTCACCTTCCGGTAGCTCGTTTTCTTCTTTATCTTCGACAATGTAGAACTGGCGATTGCTCTCGCTACGGCGATATGCTGATATACCCATTATCACCGCTCCGTAGGAAGCGAACAAGGCGCCGATTGGGTAGAACTCCACGGTGAAGACTTTGAGAATAATGAGAGAGAACGTGAACAGGGATATCGATGTGCGGAAGTAGGCGCCTTCAAAAGTACGCTGCGCAGCTCGGATCTCCACCAACTCCTCTTGGTTCAGGTGGAGATCCGGCCGGGGAGCAGCGTGTCGCCGGCGGTGGAGGTTGTGAGGGAGATGGTGAATCGGCGCTGGGAGCTGCACGTAGCATTTAGTCAGTACATGCATTGTTAAGTGGTAAATTGCAGCTGCAGCGAACGGGCGTACTCACTCGAAACATGGTGGTAGCTATATATTCCACCCTGAGCTACAGCTACAGTTAAGGAATGTCGTCGTGATGTCTTCTGCAGGGGTGTGTCCTCGATGAGGTCGTCTGAGGCGATCTCGTGCTGGTGCTCGGAATGGCATGCTCAGTTAACGCCGATTGTCATTCCCTATCGCCGACCGCAATGTCCGGCGTCGACCCCGGCCACCTTTCCAACTGCAAGCGACAACAGCTTCGAGCTCCAGCTGCTTAGCTGCCAGCTCCAACCGCCCCCACGCGACCTCACCTTACCCGACTCAATCATCCTCCTCCTCCGCATCTCCACCTCGCCGGTGGGACTTCACGATGGATGCCATTGTGAGTCGTGTCGCCGCGGACAACTCGAACTCCAAGGTCACGGTCACCTTCTGGGATCCTTCCGCGGTCTACCCTCTCTTCTCCCCGGACATCAGATCTCGACTCCCTCTCCGGAACCTGCACTGGAAGTCGCCCTCGAGACCCCTCCGGTCTATAAACTCGCTCTACGTCGAGTTCCTACCCGCGTTACCTCCAAGTAACGGAGCAGCTACCGAAGATGCTCCCTTCACTCGAAATACCACCTCGCTATATGGGGTCCCTGAAGGCTCGCCCTCGCGGAACACGAGCATCGATGGGATCACTCCCCTCCCCACCTCGCTCCCCACCTCACCCCCTAAGGTGAGGGGTGGGTCCATTGGACGCAGGCGGTCCTCAACTCCAAACCTCAACACCTACGTCCGCAGAACGACGCTGGCGGATATCCCCATGAAGGAACGACGGCACCAGATCCCAGGCCTCCGTCAGACCTCCTATCTCAAAATCTTCTTTCTACGCTGTGATGATAACGACTATTACAAGAACACGGCAAAGAAGGAACTCAAAGAATGGGTGGCAGCGAACTGCAACCAACCATCCACAAGCTCGAGTTCGAGTTCGAGCGCCGGCAAGAATGACTTTCACGACTACTTTGAATGGATGATCGTGCACGTTGTCCTTCCTGGAACCCCTGCAGCCGCCCAACCACGACTCACCGGCCAGTCCTCGTCTTCTCTCAACTCTGCCGCCTCGAGCGAGCCCAAGTCCCGTTTTCAATTCAAGTCTAGTACGACTATCCTCGAAAAGCTACGAAGCGACTTTGGCTCGACGTCTAAAAAAGCCCTCCCCCGGGTCGTCCAGATCCGACTTTCGCATCCACAACCATCTCCTCCACCGGGTGCACCAGCACCTGCTACCCCACTTCCCACACCAGCAGAAAAGGAAGCCGATTACGCCGTATTAATATCACATATGAAATCCCTCATCCTGACGAGCTTCGATCTTCGGGTGCAACAGTACGAAGACGATATATTAGCAAGGAGTAACCAGCAGCATATGCCCGGGTGGAATTTCTGCACATTCTTCGTTCTAAAAGAAGGTTTAGCTGGCGCCTTTGAGAGCGTAGGGTTAATAGAAGACGCTTGGGCGATATACCAAGAACTCGCTGTTGCCGGCGAGGGCATTATTGTTGGTGAAGAGGTGGACCGAGAAGGTGGGAAAACGTTCTTAGGATGGAGCGGTGAGATCGTGAAGACGCTCGTGGAAGAAGGCAGGCGGTGGAATATACACACCTCTAACAGACTTAAATCGCACTCGTCGTCTTCTTTAACCGTTCCTGGCACTCCAGTGACTCCGGGTACGCCCCCACTTACAGAATTCGGTGAAACAGCGAGTGAGAGAGACGACCCTCATGTTACAATATTGTCAGCAAACCGCAAGCCTTATAGGGAATTAATCTTGTCGAACAATATTTCTGTTTTTGATTTCTTATCCTACTGCTTCGCTCGCCAAGCATCCTTACTTTTACGTCTCGCTGCTACCCTACCACCAAAAGCGCCGGGAGGAGCACACCCCGCCACCGGCGATGCATCCTATTCGTTCTTCGATCCAACATCTACACCCAAAGAATCAACTGCATCAAATTCGACGTCAAGGGAAGGAGAGGCAGGGTATCTCACCGAAGTGGTGAAGAAAGGCATCGAGTTTCTTCGAACCGGCTCCGCAGTATTACGAGCAGAACTCTACCGTGGTTGGGAGAGCATGCAAGCGGATTTAGAACTGATTAAAAAGTCAGAAGCAGAGTCTGCGGAAGAGCAGGGTATCGATCCCAAGTCGCCAGATGGAGATGACAGGCCTCAACCAGAGGAAGACAAATTCGATCTCACATTCCCAGCCGCCAAAGCATTTATCGATCACTATGTCGCATCGTTTGTCGTGAACGGTGTTATGCAGTTGATCGATGCCACCGATCACAAGAGCGTGCCCCATCTCGATTGGAAAGATTTGTTACTATCAGAAGCCAAAAGCCCTCCTCCCACGCCTAGTATCACTCAGGGTTTCGAAGGAGGAATGATCAAACCCGACACCAAAGATATGCCACCTGATGCTATACCCCAACGATCCACCACAATATACTCCACGGATACCGACGACAAAAAGGGGCCGAGCGTGTCCGAAGGCTCAAGCGCCATGGAAGAGCTCGCATTCTTTAGAGCCGAAGCCCTCATGCTAGCCCGTGGAGTCGTCGTCGAAATCGCAGGCAACAGATGGCGTAGCTCGCAAGAGAAACTCCACCCTGCCCCGAAACACCAGGAAGCCAGTGCCCCGGACCTCGGAATGGTAAACATCAGCCTTAATGACGCCGCGGGCGAAAGAAGTCCCACGACAACGCAGAAATTCGAAGAAACCCTCGAAAAGGATGACTGGTTGTGGCTCTGGGGTATTCGGGCGGGCATGCTCCGCCACGCGCTCCTCAGCGACACGGGGTTCCTCTCCGTCTACGAACGTATGACGGAAACCATCGTCAAACTGTTCTCTCTGGCGAAAAGGGTCAAGAGTACCGAGCGCACACTCGCTGAAATCGCATGCATCAAATACTATCGCAAGGACTACGCGGCGGCCGCGAATTATTTTTCCAAGCTGGCGCCGTCGTATACTATGCACGGCTGGGCGGTAGTCGAAGAGAACCTACTGATGATGTACGCGGACTGTCTTAAGAAGATGGGGCGAGATGAAGAGTTCGGGAAAGTGATCTTGGTGCTGTTGAAGAAAAGAGCGGATCAGGAGAAGCGGCGGTGGCGAACGCAGAGGACGAGTATGCTTTTCCTTAATGGCGTTATTCGGATCGATGGGGACGAGGGTTTCGGTACGCTTCCTGGGATGGATGAGGTTAGCAAAGTTGTGATACCGACAGACTTGCGGTTCGACGAGTTCTTCACGGACATCGATGTCGAGACCTGTCCGCACTTTGAAGGGGAAGATGCAGGAAAGGGCGGATTCAAATGGTCGGTGATTGTTCATTGCCGGTGGCTGTTGAATCACAGCGTATCCATCAACAATGGCACGATGAAGATTTCTATCGCAGACGAGAGGGTCAAGGGCATAGCGGGCATCGCGAAGGACGTGGAGCTCGTTACTGAAGGTGATAGTGTCGTCAAGCGAGGGAGGAATAAGATTGAATTTGTGTCTGATACGTTTTACGCTGGGGTGTATGAGATTCTGTGTTTGGAGATTGTGATCAACAATATCACCTTCAAACATAAGTTCAAGCCGGACCCGCCGCAGATGATCGATGGGGTCCCCCCGCCGCCGCAGAGGAGAATAGAGGTACCCAAGGTTATCTTGTTCCAAGCGCCGGATACCTTCCACATCGCGCTCAACTCGCCAATGTTTATTCAACTGGACAAGTTGCGGACTATCGAGGTGGAGATCAATGCTGGAAATACTGTGGTTGAGAGGGTTGAAATGAAGATCAAAAGTCTAACAGCCGGGCTGAGGCTACTAGTTGGCGATATTCAAGTTGTCAACGGCGCCGGCGAGAAGGCGCATTTGGAGGATGCTACGCTGGAGTTTGATGAAAACAGCTTGATCAAGCTGGGTAGCAAGAGCGCGGATAACAGGCTACGGCATGTCATGCTGCGAATACCTTACAAGAGTGAGGGCGATTTGAACGAGATATCCGTAAGTATTATATTTTGAATTGAATTTGATTGAATATTCGCTGATAGCACTTGCAGGTCCGCTTGGAAGCCCATCTTACAACATCTACGTATGACTATAAATATGTTGCCACGCCATCTACACCAGTCGCGCTTCCTTTGAGCGTCAACGTTCAAGATATCTTTACTCGCGCCGCTCTATTCAGTAAATTCCAGGTTTCCACCGTCAACCACGTTCCTCTACGAATCGTGCGAGCGGGATTGGACGGTAGCAAGGCATTCAACACAACCACGGGAATCGGATGCTCTGACATTGACGATGATGGCACGGTCGTTTACACCAAGCAACCTGCGAATTTTACATTCAAAACTACAAGAATAGCTGGTCAGGAGGAATTCTCTGGCGAAAATCTATATTTGAAGGTGATGTGGAGAGGTGTTGGCGATGGTACGTTCCACTATTTTATGCACAATAAATGCATGTCTAACAGTATATTTGTTGCAGAAATATCCGCCGCTGTAAAGTCGGCTTTCATAGCCCACATCTCCGCAGCAGGATACGGCAGATACCAACGGCTATTCATGCCCACTGTCGAAGCCATCCTGGATTCTCTAGACCAAACGGACATTGAGCGTGCAGTCCTCCTCAACGCGATCAGACTACCGCCCTACGCTCCAGAAGCGTGGACCGATGCCTTCTTCGGCGTAAACACGAAAAAGACCGGCGAGAGGGAAACCGTAGCTAAAGTCGTCGAGGAGTTTTTCACAATGTGGAGCGGTAAACGGAGGGTACCCCTTTTAGCTCCAGTTAAGGCCTTCGGGAAGGGTATCAACGGTACCCCTGAAGAAAAAGAGGAACTAGAAACCCGGTTGAACGATATCACGAGGACAATTGTTATACCCGTTGAGATCCCCGCGCTACAATGCCTTGCTACCGCTAAGTTGGATCTGCTGGGGATACCTAACCGCGGCGTCAACGGGCCTAAAATGGTCCGCGTGGGAGAAGTGATCAAAGCCACGTTAAAGATCGGTATCAGCAGATGCTGGGATCTGGGTAAAGACCGGGAACGGCGGAGCGCGAACGTTCCGGAGTCGCTACGTTTCTACTACGAGATGAGCACATCGAATAATTTGGAAAGCAGCAGGAGAGATAAGAATGACGACTGGCTGGTCAACGGACGACGGAGGGGGGTGTTTGAGTATTCGTTCGAAAGGGACTGTACCGAAGACTCGGAGGATAAAGAAGTACAATTCGAGTTGTTGCTGGTGCCGCTTAAGTCGGGATTCCTATTACTCCCCGGGATAGATGTGCGCGCGCTGCCGTATATCCCTGTTAATAGTAATACCACGGCAACGACGACGGGTGATGATGATGAAAACTTTACGGTTACCTGTGAGACGGACTATAGGAGTGCCAGTGAGGGTGTGCTGGTTGTCAGTGAGGTGGAGGAGAAGGTGGTTAAAGTGGATGAGATGGGGACGTTGGGTAGGATGGGCGGGGCGGGGAGTATAAGGCGTCCGACGAGCGCTGGGGTTATTGTATCGTCGCCGCCGCATGAAGGGCAGGTTGCCGCTTAGGGGGGGATATATTACCATGTATTATTAGTTTTATTTCTAATTATATTTTGAAATTATAAATCAGATAAAGTGGAGTTTAACCAGTCTCGAAGCCAAAAGACAATAGAAAGTTCGGCTTGCGTACGGTGGTTTACGCACCACCCTTTGAGCAATAAAAAAATCGCCTTCACATCAAAAAATGAGATGATATCAAATATCTATATATAGTTGTAGGATTTATATAAAAATATCACAAAAATAAAAGATGATTTTTTTTAACCTAATATAAAAAGAGTATTTAAATTCTCGGGTTTATCAAATGTTTTTGATAAAAATTTTATCTCAGTGCGACCAAGGTTTCCGGGTGTTCGACCGATAGGGTTCGGGAATGTGCATATTTAGCCGACCACAGGCCAATCCTCGCCAACACAGAATCATTATTGTGGTTTTCAAACTTGGCTTCATGATCTCAGTCACTCAGGCCTAAGCACCTCGACACTGAGGCTAAGTATGTTGAGGATTTTAAATCGATAATGCAAACTAAATACATTAAAAACTTTTAATAGATACACAAAGGCTCCAGTTGGCGCTCAGTGCTGCATCCAGTCTCAGTTGCACCCTTCTCGCCATCATTCCCAAAGGTGTGCTACAAGCTCTCAGCCTTGCCGCTACCCCGCTCCGCCAAAGAATTATATATTTGACCACACTCTCCAGATTATTCAGGTCGTCTATGGGGTACTCTCATTTGTCATCCATCGAAGAGATATTGCAGTTTACCATTTCCAATTCGCAAAGCCTGATAATATAACTGAAGTACGCCAATATTATCCGGCTCTACTTATCGCTTTCCCGATGGCATCCATAGAGATTGTTACCACCACAAAATTTCACAGCGACTACACTATAGGATGGGTCTGCGCATTGCCGAAAGAGCAAGCCGCCGCAGTAGCCATGCTGGACCAAACACATCCAGATCTCCCCAAGCCACCAAACGATAGTAACTCATACATCCTAGGATCTATTGGCGGGCACAACATCATCGTGGTCTGTTGCCCAAGTGGTAAGATGGGTACTGTGCAGGCTGCGGTAGTTGCAACGCGGATGGTTGGCACGTTTCAGTCCATCAAAGCCGTCCTTATGGTTGGTATTGCCGGTGGTGTTCCACCTAAAGTTAGACTAGGCGACATTGTAGTCAGTAAACCATTTGACCAATACTCTGGTGTCGTGCAATGGGACTTTGGCAAGGCAGAAGAAAATGGCAAATTCAAACGAACCGGCGCGCTAAGGCCCCCTCCACAGGCAATTCTGAAAGCACTATCGAAATTGGGAACCGGGCAAAAGATTAAGGGTACAAGGATACCTGAATACATGGAAGACTTGAAGGAAAAATTACCAGAGTACACCTGGAATGACTCTCTTAAAGATCCCTGGCCTCTTAAAACAGACGATAGGAAACCGGGAGACATAAATATTCACTACGGCTTAATCGCATCTGGTAATCAAGTAATCAAAGATGCTAAGCGTCGGGACGAGATTAACGAGAGTCTTGATGGAGCTATCTTATGTTTCGAGATGGAGGCCGCAGGGCTGATGGATGACTTCCCATGTCTTGTTATTCGAGGTATCTGTGATTATGCTGACGAACGAAAGAATAAAGATTGGCAAGAGTACGCTGCCGCTCTGGCTGCAGCGTTCGCGAAAGAGCTTCTAGGCTATATACAGCCAGCCGATGTTGATAAAGAACGCCCAGTGAAAGAAATATGGCAGCGGGGTTAGTTAGCCTCAAAGTTTCATCTGTGCGTTACTGACGACCTTTTTGGAATATAGTTTATGACGAAATGCTGAATATTCAGATCAAATTGAAAAAAGAGGAAGACGTGAAGATCCTCAACTGGCTTACACCATTTGACTACGGCGCTGAACAAAGCGACATATTCCAGAAGCGAGAACCTGGGACTGGCAAATGGCTTTTAGACTCTACGGAATACCGTGAATGGTTAACCATGAAGAAACACGTACTTTTCTGTCCAGGCATCCCTGGGGCAGGGAAAACCGTGCTTACATCAATTGTTGTTGATAACATAAGTACTTGGTTTTTAACTGACGAAACAATTGGAATCGCGTATATCTACTGCAACTTTAATCGACTACACGAGCAGAAGCTTGATGATCTGCTAGCGAGCTTGCTGAAACAGCTGTCGGAGAGACAGCCTTCCCTACCAGAGAGTGTGAGAGCATTATTTAATCGGCACCAGAGATATAAAACACGACCATCACGGAACGACATTCGAGAGGCCTTATATTCAGTAGTTTCTCTCTACTCGAAAACTTTTGTTATCGTCGATGCGCTAGATGAATGTCAAGCCCCCGACCATCGTCGCGCTCAATTTGTTTCTAAACTTTTCGAGCTTCATAGGAAATATGGTATAAGTATCTTTGCAACAGCCAGACCAGTCCAAGAAATTGAAGATGAATTCATTGGAAATACGATACTTGAAATCCGTGCCCGTGATGAGGATATACGAGCATATTTAGACGGCCAGATATTACAAGCGGCCGAGTTAGTAAAAGATTATAAGAAACTGATCCAAGAAGAAATCACGAACGCAGCTGAGGGAATGCAAGTATAACCTCACAACATACAAATCCAAAGTCTAACTTCGGGATAGGTTTCTTCTCGCACGACTCTACTTTGATGCCATAAAAACTCCAACAACAGCTAAAATCCTTAAAAAGTCTTTGGCAGGGTTCCAGAAAGGGCCAAAGGCATATGACCTTGCCTACCATGAAACTATGAAAAGAATTAATCAGCAAGATCAAAACTACAAGGACTTGGCGCATCAGGTTCTTCAGTGGATTATCTACGCGAAGAGGCCCCTCACTACGTCAGAACTAGGCCATGCACTTGCTGTAGAGCTCGAGACCCAGGAACTTGACGAAGAAAATATCCCCACAACCAAGCTTATGGTCTCCGTTTGTGCCGGATTAGTTGTAGTCGAAGGTAACAATATCATTCGATTGGTACATTATACGACACAGGAATACTTCAATAAAAATGGCGAGGCGTTGTTTCCACTTGCCCAGGCCAACATTACGGAAACATGCGTCACCTATCTTTCATATGACATCTTCGACTCAGGCCCCAGCGCCAATAATAATGATTTCGAGACAAGACTGCAGTCCAACGCCTTGTATAACTATGCGGCACAGAACTGGGGGAACCACGCCCGCGCGGCTAACATTGGGGCGGTACCGTCAGTATTACGCCTACTTGAATGCGAGTACCGTGTTGCTGCATGCTGCCAGGGTATTTTCGGCGATAGAAGTCATTGGCTTGGTGACTACAGTCAAAAATTCCCAAAGAAGCATACAGGAGTACATATGGGGTCATATTTTGGATTAGGAGAATGCGTAGCTGTCCTGCTTCCCCATATTTTTAGTACAGAGATAAACATAGATCCTGAGGATGGTTATGGTCGGACGCCACTGATCTGGGCCGCCGGAAATGGGCACGAAGCGGTAGTCAGGCTGCTACTAGATAAAGGAGCTAATCTAGAGACCAAAGACAGCCAATACGGACAAACGCCACTGAGCTGGGCCGCCGAAAACGGGCATGAAGCAGTAGTCAGGCTGCTAGTAGATAAGGGAGCTGATCTAGAAACCAAGTCTAGTAGTAATCGGACGCCACTAAGCTGGGCCGCCGAAAATGGGCACGAAGTGGTAGTCAGGCTGCTACTAGATAGGGAAACTAACCTGGAAAGCAAAGATAGCGAATACGGACAAACGCCACTGAGCTGGGCCGCCAAAAAGGGCCACGAAGTAGTAGTCAGGCTGCTAATAGATATGAGAGCTAATCTAGAAACCAAGTCCAATAATAATCGGACGCCACTAAGCTGGGCCGCCGAAAATGGGCACGAAGCGGTAGTCAGGCTGCTATTAGATATGGGAGCTGATCTAGAAACCAAGTCTAGTAGTAATCGGACGCCACTGATCTGGGCCGCCGAAAATGGGCACGAAGCGGTAGTCAGACTGCTAATAGATAAGGGAGCTGATCTGGAGAGCAAAGATAACCGGTGGGGATATACGTCACTGATCTGGGCCGCCGAAAAGGGCCACGAAGCGGTAGTCAGGCTGCTACTAGATAAGGGAGCTAATCTAGAGACCAAAGACAGCCAATACAGACAAACGCCACTGAGCCGGGCCGCCGAAAATGGGCACGAAGTGGTACTCAGGCTGCTGGAGAAAAGGTATATTGAGTTTTAGACCAAATTTCTTCACTATGTTGCTTATGTACCTTTTAGTAGCAAAACTATATGAGCGATGTCACTGCTCCTCGCTTCGAGAAAGTTACAGAGGTTAACCGGCGAAGAAGTTATCGGGATTTTGTCAAGTTTGAGGTGACAAAGTCGGCACATAAACTTCACTTGTTGTTGGGAATTGTGATGCGCAAGTATATATGCTATTAAGATTGGCCAAATTTCATAGATACACTTTTGAGCAGGGCTGACCTAGCCAAAACTAATTACCTATAAGCTACCTACTTACGTACCTACTTATTACGGATACATAAATTTATTGTCATGAGATGTCGCACAGCGCAAATCAACCCGACAGGGATATAATCCCACCTCTCTGGAAATAGTTCGTGTCAATAACTAGAAACAGACTAGACCTTATATATAAATAATTGTGTTGTGATTTTTACCTTATGATATCTGCCTATGAAAATAAAATCGCTGTCTTGTCTCGCGTATCGACCACGATACGATCTGCCTTGAAGAGACGTATTGGTATATTCAAAAAAACACTTCATTTGAGAGCGTGAAATAATGGTAATATGATCACTCTAAGAGACACCTTGGTCACAGCAGCAATTCGTAAGCAAGATACAACACTATATAGAGTGCTTATAGTGCTTAAAAGAAAACACTGACAGAATTCTAGAATCGTAATAAATTCACAAATTCTAAAGCTTCGAAGCAATCAAATATGTATAAAATGTCTTATCAAATACTCCTAGCATTCCTCTTCTTGCCCCCAAGGTTAGGGTGAGTATATAACCATGTACTGGTAGGTTTATTTCTAATTATTTTCTGAAATTTATAAATGAGAGAAGGTGGAGTTTAACAAGTCTCGAATCGAAACCGAAATACACTAGGAGTTCACCTTGTAATTCACACTCTCATTGCTGTCGTTACAGAGACAATTTTGTCGGGGATTACATGACAAATGAACCTAAGGCTCTGTAAGCCAGCCTAGAAAAACGTGGATTTTATATATTTATACACCATTCTAATACCTCACCAACGCCTCACCAACGCCTTTCAAAAACATTTGTTGAGTAACGCATCCCAAACCAAACCACCACGCTGCTTGCACCACAATGTACAAATGTAGATAGGTCTATCTAACTGAGCGATGGGACCACTAATTGGTAGAGCTGCTGAGCCCCGAACACTCCACTTTTTCAACCCCCCCTTCTTTTCTAATAAGTATTTCTCGGCCTCACTCTGCGAACATCCTGCAAGCAATGAGGGCGAGTTTCCGTCAACCAGCTCCAAATATCTATTTACCAGAATTTTCGAATCGCATCCACCTCCGAGCTCGTAGGTTCACTTTCAACCCCTATACATTATAAGCCAGATCGATATACTACTGCATTGCTCCTGGCTTTTGTCTGGGTACAAGACTGGTAAGTGTTTGCCAAGCAAACGCATCAAATGCTGGGATCTCCAGCGCGCAGTCTAGGTGCCCCAAAAACGCTAAGGTTGTCTAGAAGCCTCATACAACAAAACTGGGATTGCAAGATATATCCCCTGATATGCGGTTGAGGAAACGCGGGTAATTGGGTAATGCTTAAATCTGCGTAGCACAATAGTTTGTCCATCCAGGCGCCGTCATGCGCGAAGGCCTGCAGCTGCGCAGGCGACATCGTCTGGCCAACAAGGCTGACACTCGCGCAGATTGCGCAGATATCCGATGCCGGATAGCTACCCCGCTCGCCTTCTAAATTAGGCAGACGAGATGTTGAATTGCTTCACTTATCCTTCTTCTCTACCAAAATCCAAGCAATAAGCAGCGATTCTTATTACTTTATCCCAGTAGGTGGGAGTAACCGATTTCTCCACAAACCACTTTTTTTCTTATCATTCGAATCCGGGAGGATATTATTATTATAGTCAGTCCCTGTCGATGTGTCTAAGGATATCATAGTCCAGTTTTCAAGCTGACGATTATCAAATTACCAATAGTACTATCGTCATAACTGTCTACCCTTTACCACTCTGTGTCCCCTTCCAACAATAGCGCTATGTCGGGCGCCGAATTTATCGCCGTTACAGCCGTAATAGCTTCCATAATTGGTATCGTCGACGGAATAAGCAAAGTAGTCGATGCAGCTGTGGATGCTGAAGGTCTGCCTAAAGTATTTCGACGGGCCGCGAGCAAACTCCCCACAATTAGCAGAATCTTGGAAGCTACAAGGGCTAGTCTCGACAAACAAGATGCATTGGAAGTTGAACAGTCCATCAAAAGCACTATCGACGATTGCGCGGAGAATTGGCAAAAGTTGAAAGGTCTATTCGATAAAGTGGTCACCAACGACAAAACACCTCCTCTAGAGCGATACTACAAGGCGGTCAAGACCTTAGGAAAGGGTGGTAAAGTCGAAACTTTGATGAAAGAGATATTAGAGTCTGTACAGCTGCTAGCCTCTTTCAAAATTTTAACTTCCACAAATGGGGAGGAAGTAGTCAAGACGAATTTAGACAAAGACGATCTTGATAAAGTTGTCGCAGATGTTGCAGGCTGGGAATCTTCAGTTCCAGATCATATTTTTGAGGAAGGTGGTTACAATATGACAGTATCTGGTAGTGGGCATGCCGTGGCTCAGGGAGAAAATGTCAAACAAATTGTGACCAAGGACAATTCACGCCAGATAGATAATCACGGCAACTACTATGAGAATGGTAAGCCAAATATTGCAAATTAGACGGCAATACGGCGCAGGCTTTCTTCCTGTGTATTCTGCCTCTATCAACCTGCCTGTATACCAATAGTTAACAAAAGAGTTTGTAGTTAACTATAAAGTGAAGAATCTCACCATCGATGACATTAACCAAGCTTGTCTCGATTTTTTACGATGCCCCGATTCCTTCATCGTTAAAAATCAGTTGAAGAAGAACAAAGACCAACTCCTTTTTAAGTGCATCAGCTGGATCTTACAAGACCCGAAATTTATAAATTGGAATGAGGGTGATGTCTCTTTACTCTGGATCAAGGGTGGTGCGGGCAAAGGGAAGACCATGATGGCTATTGGTCTTATTGACCAGGTTTTAAGCCGTGATGGTTCAGCAGTGGTCGCATATTTCTTCTGTCAAAATGACAACTACGAGCTCAACACTCTTGAGGGGATCCTCAAGGGGCTGATTCTGCAACTTGTAAATCAACAAAACACGCTTACCCAGTTCCTACGACGCCGATGGGATACCACAAAGCAAGGCTTTAAGGGAGAGGTCACATGGAGGAAACTTTGGGATATATTATTAGAGATGTTGCACTATTGCAAATGCGCAAGCGTTTATGTGATCGTAGACGCTCTCGATGAGTGTCAGGACGACGGGATGGCTGAGTTTCTCCGGCTTATCGTCCGAACAGGACTTAGTCCTAAAATCAAGTGGCTAGTAACAAGTCGACCGATGGATAGCGCTGAGCAGGAGTTATTGATTGGATCGGATCAAGATCAAGTGCTTGTCAGCTTGGAGCTAAATTCGGGCCATATTTCCAAGGCAGTGGCAACTTATATATCCGATAAAGTAGCCGCGCTCGATCACCTAAATAGTTACGGGCAAGAGTTGCACCAACAAATGAAGAACGAGCTTACTTCAAAGTGCGAGGATACATATCTATGGGTGAGCTTAGTATGTAACAAACTTGAGAGAGTACACCGAGATGAAGCATTAGCTACAATTCAGGAATTACCATCAGGTTTGCATCCTCTTTATGGTCGGATGTTGGATCAACTTAGGCTAGGCGATCTAGCCATTGTGAAAGGGTGCATTCGACTCCTTCAGGTGATGACCCTAGCATATCGTCCTCTCAATATAGCAGAAGTTACGTCCGTTTCAGGCATATGCGACGACGGAGTATCTATTGATAAGTTGCTCGATCGGTGCGCCTCGTTTATAAAAATTCGAGGACCTGCCGACATTGAATTTATTCATAAATCTGCTCGAGATTATTTACACGGGGAGGGTGGGCAATCAGTCTTCCAAGGATACGGTCTGTATGGACATGGTAGTGTTGCGTTGAGTTGTCTGTCCTACCTATCAGAGAAGCTCAAGATGAATATCGCCAATCTGCCACGACCGGATTCAATTCCGAGGTCTGTGGAAACCAATACATCAATGATTTGTACAAAGTACGCAGCCACCTTTTGGGTGCAACACCTTTTGGCCGATAAAGAAAGTTCCTTGATAAAGGATACTTTCGGCGAACACGGATTACTTCTCACCTTTCTCCATGCCCGGTTTTTAGAATGGCTAGAATGTCTAAGCATACTAGGTAGACTCTCAGTTGCCGTCGAGTCTCTAGAAGGATTGACGGATGCTATCAAGGTTAGTAGTAACATACCCTCATTTGTGAACTTAATGTCTCACCTCTACCTTTTAGTTACATAACCACATTGCGCTATTGATGTTTCTGCAGGATGCTATTCGCTTCTTATTGCGGCATTTTCAGACAATAAAGATCTGGCCGTTGCAAGTCTACAGCTCTGCGATAATCTTTAGCCCTCAAAAGAGTGTGATTAAAAAGCTAAATCTGCACAAGACCCCCCAGTGGCTAAGAAGCCTTCCTCAAGTAGAGGATGCGTGGTCCCCACTGATTCAAACACTAATAGATTTTGGTGTAAACAGTTTAATCTTCTCACCAAATGGCAAGCAGATTGCTTCAGTATCTGATAATTCTGTCAAGCTCTGGGATATCGCCACTGCTGATACACAAACAATAATATCTGATACGCGAGAAATTTGCTGTGCAGCATTCTCACCACATGGCAAACAAATCGCCCTAGGATCACTTGACAAAACTGTCAAGCTATGGGACATCGAAACCGGTAAATATCTGAAAGAATTTACAGGCCGTTCACTTGTTATCTTCTACGTGACTTTCTCGTCAGATAACAAGAGGTTGGTGTTAAGACCTTACGATGAGGCTGTCCAGCTCTGGGATATCGACATTGACGGTGTTGAGAAACTAGCTGATTCTAAAAAAATGATTCACTGTATGGCATTCTCAACTAGTAGTAAACAGATTGCCTTAGGATCTTTTGATGCAACTGTCACGCTGTTGGTTATCAACCTTGGTAATTCTCGATCAATATCCCGGGGAGGATGTGTGGCTTTTTCACCAGACGGCAAACAGATCGTTTCAGCATATCAGGGTACTTTGAAATTATGGGATATAATGACCTGCGAGCTTCTAAAAACATTTGAAGACGACTCAAGGTACACTGAAGCTGTGACCTTCTCACTAAACGCCAAGCAAATCGCTTCCGGGTCTGGAAAGTCCGTCAAGGTATGGGATACTCTAACCGGCACCCTTCAATACACATTCAGAGGCCATTCAGCTTTTGTTACAGCGGTAGCATTCTCACCAGATGGTCAGCAGATCGCATCAAGGTCTGGGGACGGTACTATCAAACTATGGGATATGAGAATAAGTGAATATAAGAGCTCCATGGCCCCTTCGATCGTTACTACAGTTTTAGCGTGCTCACCGGATGGCAAAAAGTTCGCGTCGGGGTCGAACGGTTGTACCTTCGAGTTATGGGATGGTACAACAGGTAAACTTCAAAGAGAATTCATGGGTCACTCAGATCGGGTTATATCTTTAGCATTCTCCCCAGACAACAACCAGATAATATCAGGGTCCGAAGATAAAACCATGAGACTATGGGATGCTACAACAGGTAAACCTCGAATAACATTTACAGGTCACTCGGAATCTGTGCTATGTGTAGTATTCTCGCCAAACAGTGACCAGGTTATATCAGGGTCCAAAGATAATACAATAAAGTTATGGAATGCTAGAAATGGCAAACTTGAAAGAACATTCGCAGGTCACTCAGATCAGGTCTATTGTGTAGCATTCTCACCAAATAGTCAACAAATCGCGTCAGCGTCTGCCGACACAACGATCAAGTTATGGGATGTTCAAAGAGGTAAACTCCGAAAAACACTAGCGGGCGACTCGGATAGTGTATGGTGTGTCGTGTTCTCACCAGACGGCAAACAGCTCGCGTCTGGATCTGACAGCAATACCATCAAGCTCTGGGATATTTCCAAGACATTAAAAAATCCCTGGCAGTTCACCGAACCAATTACTGCATATTTCGGGTCTTGCAGTTACGAAGAAATCCATGTTCCAAGATTGATCACGGATATAAAGTACTCTCAAGATGGCCCTGATTTGATAACGAATATCGGTCCGATTGATATAGCAGAATTCTGTACAAGTGAGCATCGTCCTAGGCGCGAGTCATTGGAGTATCTCTCGGTGGAAAATCAATGGATTTATTATGGATCACATCGCGTGCTGAAATTACCGAAAGAATTCGCTGTAAATTACCAGTGGACAGCGGGAGATTTATTATTGATCGGACTCTATGGCGAACGGCTTTTAAGCTTACATATTGACCGGAGGAGCTTAGAATCAACTCTCAACAAGTCGATATAATCAATCAGAGGCAGTCAAGATAGTCTATATCGCCATGTGGCTTTGAAAAGCTTTGTATTGAATGACAGAAGGCTTGCAGGTAGCCAACCTAGGGACTATCGATGATAATAAAACCCGACGGTATCTCTTATGTCGCTTTAGCCTGTAATTAATGTTGAAAAGTGCATCTACCTACATGTATTTTGTGTATATTGAATAAGTGAGTTACGTGATAATATGGAATCACGCTTTGCAACGAATAAAATAGTCTATTAAAAACTATTTAAACGAAGATTGTCAACACAATTAGCTACATTGCATGTAATCTGAAGCGTCAATATTGATACTGTGTCTCGAGATCTCACGCGTCGGCCACGATACGATCTGCCGTGAAGAGACGTATTAATAAACTCCCAAAACACTTCATTTGAGAGCGTGAAATAATGGGAATGCGATTACTGATATATAAGAGACACCTTGGTTACAGTAGTAATTCATAAGCAAGATGCACCACTATATAATACTAAAAAGAACCAAAATATTGACAAAGAACCGTAATTTCAAAAACTCTGAAGTTTCTTGGGATCTAAAATATTTATATAAAATGCCATATCCAATACTCCTAGCATTCCTCTTTTTACCTCCAACCTGGGCATCTCCATCATCAAATACCACACCCGCAAGCTCATACGTAATAGTCCACCAATGGCCCACCGGCAACCCTTCATCGACGATAGTAGTCTACTCCAAACCTTCCGACACCAAAGGAACCACCCGAACAATCAGCCTAGACAGACGACAGAACACTAATACCTCGTCGCCACCAGTTACCACCAATAATATCCAAAACCAAACTCCCTCTCCGACCCCAATAATGACCCAAATCCCGAGTCCCTTTGCAAAAGAAGTAGCATACACTCCATCCTCTTCATCACCTATTTTCCAAATATCCGCAGATTTCGAAACAGAACAACCATTCCAAGGGGACTACTATCTCAAACTCTCAGATACCACAAACGCACTAATCCTATCCAACACCTCTTCACCAAACACCCACAACCTCTTCCGCTTCTCCCATAACAACACCCATAAAAACGAAACCGAAAACACAAGCACAAGCACACTCCAATACGCATTCAACAATTCTCAAAAAATCATCCTAAAAATGGTAACATCCACAATCCCAGCAGACGATACCCACGAAGACGCATCAGACGGCCGGGTTCCCTTTTCCTCCCGCCATCCGTTCTACCAACTATTTTACGAAAGGGTGGATACCGATGATTCTAGTATATCTAAAGACGGGAAATGGACTATCCCCGCGAATTTCACCAGCGACGAGAACGGACGCCTGGTGTTTACCAGTCCCATGGGGTCGTTGTTTAATTTCTACGCTGGGCGGGTTAGGAATAATTCTGATAGTACCGATAGTGGATGGCCGTATGTGTATGTAGGCGCTGCAGATTGGGTACCTCCTACCTGGTTAACACGGTGGACGCCCATTTTAGAGAAATTAGTACCAGTGTCATAAATGCGTTCTTTCAAGTTCACAATAATAGATCTAGATAAAAGCGTAGGAAAGCAAAGGGGATAAAGTTAAAATATGTTATATTTTTAACGTTAAAATATTCTACAATCCGAAACGAAGAAACAAGAAAATAAAGGGGAAAAAAGGAGAAGAAGCCGATTACTCTGCTCGCCTGTAACTTGATACAACAAAAGTTATTTTTTGGATAAAGGAAAGAAAAGAAAATGAAAACCAGACTTTTTCTACGTCAAGGTTTCGATTTTTGTGAAATAGAAAAGAAAAATAGAAGGAAATTTTTGGGGAGCGAAAAAGATCGAGATTTAGAAAATAATGGAAAAGTCGCGTCGCTGCTTATTTCGCGGCCGTTATATACGATCGATCGAACGGTAAAGACCAGACAGACGTACACCGAAGACCTAAAAGGACCCCCAAAAAGAACCCATAAGAAAGCTCCGAATAAACGTGAGATGTCTCCACCGACCGTAATAGATATAAAAAAGTAAAAAGATCCAAAACATCAAATTCGTTAACCGTAATCGCTGCATAGAAGGGAAAGCAATTTGCTGGACACATTTAACAAGAAGGAAAAAAACACAAGGAGATGTTGAAAAGAGGAGGCGTCGAGAGATTTTTCCTCGGGAGGAAACAAAAGGTTTAAATAAGGAACAGCACGGTAGAAGATTAACATTAGGTTTGTGACCGTGCACCTACACTTTTTCAGGAGAGTTTGAAGGAAAATAAATGTTGGTGGTGTGTGCGCGTCAAGAAAAAAACATCACACTTCAATGTTAAAGTGGGAGATCTGCGAATAGTAGCTGCTGATGGCGAGCTCGAGAATAAACGTTTCATTGAATACCGAGTGGCCGTCGAAGCCACCGATGACGAACAGGCGACTGTCGTGTAAAGCCGCCCCGTGGTAGCCTCGGCCCGAAGGAGGGAGACCGTAAACTCGGCGTTTATCCCATTGCATCGTAACTGTAATCATAAATGTTAGCCAAATCTAGTCCGTTTCAACAAGTGAGAAATGTCCTGTCTAGACTGGAGTAACTACTCACCCAGGTTTAATAATAACACCTCGTTGCTGTACTCGACTCCATCGTGCCCACCGACGACAAAGAGATAGCTGCCGATCAGGGTGGCGGTATGGCTCAATCGAGGATAGCTAACCGAGATGTCCACGCATTTCCAGACAGACGTCTCCACATCGAACACCCAGACATCCTTGAAGCAATCCACGCCATCGGATCCGCCGAATATAATGAGCTTGTTTTGAACCATGTTGGCGGTATGGTATCCTCGGGCGGTGGGCTTCAACTTGACAACCGGGTTAGAGGGCTTGCCGGAACTCGGCGCGTGAGTGCCTGCATTTCAAGGGTTAGTACCATGCGAGATTTAATCATATTAAAGAAGGGCAGTTCCTACCTCCTGACGCATTGACCAAACTCGTCTGTGATGCGTTAGGGTTCTTTCCATTTCGGGTACTCGCTGCCGCAGCGCCTCCAATGGTCGTGTTACCGCTCGCAGAAGATATCTGCTTCCAGCTCATCTTATTCAGGTCGCTGACATCCAGTCTCCAGACATCATTAAGTGCTCTGACGCCATCTCCGCCGCCAAACACGTAGAGCCCATTCTTGTACAAGCAAGCAGTATGTGCACGCCGCTTGCTGGGAATCTGCCCGGAGATCTTGGGTTTCGTATACCGATGCGTGACAGTATCGAGGATGTAGACATCGTTGTAATACGTCGGTCCGTCGCCGCCACCAAAGATAATAAGCTTCTTGTTAACGGCGGTCGTAGTCATCGCCCGCAGAGGTGGTGGTATATCACCGGACACCTCAGGCTTCGACCAATACATGGAGTCCGCGTCAAACACATACAACTCGTTGAAACAGGTCTTCGAGTCGCAGCCGCCAAAGACGTATATCGAGCTGCCGATTAGTGTGCAAGTGTGAGCTCGGAGGGCAACGGAAGGGATGCCATGGGAAAACGCCTTGTACCAGTACATGCCGCTAGCAGGCGCAGGCTCCACCCTGGGCGCTAGCGGGTCCGGAAGAGGCAGCTCCAAAGACGGTGGATGTCTGCGGCCCGCTATGCTAGCGTCTCGAGAGGAAGTTAGAGTCATCTTGCCGTTGTTGTTGTTAATGATATTATTCCGGTTAGCTTTGCTGCTTTTGTTGTTCGAGATGGTGGACAGGGCTTCGGACGACGAGTTCGAAGATGATGACTTTGGAGGGACGTCTTCTCCCGCCAACTCTCGTTGGCGTTTTATTGCTACCACTTGGTTCAGCGAGGCAGCTCGTAGGGACGCGGAGGTTGAAGACATTGACGAGGTGGCATCATCACGGGCGGACCTCGAAGACGAAGGTGTTTTCGAGAGGACGTCGGGATGCGGTGATGTGGATCCCGGCCGTGATATGCCCTCTCCTTCCGTCCTAGTAATTGTCGTCTCGGATATCGAAGGATGGGTGTGCAGGAGGTCCAAACTACCCTCCACAATCTTTTTCGAATTCACCACCTTGGCCGGTCCCATTATAGGCGTCACGATTCCGACGCTCTTGCTGTTCCTCATCTCGCCGGGCGCATCCATCGCTGATCCGCCGCCAGCGCCGCCGCCGCCAAAGCCGGCTCGTGAAGAAGCATTAGAGTTGGATCGACTCTTCATTTTCAGGTCGGGCTCTGTGATACCCAGACCCCGGCGAAACGTGTTATACCTTCCCGCTTCGCTCGAAGAACCCATGCCTCCGTTGCTACTTCCACCACCGTCTTCCCGCATCGGCGTCTGTGGTGTCATAATCCTTCTAGAAGCAGGAATAAACCTAGTCCCCGTTCGCTCATCCTGCTCATCCTCTTCCTCTTCTTCAGCATCTAATGCCGGATCACTGTCCCATGTTTCTTCATATCGCGCAGTTCCGTACCCCCCGTCGCCGAGTCGCGACGCCTTGGCCCTATTTCCCTCACTCCTAGTGGACAGGGGCGACTCGAGCCCCCCGTATCCCGGAACGGTAGGGCTTTCGGCGCCGCCACCGGCACTACCGGTAGCCCGGCCTCCATCATAGGAAGGATTCATCGAAGACAGGGAGGACGAGTTTGTAGAAGAGAGTGTCGTGGTCGATTCCGAGGCCAGATTTCTCGAACTACCGATATGGGTCGAAGTTGTAGGGGTCTGCAATGGCGTGTTCTGCAAGGAGCTAATGCTCGGAGAATGGGCACTTCCGCTCCTGGACCTGCTGCTGCCGATTGTGCTAACAGAGTAGGAGGGCGCGGCAGGTGCGTGAGGATACGTTGAGGCCGGTGGTGGTGGCCCAGCAGACGTCGGTCCCGGATTGGATTTTGACGAGTGGTGGCTGCTCCGCGTCTGCAAGCTTGGTCTCCTTCTGTGTGGTGAAAAATTTAGAATGTTAGCAAACGATCCGGCAACCGGAAACGACGTCCGTTTCTTCAGTATCGACGAAGCTACAGGCGATGATGGTCGGCTGTTCTTGCTGGCTGCCCCCGCGGCCCCTCCCGCTGTCACAGATCCCGCTAGGACACCTCCGTTGCTGTAAAGGTCGCTCGGGGTTATCGATCGCTCAATCAGGTCCCCGTTGTTTCTCCGAAAGCTATCGAACCCTTCTAGTGCTTTGCGTTTGCTCTTCGAACGATGTACACCGTCCTTATGCTTATCCTTCTCCCGCATGGTTCGCTGAGTGCAACTCTCTCACTCCACCTGAGCCGTATGGGACCTCGTTCTCATACCAAAACTTCCCCCAATGTGAAAAAAACGAAAACCCCCAAAGAATAAGAAACGTTTTCTCGATGCTGCTTTTTCTGCGAAGTATTGTTCCGGCGGGCTGTTTGATGGCCGAGGCGTCAAAGCTTCGTGCCACAGAAGGTCGGCTGGTTTGATCGACACCGAGAGAGTCGCGGAGTGAAGGTTCCCAATCAATGCGAGCGATTGGAGAGTTTCAATGCGGCGTTTCTTCAAGAATAGGACGTGCGGGAGAGATACCAGTTACAGGCATGAAACGGGGAATTTTTAAACTGATTCGGATATATCCGGGGTCGTAAATCATAAAAGCTGTCAAGACCGGTCGCCGAAGGAATACGGTTTTCTCTTCTAGAAGGTATCGAGTGAATGTGTTCGAGTGGTTGCAATGCAAGCAGAAAAAGGTACCAAGGAGTTTCCGTTTCTGGGGGGGCCACAGGCGCAGATTGCGGCGCGCGAAAGCAAAAAAGGCCGGCGAATGTTCCAGATTGTGGCACAAAGGTTCCCACGGGTTCTCAGAAGGAAAGACCGTGTGTCGAAGGAGAGTGTTTCGAAACAGTCGTCAAAAACGTGAGGACATAGCAAAGAAAAACGGACTTGCTGGCGGTGGTAGCTCCTCGGCTTGGGAGCTAGAAGGAGAGAGAGAAAGATAATGGCGAGCACCACTTCACTCCACTGACAAAGCAACTCCGTTGTTCCTCGACGGAATATCCCTCGAAGGTCCTGTCTAATAGGCTCCCATGTCGGCCGGCTTTAGGAGGGACGGGAAAGCAACGTTTAGGGAGAAGTTGAGCCACAATGCCCCGGGGAGATAGTCGAGATGAGCCAAATGTTGCCTTCTTCGTGAAAACTTGACCCCGACCCTGGGAAGAGGAACAAAGAGGCTTTATTTTTGGGGGTTTCGCCGTGGTGAAGAGAAAAAGGTTGGTTTCTTTTTTGATAGTGGTTTATTTTCTTTTCACTTCGTTTTCCCTCGTTCCGCAAGGTCTTCTTCTCCGCCCGGATAGCGAGGAGAGGGAGGAAAGGCTTTCCCTTCAGGTCCCTTCTTCAGGGTGTGGATAGAGTTCGTTTGTGTCGTGGGCAGGTTGTTGTGATAGGTGGGACCAAGCAGGAGCAGAGATCTGAAACCGAGGAAAGGTGCAAGCGAGGTGACTGAAGGGAGGCAAAAGGAGCGAGAGGAAGGGAACGCCCGGAATATCTCGCTGGGAAGGGCAGAGAGAGATACGGTAGACACACAGGCATTAACGGCCTATAACGCGGCGGTGATAGGTTGGAAAGGAAGTAGTGAAGGTAATGCAGCAGAGGCGTTCAGGGCACTGGACGAGGGGACGAGACCAAGGAAAACAGGGCTAGCTACGACATACCTGGCATCAACTGTGCTGGCGACATGAAGGGCGTATTCACTCACAATCCCGGCCAGTGACCTCTTCTTCCTGCTCTTGTCTCTCCTTACGGAGAGGGAGTCCCTTGTCGACTCTATGGCTGGCGTTAGTCAAATGTTACCTGGCGATCGGGTTTCGTGTTGGCCAAAGCGAGCCAAAATGTTCCGATCGCTCCTGGATGCTTTGTCGATAGGGATAGGCCAACTAAAACTACTCTCGACGACGCAGGTCAGAGCCGTCCGGCAGGTGGTGGTGGTGGTGGTGGTAGTGGGTGTTAAACGTAGGTAGGTAGGTAGGTAGGCCACGGGCTTGCAGCGCGGCTCGCTCGATTGACCTACTTGCTACAGAGGCACCGAGTCTTCCCCCGAGACGCCCAGTTTATTTTTTATTTTTTTAAGCTTTCGCGAGTGACACGACCGATACAGCACAGAATGGAACAACCGAAAGTCCGATGCCTCGCGAGGCGATATGATTTGTTCGAGGAAGAGGCAAAAAGAGAGAGAAAATGCTGAGGAGAGCACACTGGCACGTCCCCTCCTCCTACTTCCTCCTGGCCCCAAGCGACAAACAGGCGGGAAAAAAGGTCCAAGGCAGGTTGAGTGGGTGCAAGGGCAGGAGACCAGGTGCCGCGGGAACGGAAAGATGAAAGCGGGGTACTGGTTCCTGAGGGCGTGAAGTCGGCTTGCAGATGTAGCGTCCTCTAGTGCCTTTCGAGAATTTTCCAGTTATAAAATCGCCATAATATCCTTCCTTGCTGGCTGTAATGTAGGTACCGCCGCCGTGATTGTGATTGTGCGTGCTCGACCTTGCCGGATCCAGCACGACGAACGCTCGCAGGAGGTTGAGGACGAATGTGCGCTGTGGCTAATCCGCGCATGTATTTCCAATAAGACGTGCACGAAGAAGCAACCAAGAAAACGGGGCTCCGTTTCAGATTCGACGCTAGCGGCCACGAACGGTTTAGTCTCGCCCGTCCTTCAGCGTTGCGCGGAGGAGATTTTCTTTGACGTGGTCCAGAAGACTACTGCATCCAGCAGCATGCAGTCTGCACCGGGTGCGAAGAAGGAAGCAACGGTGAGAAACCCGACACGAGGAGGCCAGGTCAGGTCAGGTCAGCTTGGGCCCGCCGTCGATTCTCGCTGATAAGATAAAATCCCAGGCGTGCAAAAGAGAGCCGAGTGGTCCGGCGTTACACTCGGACGCTGGGCGGACCGAGGTGGACTCGAACCGGACCGGACTTTTTGCCTCTTGGGTCACGCCTTTTGTGCTCAAACAGTGCCTTAAAGGAATCTTAGCCGTAGCGATAGAAATATAGCAGACTATAAAGCCTCTTTGGGCGGGCTATATAGGGTGAAATGGGGAAGTCTTGGTAAATTAGCCGTGCAGCCGAATTCGGAAACCTCAATACGACAACGCCGTGGTGATAGCTCGTTCGGACGGGCTTTTTCCTTCTCAACAATTCCGGTCGATTGACGTCAGAATAAGATTATTAGTTCAAGGCCCACCTGGAAAGGTCTCCGACCAAACGGACGTTTTTCCAATTCGACGAAAGACATTTTTACTTTTCGTTTGCCTGTAGACCTGCTGTGTGTGGTTCGCTCCGCGGATTATTTCAGGTGTCCCTACCCGTTTTTCGCCAAAGCATGCGCACGCAAAGCCTCATGGAAGCCTTCTGGAAGGCGCCGCCGACTCCGACAGATAGGCCTCCAGTGGATGTCGGCCCTTGTTATAAAAGTAAAGAAATTTTCTGCAAATTATACCTGTATTATACTTTGTGTCCGTCTGTCTTTGCCAGAGCCTCCGCGGATGTGCAATCAATCTAGATCTCAACCAACCAACCGGTTAATCTTATCTCGCAGAATGCTTCTTTTTGGACCCTTACCCGCAAAACCGAGAGCACGTTGTAATTTTGGTACTCGCTAGGAAAGCTGCATCCAGCATGAACAGCCACGTTTCGATCTTCTGCTCGTCGTTGCCGGATGCAGTGGCGACAAGTCTGGTCAAGCGAGCGAGAAAGTTACCATTTTCTGTGTCGAACCGAGAATGAACGGCTGTATTATCGACAAGGACCGATACACAGCCACTTCCCTATGCACTAGATTTCATCGTCGGTTGGTGCCTTCGCGATTTCTCACAATTAGAGACTATATCGGACTAGTCTTGCGAGGGGCGTTCCCGTCAGTCGCTCTACGTCAACACGAAACCATTCAGCTTACTTCCTCCAGGCTGATCTGATCTTCTAGCAACCGATGGAAGCTAATTTGAATTAACGGATGTTACCATTCAATAATAGCCTTTCCCAGATCCAGTAATTCTAACTCGAGCTCTCGACGCCACCAAAAAGGAATTTGTGATGCGGGCGGATGCGAAGAAAAAAAAAGCCCAACTGCACAGGTCGCGTGTGTTTGTCGTGCTTGTCCGAACCTTTTTTTTTCTCCGCTTCATTCTTTTTATTTTTTCCATTTTTCGCTGTCTATTGATGCCGAATCCCGGTACCAGACTTCGAAAGAAACCCGGTCCTGTCAAAAACCTTTTTTTGTTTTCGCAATAAGATCGTCATAGTGCAGACGATTGAAGCTGTCGTCGACATGTCTTCAGTCCTGCACCCTGTATCGCCGACCGGAAAGGGAAAGGTTGAATGGGGTTTGCTTGCTGCAGTGCCCTTGCGCGACAAAATGTGAAACACAGACAACCTCACATGGGCGCGGGTGCTCCAGGGCGGGTTCAGTGGCAGATCCCTCGTAGTATTATCCAAAAGCGAGTTCGTCATTATCCAGCAAAGCGGAGACGATGTAAAAATACAACAACTTTGGCCGGCTCTCGAGCGCGCACGCCCTGCAGATGGAGTTATTGACAGGTACTAGAACCTTTTTCTTTTTCTCTCTCTCCTTTCCTTTTTTTTCCTCGGTCGTTGCGGCTTGTCCAGCGTGCATATGCATCCTGGATTGTCCTGTCCCCAAAAAGTAGGGCTTTTAGGTGCTAAGTTTGCTCAGGCTAATAGAAGAAGCCAATAAGTGCTGAACATAAAAGTCTCAATTTGGTGCTTCGTGCCATGCGCAATGAGGAGCTGAGCCAGCATCGTCCTCGCCGATTACCTCATTCGCCCATAACTCATTGGCGATCTGTTGGTTAAAACTCGAAGGAGCTCGAATATAAGTCAGCTGTTCGACGCATCCTATTCTATTTATTCCTCCTGAAATCAATAGTTATTACCCCCATCAGAACAAAGATAGACGATCTGACGAGAACCTGGGGTACTTTCGGCACCTTTGATATATTCCGATTTCTGAAGCGGTGGTAGGATCCGACCAATTTGGTTCGAAAAAGCAACAAGACCTCCCGGCCCGGATCGGACTGCCTCATCTTCGACTAGAGATACCGACCTAGTGGGATATCAGCCCAACTCTTTTTTCCCTCTCATAATTAATATTCCCACAAGTAGCGAAAAAAAATAAAAATTCAAAAAAGGTACCCCCATTAACAACAAACTAAAATTGCGAGTTTGAGACAAAAGAGAGACCTTCGATAATTTAGTCTCTGGGTCTGGAACAGGAGAACCTGGTACCTGCAGGACGGCGCAATCCAAAAAGCTAGGGCTCCTGTCAAATCGCTTGTGTCAGAAGTTCAAAACTGGATTTACCAGAAAGTGGCATTATTGTCCCACCGAGAAGGAAGGAAATAGAATCGTCGATTTGATCGGTCATATTTGACTCGACTGGTACGTGCATACGGGGAGCCCGGCCCAGATCTGCAAGGCCCAGTCAAGTGCCAGCACCTGGCGAGTGGTAGCCTTCGTCCAGATAATACACACCGCTAGTTGCCTCGATCCTCTACCCGTAATTTTATGGTGTGCATCTCTTAGGGTTATCCTCAGCCTGACACCTCTGCATAATACTAGGTTGCCCCCCAAGATCCGGGCCTTGCAATCGCAAACAAAAAAGTCCCAGTCAAGCATTACAAATTTCAGCATCCCACGACGGTTGGGGGCAAGATCAGGAGAGGGATATCGTTCATCCGTCCGGCCAGTTGAGAGACCGTGTTTATAATTGGGTTTGTCGCCGAGTCCCGTCTTTAGATCTCTTTTGTGGTTGCTTTATCGTTGCATTATCGTTGTCAGTCATTCAGTCAGTCATCCAGCTGGTCGGTCCGTCAATTGGTCCGTTAGAGGGCAGAAGAGGGGATCGAAACATTCAGCAATCCTGCAAGGAAAGCGAGCGTGTCCCGTCCTGCATAGCTGGCTTGCCTTCGACTAACCTTTCCATCTGGGAAACGGTGCATGTTGCTTGCCCGCCTGCCGGCTCGGAACTGTGGTTGTCTTTCGTCTATACCTGTCTTCCATCCCACACTCTCTCGTTCGAGGCTAGCTGCAGAGTGGAGACCCAGCGCGGCCCTTGGATAAATAGCCTCAGTCACATCCTGGGAGGGGTCTAAGACATCCTGAGGTCAAAGGTCTCAGAAGTTTGCTGCTGCTGAACGGCAGGTTGCTTTCGTGCGCCAGACGTCGACCTACCTCTCTCCAACACAAGCCCCCTCAACTTCCTTTTCCACCACGTCCTTCTATAAAACACTGTAGCCTCGAAGACATACGTGTTCTTCGTATTCGTTTATTTATATACGGGGTTGTTGAGAGGATTACTTTAGAGGGTGCTTATAACTAACGGTGCCGCATCAACCCCTCTCAGCCTCTTACTATCTATCTCCAATCATCTTACAACAAAAAACTTGATTTTTATTTTTTATCTTAAAAAATACTTTCAACATGCTATCTTTCGACGAACTAGCTGGCACTCTAAGGACCACCAAGGACCGAGTCCTTCAGGGCGTTGCTCGCTCTCCTGGCGGTGAGTCCCCTCCTCCCGGCAGCGAAGAGAGCCGTGGCAGTGATCCCAAAGCCGGAGCTTCAGAAGCAGCGGAGTCTTCAAAGACCGCATCAAGCACAGCAACTAATTCGAATATTCGTTCTACAGAAGAATCCACAGGCTCGACCAGCTCGTCAGACAGGAGGACCCCTTCGCCCCTAACACGACAGAGCTCGGGGTCGTCCGGTCAGGACGCGATACTCTCGCCCATCCGTAAGATGGACCTAGGCAAGGGTTCTCAGGATGAAAACGCATCTTAAGTGAAGCTTAAATGCGTGGGCGTGGGTGATATCATTACATTACACATCACAATGAATCTATCGACAATATCCTTTTACTTGAACAAAACATCCTGCTTTTGCATCGCCCTTGATTATTCCATACTCTCTCCTACGTATACGAAAACACAAGGGAGCCCTACTTCAACACTACTCTTTCTAAAGTTACGACACTCGGTCGACCTTGTCTCCGATTCTCAGGCCGTCTACTCGGACTTTTGATGCCTCGAGGAAACTAGGATTCTAAGCTCTTTCGTGCTTACAATTCTTCGGTTGACATCCTCCATTTCGGACCACTCTCTTTCTAGCACTCGCGGCCCTCGTGTCCTTCGCTCTCTCACCCTCTCTCTCAATATCAAGATCTCCTGGCGGAACTGCTACTTGGCTCTTTTAGTCAATGCATAAATCCAACAGCCCGTCATCATGGACGATCCGGCACCGGAACCCCATTCTTCATACTAGCCATCACGTAAAAAACTTCACAGCGGAGCTAGCGTCACGGCTTTTGCCGCTCCAAGATGATGCAACACTTTTTCCGAAGTCGGCGAGGAGTCGGGCTTTTGCAGAGGGCGTCGGAACAGGCATTGCAGTTCGTATATAATTTCGATGCGACGCTTCACAACACACTCGTTGCATTAACCTGAGACGATACCTCTCGGAACATACAACCAAATGCAACATTGCGGACGGGACAACTACCATCATCCGATGGCTATCTTTATCCACAGCTCGCGTGTGGGGATTCGAAATAACACGTACGACTCACTCCTGAATTTAAGGCGGCCGAAAAATGCATTGGAGATATCAAAAGTGGGACACGACACTGCATATATTATGGAATTGGATCTTCGGCGGGACACTCGTTGTGGCATGCATATCTTTTTTACAAACCCCACAATCCATAAAACATACTACCCTGTCACATTCTTTCTACCTATCATTTCTTGCTATTTTTATTCTTTCTCTACTCTTTTTTATCCTTTTATAGTTTTAGTCTCATTTTTTTTATATGTAGATACACATTTCTTTCGCATATCTCTCTCTCCTCGCATCTTGTACCTTCTTCCTCTCCATTCATATCTCGTGATGTCTTTTTTTTTGGAAACACTGGTCTGTTCACGTTCATGAGGGGAAACAAAACATATCTCTTGCATAGGGAAGCGTATCGGCGTTATGGTAGCATCCCTCTTTCCCTTTTCTGCATATCAAATTCGAACCGAATTTTCTCGTCTTTATTCGGTCTTTGGCTCATACTCGTTCACTTCTCCGTCTATTACCATTCTCACTCTGTGAAACAAACATTCGTAGCCTAACCTGACGAATTTCATGCATTAACCAGCCCGGGGACCCACTCACACTGTGTTGCTGACAAATGATATAACACCGCGGACTTGCTATAGCTTTTCGCACGTACGTTCGCTTTTTAGACAGGAAAGATAATGGGAACCGAACTCCGTTGGGGCTTGCTTGAAGCTAAAAGGGACAGACCCGGTCGAATCCCAGGCCAGGCCTTACAGTGACAATCTGGTTCTGCCGTGCGTACATATATCCGAAACGCGAAAATTAACAAATGAAGAAGCGATAAAACTGGTCAAATGACCTCACTGTACATTCTAATTCTGGTTGCACCGCGCGCGCACTCGCAGCTAGCTCGCTCGCTCGTTCGCTCGTGCAGTGTTTTCAACGAAAGTTTGCAGTTTGGGATTCTTGTTCCTTCGGGTCGTTTTTTTGTCACATCTCTCTGTTACATCTCCTCGGCCAGGAGGGCTTCCAGCTTGGCGATTTCGTCGTCCAGCTCCTCTACGGACCCGAAGTCCATGCTGCTCAGCTGCGTGCGGATAGCGGTTTGATCAAAGTTTGCTGCTTCAGGGGATGCGAGGTACTGGTCTATCTGCTGCTGGATCTCCACATCGCTCAGATTGATATCCTGAACGGGATCACTGCTGAAGCCGTATTCCTGCTCTAGATCCTGGACTAGCTGTTTCCATTCCGGATCGTCTTCTTCTGCTTCGTCGGAGGATATTGATCCGGTGAGGTCTGATTGTATACTGCCACCGCTCATATCGAGGCCACCGGTGCTGCCGTCGAGGGAATTGGCTTCTGAGCTCGCATATGCGCTGCTGCTCCAGCTTTCATCGATGTTTTGCTGCGAGCTAGCCGCGGAAGAGCTCACCTCGGTCTGTTCTGGGATTGTTGCGAGCGGGAATGGAGCCTGGATAGGATAGTTTGGATCCGTGTATCCCAGATCCGATACCCAGAGCTCCACATCGACGCAGTCCACGTCGTGGTATTTCCTGGTGAAGAGCCTTCCGTTTGCTTGTCCGAGGACGGAGGTACGACGCAGGACGCGGCCGGATGGCGTATCACATGCTGTGCGAATTAGGTCAATTATATTCATTATCCGTGAAATGAAGCATGAAGTACTGGTACCAGCTGGGGGTGCGTATAAATATATAGCCACGGAGTTAACGTACAAACCAGCTTTGAATACTCCAGAAGGGTCATTGTCATGTCATCCGGCACATTGATTGGCTCTAGAACGTCACCGACCGCCAGGGGATTGCTATTATCGATTACGACTGGACGCCCTCTCCGTTTGATCTCGAACCTGCATGCATTGTTCCAATGTAAGTAAGTGTAACCCCTCGGCCGCCAAAAGGGTCTGCTGATAAGCGTCCGGATATTTCCGCGGAGCCCTTATCGTAATAATACTCACGGCAGCCGCCAAACGTATCCCTCCTGCTGGTCATATCCCATCCGGAACATCAATGGTTTCCAGGGCTGTTGATTGTAGAACAATCCCCCACCCCAGGTCGCAAAGTTCCTGTTTTCTTCATATGCCCCGCTCAAGCCATGCGAGAAAGGCGGCCCGAAAAGGTCTACCACCGATCGGGGCTGACCTGATGTCGAGCTGTCGAATCGTGCCCTCCAACCAGGCATAGCATCTCCTTCACAAACATCTTGCACGAGAATAATTCTGTTGTTTTGCAGCGGGCGACATACTATATCAAGTTAGAATACGTCGTATTTGACAAAATCCAAGTGAGACCTACAGTTAAGGTCATACGTCGCGCCGTTGTCATAGTCGAAATGCCGTACTTTGATGATGAGACCTCGTGCCGCACCGATTACCGCCAGGAAGATAGTTCCTCGGATCGAGTTTCTGTTATTTGCGAAGGACAATTTCATTTCGACGCCTATATCCAGTGTTTAATTGGGTTTCGATTGTCGGTGCATTGGGATGAATTCTAAAGGCCGCAGCAGCAGCCATGGCGCTGCCACCTTATTTCCATGCTCTCTCATCGTGTAAAATTGTGTATGTCGAAGAAATGTCGAGAATACGCTCAAACGTGGTCAATACACCAAAATGAGTGTTGTTGAATATCTTCGAGTTCTTTGAGTGAGATATTTCCTAAGATATTCCCACACTTCGACCACTTAAACCAAGAAAAAACAGTCTCTGACACGAGCCCGGGAGGAGGCGGGTATTTCGAAAAATATTTCCCCATAATAAACGCTGATGGTCATTTATTACGCGTATATAAATTATCGAATATATTCGCCAGCAAATACTCGTGCAACACACCAGCATGGCAGTGCAGATATTAAGCTTATAAGGGTTGGCAGTTAAGAAAACGTTGATTCACTATCCGCGTATAGCTGCGAGTTTGATTAGACGCTTATTTATACGCGTAGCACGTCAAAAGTAAGGAATATCACCAGGAAAAATGTAATATACTCGTATGTAGGGCTTCCGTTTAGGTAAGAATGAATAATCACGGAACCCAGGAACCAACTTCAAACTCACGCCAATCGGCTGGTGTACGTAAGCTGCCGCCCTTTAACGTTATGGAGGGACAGCAAACAGAGGGATTGGGTCAGTCATTAGCGACAACCCGCGGACACATGAACCGAAACTATCGTATCATATGAAGTTGAGATATAGCGCCGAGAGATGTTTTTTCATGGTTTCGTTTACAGGAAATTCGGCATGAACCGATTATTCCGACGCCAGATTCGGCCCCTTCGGATATCTTGGCTTGCATTCTCTTTTTCTCGGCAGTTGGGGTGGGCGTGGTTTCAGTCCGTTGGCCGATTTGGACCACCTTATGTTTCGAAATTCCGTGTTGCGCACCGCTAAAATACCACATCGCCCGCGCTTTTTCGTTTTGGGCGGGCGCTTGGCGGGTTGTGCTGCCAATTTTAGGTGCGTATTACTCAGCTGTGACGTACGCGGATCGGAGTTTTTTGTGTGCAAATTGCGGTGCACTCGCACTCCATGGCGCCCGAGATATAGGCCAGAGTCGGTCTTATCGTATTTTGACTGCGGTGAGATATTAATTGAACGATTGTTGTGATATGCCGACGCAGCCAGCCAAGCCTTACCCGCGTACTAGAGGCGGTTTGCGAATCGGCCCCCTTCCTCTCCTCCCCGCGCCCCAATTGACAACTGGCCCTGATTTTAAATACAACTTAGAAGGAAAACAAGTGGTACGAATCCCGGGGTTCCTTCGTGCCTAAACCGTTTTATCGGCTGTGAAACAATAATCGAAGGTTGGGATGGGTCCCTTGGAAACGCAAGGACGAGCCAAGTAGATTTAAGCTATGCGTCAGCAAGCCTTCCAAGGCCGGTTGGGCAAAGGTAGTTACTTCGCCCTTGCGCTCAACATGTTACGTTGGTATAATCTATACATGGAAATACATCTGGGCTTGGGCTATGATCCATTCGCAAGCGTATTAGAAGATCCTTTTGCAAACTGTGCAAGTTTAGTCGAAGTGATAGACAGCCAGTAGAATCGCAGCCCTATCGGCTGAGCTGAAGAATATATCTCGGATTGTGCATGTCGAACCGATAACAAACGGGCTTAACTATTGAGCGGCCAGCCAAGGCGTTCGCGCCCAGAGTCGTTACGTCCTCACGCAGGCGCCTCTTCCCCCGTCGTCTGTACGCGGGTTCTATAGAATACCCTGCAGACCTCCTTCCCAAATGCGTCGGAAAATCCCGGTCTTTAAGTTATCAATTATAAAACGTAAACGCACGGATCGTTTTTATCGAGGCAGACTTGATGCAACACCGATACACCGACTAGATTAAATCACACCATCCTTAACAACGTTAATATTCCGCTTCTAGAAGAGTATTTGTTTATTTATACTCCCTCCATCCTCATGCCTTCGAAGGAATATCAATCTTGCAACTGCAAACATAAACAAGGACGACTTCGATTCTTTAGTAGTTGGCTCTGTAGCTTCACGGGGCTTACTGCATATCGTGCCTGCAAGCACTAGTCATTTATAGATATATATTTTCTACACAACATACAATTTCACCTCACTGACATACTCTACGACACTACGATTTTATCTTTTTCTTTTATTGTTACCTATTACTCGATTTAATTTTCAACTTTCAACGTACCAGCTCTCCGGTAAGAGCATATTACCAGCAAACATGGGGAACACCTGTGGAAACTATGGTATGGCATTCCCCTATCCGCTCACAATACGAAAAACAAAAGTAATAAACTAACACCCCCTTAGACTTCACGGCCACAGACTCCAAATCCACCTTCCTTTACTGCCCGAACTTCGGCGCCGCCCTCTTCTTCACCGTAGTCTTCGGCCTCTCCTGCCTCGCCCACATCTTCCAGGCGTTCTACTACAAAAAGTTTCGACTCTGCTGGGTCATCATCCTAGGTGCATCATGGGAAACCACAGCCTTCGGTCTGCGTACCGCGGCCACGAAGAATTTCACATCAGACGCCCTGGGTATCCCGTCGAGTATTCTCATCTACCTGTCGCCGTTGTTGATTAATGCGTTCGCGTACATGGTGCTCGGTCGGATGGTGCAATTTTATCTGGCGGAGAAGAAGGTGTTTAGGATCCGGGCTATTCGGTTGACTGTTATTTTCGTCTGGTTGGATGTCATGTTAGTTCCCCTTTATCTTCTTACCTCTCTATTAGTATGTTATTCGGGATTCGATGCTGATAAAAGAATCTTAATAGTGCCTTCTTGGTCCAGCTTGTCGGCGCGACCATGACGATTCCAGACACGAACGCCGACTCCACAGATCAGCAGAAAGCCGACTCCGTGAAGAAACAGGAACTCGGGTTCAACATCTACAAGGGCGGTATTGGCTTCCAGCTTTTTTGGATCGTGGTCTTCTGCGTTCTCGCTTGGAGATTCAGAATGAAGGCTGTCATGGAGAAGGTTCGCGGTACCTGGGTCGCTCGTGAGAGCAACTGGAAACACTTGTTGGCCGTTCTCTACCTCACTTTGATCATGATTATGGTGAGTCTAAATCATAAGAATTTAACTACGTTCTGTCGGAAACAATTCGCTAACTAAGGGATGGTTTAGATCCGAATTATCTTTCGTCTTATTGAATTCTCTGGCGGTATCAACTCCAAACTCACTACCACTGAAGGCTTCTTCTACGGCCTCGAAGCTACTCCTATGGCTCTCGCTTGCATCACTTGGAATGTATTCCACCCAGGCCGATACCTCGTCGGCCCAGAGAGCGAGTTCCCAAGGCTTACGAGGAAGGAAAAGAAGGCTCTCAAGGCAGAGAAGAAGGCCGAGAAGCAAGAAAAGAAGCGCGAAAAGCAAGAAGAGAAGGAACGCAAGAAGCAGTGGAAGTTGGAGACCAAGCTGATGGTCAGGAGTGGTGACTTGGAGATGGGTAATCGCGAGCCTCTCAACTCTCCTACTCAACGGGAGGACCGTATCTAAGGGGAGCGATAAGAAGACGATTAAAAAAAAATATTGAAAAAAACATATACCCTGCAAAAAGGTGGATGGAAGTGCGGAAGTCTCGATAATGTACCACATAGCGATTGTTTAGATTCGAATCTGTTTTAATAGCTTAGACTCCTATGAATTTAATGATTTATCCAAGATACCACAATTTTCTCTCCACTTTGAGAATGCTAATAGAACACCGTAAAGTCCCGAATATGCCGGTATTGTTTTAGAACGGAGGGCTTACGTACCCTTTCTGTCGAGGTCGAATCGGAGTTTGGTGAGACGGCGGGTTGTGTTGCATCGACTAAACCGGAAATTCCTGCTCAAAGTCTTGGCATCCCAAATCCGCTGCGCAAAACAAAATCGCTTGTTTAGCTCTCCAAGCTTCTCATTGACCAGTGTCCAGAATGTCGTCCGCAGAACCCGCAGAAGATGCTCACCTGAACCCCAGTGCCCTCGGCACCAAAGCCCAGTAAGATATCCCTGCTCCTGAGATCACCATTTACCATTACTGGTATACCTCAGCTACTAATGAAATGCTACCTGTTTAAAAATGTAGCTGGGACTCACTCTACGCTCTCGAACTGACAAACCATTCGGCAAACCCAGACGACGTCGGCACGATCTGGTTCTCGGATTCGGACTGTGAGTCCCGAATTTACCAGTACCTTACATCCGATAGTCTCTCGTTACCTTCCAACTCCACATTCCTAGACGTGGGCACCGGAAACGGCCATTTACTCTTCTCGTTACTCGAAGATGGGGATTTCGAGGGCGATGGGATGGTAGGCGTGGATTACTCTGAAGGATCGGTGGAGCTGGCAAGGAATATCGCGGAACAAACGCCGGAAGCCGCGGGGGTCAAGTTTCTACGGCTGGATGTGATACAGGATACTCCTGAGCTATCGTTTTTTGGGGAGAGGATAGCTGAGGAGGGGGGGTTCGATGTTATTCTCGATAAGGGTACTTTTGACGCTATCTCGTTGAGTGATCAGTTACTCGAGGACGGGACGGGGAGGAGGATATATGAGGTATATCCTGAGAAGGTTGCGAAATGGATTAAACCCGATAGTGGAATTCTGTTGATCACGAGCTGCAATTGGACGGAGGAGGAGCTGGTGAAAAAGATGACAGTTGAGGGGAGCGGGTTGGAGGTGAAAGGTCGCATAAAGTACCCAGAGTTCACGTTCGGTGGGAAGAAAGGTAGCACGGTGTGTAGCGTCGCCTTCCAACGGAAACGGTAGTATGGGGAAGATGGATGGTATAACGGGGCTTCTATGTACATATACGCTTCGCTTCGCTGTAAAATACTTGATCTACGGAGCATTCTTCTTTAGAATACCGATTGTGAGCCACCGCTTTCTCTCCGTGATATCTTCTATTCCACGGTCTTCTAAGAACTCCCTCTCGACACCGTCAACATCTCTCTCCTTGATATTCTCGATCTCAAGTCCGTTCTCCACGGCGACGGTCCAGAAATTTGCCATTTTCTGCCGCCCAGTGTGCAATCCCGCCACGACGACAACTCTCGCCGCGGGGTTGCTATCATCGAGAAAATGCAGCATACTCTTGACGAGATTCTCGTGCTCCCACGTCATCCATAGCGTATCCGCAGCGATGACTCTGGTGAAAGAGTGTGCATATTTTTGCGCTACTTCCTCCGTGAGAACACCCCAAGTGTGTCCGTAGACATCGGGTGCACTCGAGGACGCAAGCTGGGAGGCATTCAAATTGATGTTTGCCTTGATATTCTCCAGTATCTCTAGCGCTGGGTAATCTGTAATCACAACCTACAAGATCATGGCTGAACAATTGGTATCAGTTCGTCGTCTCGATTGTGAGATGTGAACTAGAGGTTACTGACAGACTTGGCTCCCGCGAGAGCAGATATTAAACTAGGAAGCGCAGCTCCTATACAAATAAACATTAGCACTTTTTCCTAGCTATTGATTGAAATAAGATTATCATACCAGCGCCAAGTTCTAGCACCGTCTCTCCCTCGACTTGTAGCTCCCCATTCTCAATCATCGCCGCCACCTCAACACCGGCATTCCACAGATGATGCGAGAACAGCCGAGTTTCCTCTTTATTGACATCCGCCAAACCGAGCTTGATCCCACCGTACTTTGGCGAAGTGTATGTCACAGACTGGCCGGGGTCCCCGTGCTGGTTGCGGACATCGCCAAAGATCGTGGTGAGTGAGGACTCGAAAAAGTCGATGTCATCGGGATCGCGATCCGGCGTCGACTCGGATACTCGGTTGGTCAGCATGATACGAGCTCCTACCGTTTGTTTGTTAACATCCACAGTCGACCGAGATATATATGGAGCCGGGATGAGTTTTTTGCAGGGACTCTTCGCATGCAGAAAGAAGTTCACAAAGCGCTCTCTTTGGGACGGTGTTGTGTTTTTCCCGGACAACACAGTTTCGCATTCCGGCGCAAGCTTGAAGACTGGTGCGCAAAATGTCTGCTATAAATTTCCTCAGACGTTTTAGCAACGAAGAACCATTTCTTCTTTATATTTCAACCACACCAGATTTTCATCTCACCGTAACCTCCCGAAAGCACAATAATTAAACACCAAGTTTCGAACTGGTTCAAGTACTTTCTGGCGAATGCCAGTAAGGTTATGGTCAAGCATTTCTCTATCGCCGAACATTTGTCTAGTTCGCCCTGAGCGTTTGGTTTGGGAAATATACCGCACACTAGGTAAATATTAAGAAACGCGGAAAATCTATACTTATTGATCCTCTCCTTTTCTGGTATCAAATCTACAAAGGTCAGATATCCTTATTGAGGGCTCTTCAAAGGGTCTGACAGTTTCCTCGACTGCAGCCACTCAAACAATGTGACTTTCTCGCTATATATAACATTTAAAAGAGCTAAAAGTATTATCTATATCAGTTATCGTTTCTTCACCAGCCTATTTTACCTAATATTTACTACTTCATATGTTACGATGATCATGGGTTGTCACCATTATAAGGCCACGCTACTTGTAGACAAAACCCATGATCAGTAACTTAGAGGAGATAATCAATTCATCAGTTCAGTAACATCATCAACAGATATTCGTACATACCGTAGTACCAAAAATATTTATAAAATATTCATTATCAAACACAAGCCATTAGTTCAATTACAAAAACCAATATACATAATACTAAGCTACTATCAGAAACTACCACTAGAACCACCATGAGAACTACTTTCACTAAGCCATAACTATAATATATTAAAGAGAGTAGCAATAACGAGATAGGACTCTGGAAGAAATGTTCTAGAACGCTGAATCATCGGGGTTCTGGGTCATTTTCACTATCGTCGCGGGGGCGATTGGGAGTGTGGCTACATACTCCATTGATTTTGCGAACACTGATATTTCGCACAAAGAAAGCGACATAGATAATGTAAGGGTCAATAACATTTTATTAGAATCACAAGTTACTTGTTAGCTCGATACAATATTAGCTGACCATTGCATAAAACTTTACAGTTAGCTTCACGGCTCCCAGGCAACGAGGATATATCGCTCACACGGGAAAGCAACCAGGTAACATTGAAACTGTACGATTCAAACTTCTAGATCACTCAGTTGCTATTATAATTCTGGTTGCATAAGCAGCAGTCATTTCTCAAAACAACTTTACAAGCGGCTAGCTCCAAGAATAAAGCTCCATTCTGAGATATTGAACTAATTACTCCGTGACTTAGGAGCATCATTCATCGAAAAAAGATGGTCTCATGTGCCTCAGCTTGAGCTTCTTGACCTTCGGTGCATTAGGTATCTTGTGTGCTGGCCTCAAAAATTGAGAACGAGCTCGTATTGAAAAGTTAAGCTACTTGCGGCGAAAGTACAGAGTAAGTACACACGTAACGGAGAACACCAATTCAACTTAAACATGCCGTAGTTGGGCTATGGATTGGCTCAGAAGTTCGTAAGGAAAGATATAATGGGGTCGTTTAATTCTCGAGATTGAAAATCCTTGTCTAGATGGAGATATTGGACATGTGAATTGTCGAAGCCTAAGGGAAACCGAAGGAAAAAGGAAAAAGACCAACAGAAAGACGTAGTATTAAATGAGCTCCAATTTCAGAACCCTTGAAGCTATAGGAACAGCAAGAACAACACTTACAACACCTTCTTGCAAGATCTTGAACAACTCTTGCACCTAATACAACTAGTGTTCCCGCGGGCCCTTCAAATTCCGCTGCATTTTTGATATTACATCTAAATGGAAAGAGGTGGATTACCAAGATCTTGACCTGGCAATTATACGGCCAAATAAAAATAGCATTATGGGCAGTCACGGTTGTAACCAAAATATCTGAAGTTTGGGAGGATTGATTCTGCTCCATTGCCCTGCCGGATGGCATTTAAAGGGTGATTCATTATATAACTTGTTCAAGTTGTATCACAGAATCAATTACATTACATTACAACTGCTGCAAGCGCAGCAATGGTGGCAACAGCGATAGGAGCAGCCTAAGAAATAAGAGAGAGGGGAGAAAACAGAAGCAGAAGATGGAGGATGGTAAGAATGAGATAACAGGAGGAGGAAGAAGAAGAAGAAGAAGAAGGTTCGGTGGTAGCGATAACTACAAAAATGGCAGTGTAAAGAAGAGGGAGCATGAAAAATTTAGTATAAAAGTGGAATAATAATAAATTAAACGGGAAGCCAGTTCCCTTATTCTTTTAACAATAGGCGTCGAAGGCCATTCTCTTAATTCCATCTTTCATCACAAGGAATAAAGAAGCATCATTAGACCGGTATTGACAGAAGGATCCTTCCAGATCGTCGATAACATCGTCAATATCCAATAATCTAACCTTATCCTTATCGTTATAAAACTCCATTCTACGCCAACAAAACTCTGGATCCGTGAATACAGATTTCAGCCAGGACTCAAATGTATTGCGAAACTCCCCAAAAGTATCGAATGTGAATCGTTTCCATCTGCGTCCTTCCGTAGAATTCGGATTTGCCGGCCGCCTCGAAATAAGAAGAAGGCACTTCTTCCGGTTTTCAGTCGGCCCGGGAGGTCGAGATGGGGCGTTGCTTTTAGGAGTCTGTATCCCTGATGTTGTGATTGATGGAAAGCTAGCACTAAGAGAAGGGGTATTTTGGTCGCTCGAAATAGATACGCTCGATGCCAACAGTGTTTTTTGCTGAGGATTTGGCATTAGAAAGTTTGTATTAGGGTCGAAAACCTCCCCGTTTGGATCGATTGATGACATAACTGTGTAGTAGTTGTCCTCAGGTGGCAGAGTGGTATCGATACCCAAATCCTCCATGACAAACACTGCCGACAGGTCTAATTCTTCTTGGATCTCATTTGCGGATAGGTTGTCCAAGTCTGGAGATACCATTCTTGTTATTACCCTTTTCAGCGTGGGGGATATGCCAGTGGTGAATCCCCATCCCAAGGGATCGGCCGCCTCCTTTGCAACGTTTGGGTCAGAATTAAATTTAAAGCTGCATGTAAAGCATGTTCCTTGGATTAAAGAGCACATTCCACATTCCAAGCTCCCTAGAGGGTGTGCGATCGGTTTCAAGGGCGTCATTGACTCGGATATAGAGATATCATTATCACCGGAGCCCCCAAGTGCATGAATAGTGTTGTCCGTAGCCATTGTTTGGAGCTGCCACGTAACTGGCGTAGTCGATTTATCATATTGAGGTTGAGGCTGGAAAGCATGAATGATATCAGTAGGGTCGGGGCGAGGCTCAGGCAGTTTAGAAGCCTTTTGCTGGCTAGATTTGGTTTCAATTGTGGTTTTTAAACCGTGGTAAGTGCAATCAACCTCTTCCTGACCTTCTCCTTGTGATTTTGTGATGCTATTCCAATTTACGGCATTGAAAAAGATCTCCCGCATATCAACATCTTGGGAGTTTCGTTAGCGGGTTCTTTTTCCTTTTTGATTTGTATTTCTTCTTCTTGTAGACTTAGACTATACTTACACGGAGAAGGATATTCCCGAGGCGGCCAGTTAGGGATGCAAAAATCGAAAACTGCGTTCCAGTTTTTTGCTGCTAGAAGACCAGGCGGACTTGAAGTGTTGAAATGGTTTCGCCTTACGTGTTCTCTAGATGAGTTCCATTTTTAGTTAACATCGATTTTATATAAGAACTTAGAGGCAGTATTATTGCAATATCGGCTTCTTGAGATTTAAAGAATTTGAGGTCCTGTAAAATTGAAAAGACATACTTAACGCCAGAAAGGTTTTGTCTTCCGATTGACATGCAGCTCAGGTACGTGTTCGGGTCAGCTTTTACAAAAGGGCAGGCAAGCCGGCCATTGAGAGATCGTATGGATTGCTTTCTTCGTATTTTGCGAGGTGGCCAATTCCTATCACCTTGGCCATCATCATAGCCGGTGCTTTCTTCTTCGCCGCCCCGACGATTTCGTTTTTGAGACGCCGTTTTCAGCGAGTTTTCAGTTTCCTGGGTCCTAGTTTCATGCTGAGTCCTGCTTGTGCTACCATCTGTATCCATTGGTTCAGGATCTCTCGAATAGTGTTCAAGGTATTTCCGACGGACCCATTCGATCTTTTCCTGAGTAGAGACGGGGTAATTATAGTTGTCTTCTTTCGATTCCAATGTCTCAAGCCGAGTAAAATATTCCTCGATATCTATATGGGTCTCTCTGCTAGGCGATGAATCGACCTTCTCCGAATTAATTATTGAGCTAGAGATCGAGGATTCTCGCCCAATTCTTAGTGTAGCCTCCCGCCATGTTAAAAGCTGTAAGACGAAATAAATGACTTGTATCTTGGATTTCACATCGATAAGATTAGATGGAATATCCTTGTTCCCATGACGGGTATCATCTTGGACCTATATGGCAGTTCAGTGTTAAAAGCATTAGCGTCACTTGCCTTGGCATCTAGAGAACTCCGGTACATTGTTATCAAATATAATACCTCTTCTTTTTTCTCACAATTTTTCATATTGTGGTCCTCGGGATCATTATCTTCGTAAGTCGGAAGCTGGGAGAAGGTTGTTGCTTTCTCAGAAACTTCAAGTTTGGGAGTATCACCTCTAGCCTGTGGATGTGCGCGTTCCCATACATATGGCCATTTGAGCCCACAGGACTTACAAGAGGCATCAGAGTTATCTTTTTGTGTTCGATGCATAGTATATGAACAGGAGGGACATTCTATAATCGAAATTTTATTAAATTGTTAGCATGGGCTGGTCTCGCGGCATTGGCCGCAGAACACTTTATCAACAACAATCTTCTAGTGAATCGAGAACTAACCTTCATCATTTATAGAAACCGGATCTATAATGGATACATCCTTTGGCGAGCTAATCGGTATATTGTAGATACTATTGAAGCCACTAAACAGGAATTAGGGTATCTAAATCATGTCTCTTGTACAGTTGGTAACGTGGCGGGTCTGACCTTGTAGTGCTTTGTCTTCCAATTTGACGATTGAAGTTCTCTGTATCTAGGAGATACTTTCTATGAAGGATTTCGAAGCTATCCATAAAATCTTCTTTTTCTATATTCAAATGGAAATATTTAGAAGATCTGATCGTCTAGGGGGTTGTCAAAAAGCACTGACGGGTAATATTGCAATACCTAGTGTGTTTGTACATCCGATCACCAAATTGCGGAATCTCACTGGTCTGCTGACAGAGGGCCACGAGTTCACTTCCATTGGCACCCCGATTCGTTGTGCCTCTGAAATATTATGGGAGCACTCGGAAAATTCCATTCCCTCGGCCAATTCCCTCCTAGTGGAAACGGCAATGCTCGAACAACATGCTCGCACACTAGCGCCTTTAGCGAGTCTCGTCTTGGAACAGCACGGGTGGGACTTGGTATCGACCATCTCATCAACTAGAAATGAATATTACATTAGCTAATATGGAACTCAAGAAGTGCAGGTGGCCAGAATGATTGCGGAATAGCATTTATTACTTGGGATAACAATCAACTGTTTCTTCCCCTTATAAGATCCATATATTGATAACTTTGGACACTCCGGTTCTTTAAAACGTGTCTCGGTTACAGCTACAGTTGCGGGAGCACCAGAGAGGCCTGAAGCCAGCGATTCCGGCGTTATTGTCTCATTTCCTGCTCGAAATTTAGGAAGAGACGTAGGTGGTGTTGAAGCGTTGTTAGGAAATCGCGCTGAAATTGGTGGCTCTTCTCGCGCCCAGATTTGGATTTCTGGATTTGAGAGTTGTTTAATCAGCTCACGGCTATTGCCCAAAAAATCAAGCGCGCGATAGTAGATAATTGTCGAAAACGCGGAGCTGTTAGACGATTTAGTATACTAGCCACTTGAAAATCTGGATCTGGAGCGAAGAGTTTGCGTTAAGATCTTACATAGTATGTTGAACGCGGTAGCCTGAGATAGCACACTGGAAGTCCATGGCATCTTTTTGTATGTACATGCGTCAGCTTGGGGCTTTTTCTGAAGTTTCGAGCTGTGGATAGAGTATGGATAGCGTACCAGACTCTGCCCAAAATTGGAAATCCCTGATACCAGTATTGTCTGATTGTATGCATATGGACATTGTCGGATTCCTGTCTATCCTAGACGAGTAGACAGATCCGGGACCCCTGTCTTCAAAACAGAAAATTGGAGTAAAGACCGCCGATTCTCTATGATATTCCCACTTATCTATTCTCGCAAGAGGAACTAAGTTAGCAATCTTCTGTGAGTGTTTGCTTCGCTAGGATTGCGAGACTGGGATGCTAAAAGCCACACCGAGGGTATATTACTTATCGACCGATGTGAAGTTGAGCCATCGATCCGAATTTTTGATATTTGCTCTTCAATGATAATACTACCGCGGCATAGGTCGTCTAAGTAATTAGAGTCGCGGCGAAATACTCGTACAAGCCGCTCTTTGTCATTAAATGGCGGATACTTAAGGGTCCTGTACAAGTGAAATAATGTTGAGTCAGACTATGTGCCCCCCGCCTTGAACAACATTATCTCATATTCACCTTTCGAAAATAGGGAGACCGTATGTTGAGTCGGTCGTAGCGGTCAGGTCAATGGAAGCATCGTGTTCCGATTGGCTCTTCGTATCTGTCGCCATGGCGCTTTGATCCGTGTTCGCAATTGCGTTTTTAGATTGCGATAGATTTAGCGATAAGATATCATCATGTTGTATTCCAGACATTACGCTTCTGGAAGACCTGAGTTGCAGGTGATGAACGATAGTTATCCGTGATGATGAGAAATACCGAAATTGATATCGAATACGGAGCCTGTTACGATATAGATACTAGAAACAATAAAAGGTGACAAGGTAGACGGTAGCACAAAGATTGAAAATACAGTTTTAAAGGCTTAAGAGCCGTGAAGGATATTTAGGGGATATTGGGAGGGGTTGTAGTTCTCCAATTTCATGTAAACTCGAAGGCTCTGAAATTTCGCGTAAAAGAAGCTTGAAGATTCCCAGCCTTGCCAGGTTGTACAGCATCCCGGGCAAATCAGAGCTCTTGAAAAAAGCCACAGCATAATCTGGTGTTATGGTCGCGATCGATTCCAACTTGCTGGAACAGGCTATGAAATTGTCTCGCGGGCCAGCACGCTCCACGTTGTCATATGAAGGCCGAAAAAAATACCCCGGATATCCCTCGAGCTTAAACTTTGAGTTTTTCGGAGACATTATTGGTTTTGTTTTTTCTTGAAATGCGCCCTGTCACGTGGCTATGCACAGCGCATCGCGATGCCGTTTTGGCGGGCTCGATCCAGCCAGAGCGCTATCCGTCTGAGCGAGGCTGCGGCCATAAAAATTATAACAGATTTCGATTTTGAGTCCCATGGCGATCCCTCCGCTCCCTATACGTTTATTAAATCCACTATATCTGCCACAAACCTTCAGGAACATGCAAACCATAATTCCAGCTTGGCCGGATATAAAACTAAGCAGCAAACCTGTGAATACCTGGTAATAGAAATACCCACTACTCGAAAGAGAAGTGCATGAATATAGAACCTGCAAACAGCAACTGCTCCACGTGACCAGATGGAAATGAAACCTAGGAAAGTTGGCATTGACTATACAGGTAATCCAGGTTTTAAAAACCAGATTAAATGAGGGATCGATACAGGGCCCCAATCCGTCCACAGGTTCATTTACGGATTCACACACATCTCACGAAGCGATATACTCGTCCGATATAGCGTAAAGGATCGAAATTTTACTATAGTCGAAATAGTATTAAACAAAACTCGAGCTCGAGAGGGGATAAGAACAATGAGAAGATAGGTTCTAACTCTACCTAATTAAACTCGAGTTTCACTTGTGCGACCATCCGTGAACAATGGGACCCTTATCAAAGAAATCTGACTCGCGCTTCCACCTTACGTAGCCTACAATACTAGCACCGATCGACAAGCCTCTGATTTTTCGAACCATTAAATCCCGCATGGGAAGGTCTCAGATCGCGATCTCGAGCTCGGAACGGGATCGATTTAGATCGTCCCGATATAGATCGGTGCCTCGCTAGACCCCACGCTGGCGCCTGAATCGGATAGCCCAACCGCAGCCCGGAGCTCGAGCTCGTTTGAACAACGAGTAAACCATCATTCCGTACGCTGCGATTGGCTCTAACAGCACTAAATTCATGCAGTGCAAAGGCTTCATTGGGTGAAATGCAACTAGTATTCGCAATCATTTCACATATTTTTGATTTTTGATTTTCATTTTTTTTTTTCACCATACTGGTAGCTGGGATGGGAAATCTTTTTCACTCGCGCTGTCAGCTTGCTTAGAACCCAGGAGCTTAATGACCTAATCGAAGTGACAGATTTGGATCTGGCGGCTCGAAGCTGCACTCATGCTGTAAAGTATAACTTGGGGCTTGTACCCCTCGTTGTTTATTTTCGCATTCTTCTTCTCTCTTTATTTATCAAAAGGAATCGCTGGATTTTACTTCCCATATCTATATCCTCTTCAACCCAACTGAAATAAGAAACAAACACCGTTATTTATACTATGGAACAATATAAACCAAAAAATTGGATACCTTCCTTCGCACCCTGGCAACACTCCAACGCTATCCCCACTGCGGAACTCGTCCGCATGGGGTACTACTCTACTCTCGAACCACGGGTCAATAAGAATGCAAAAGAAGAAATAGAGGCCTGTGAAGAGATATATCGAGAGTGGAATTCGCGAGGAGGGTTCGAAACCCGCGGGTTATCTGTGACGCCGCTGGGGGGTACCATGGCGCTCGTGTGGGCTGAAGGACCCGATCCCGTGAAACAGGTTAGGGCAGGAGAATTGGTACAAATGGGGTTGATCCTGGATGGTGAGCGAGCTCAACTGGGCTACTGTTTTTCTCTAAGATGTAAGCTTTGGCTGACTGCGTATTTTCTTGTATCATTGGGTAGATTTACAGGATGGGGATGCAATTTTTGCCAGTACGGCAGAGGGAGAAAAGACCGCTGACGACCACGTCAAAGACGCCCAATTGATGATCGACCAAATGAAGGCTAGAATATTTATCGACATGACGAGAGAAGGTTCCAATGTTAATTTCGTAAAGTCCGGGAGCAATTGTATCGCGACCTTTGACAGTTGGGCCGACACCGGTTTCGGCGCGCTGGACGATCCAACCACGATAAAGAGCCTGGGGGCATATCTGGACGAAAGATTTCACAATGCAGCTGCACCACTAGTTATGGCCCTCGTGAACTATAGCTATGAGATCAATTTGAGCGAAAAGCACCTTCAACTTCTATCTCCGATTGCGAGGGTTGCCGTTGATATCGGTGCGTTGATAAACGACTGGGTCTCCGCTTCGAAGGAGTGGAAAGCGCACGCACTATCCCAGAAGGCAGGGTTGCCGGTTTCCGCCGTGTTTCTATTTATGGAGTGGAATGATCTCACGTTCGGTGATGCGAGGACTCTCCTGACCGAAGTGATCCTGGAGATGGAAGACAAGTTTGTCAAGCTCTGCAAGAAATTGCAGAGCCATACAGAATTTGGCGATGAAGCGACCAAGCCTGAAGTGGCAAAGTATATGAACGCTTATTATCTCTATATTTCCGGTTGTCATGTATGGCATATGGTCAATTCACGCTATCAACTTGAAGAGGGCGAGTCGTTGGCTCCGCAGCCGGAGCACAAGACTGATGACTTACCGCGTCCGACGTCCGAGAGTTTGAAAAATGGCGCAGGACATATCAGTCTATTTGAGAAGTCGTATGTGAATGGTAGCTTATCCAACGGTCACCTTAAGAGGAAACGAGATGAGAAGAACGAAATGGAAGAAGAGAAAAAAACCAAAAACCGTTGCTGCAATGGAGTGGGATCCGAGTCCAAGAAGCCATGGATTCTGAAGTCTTCCAAGCTCTCGGACAAGGTATGTATTTACAGAATTTATCTCTCACTTAGTCCATAGCAGCTGATTACTTTCGGTTTATAGATGATCATGGCCCCGGTTGATTATATCGCATCGATGCCTTCAAAGAAGATTCGCCAGGCGGCTATCGAAGCTTTGGATTACTGGTACAGAGCTCCCAGGCGGTCTGTGGATATTATCCAATCGATAATAGACAGACTGCACACCTCTTCTCTCATGTAAGTTTTATTGCTTGTTCAATGTGTCCGGGTTACAGAACTAATTAGCTGTGTAGAATAGATGACGTTGAAGACTCTTCACCGCTCCGTCGAGGATACCCGGCGGCGCATATGGTGTTTGGAACACCACAGGCGATAAATGCGGCTAACTATCTGCTTGCTAAATGTGTTGAGGACGTTCAAAAGCTTTCACCGGGTGCAATTCAGATTTATGCTGGTATATTAGTTTGTAGCATCTTGATCTTTTAAAGGATGATATTCATTAACGTTCTGAGCAGATGAGCTGTGCAATTTGCATGTCGGACAAGGAATGGACCTTCATTGGACGTTCCAGACGGAGTGTCCTTCGGAGGCGGACTATATTAAGATGATTGATGGGAGTACGTCTGTTCAAGCTCCCTGGGTTGTTGTTTGCATTGACTGATTGGAGATGATTGAATTCAGAAACCGGCGGACTATTCAGATTGGCATCTCGTTTGATGCGATTGGAAGCTACACAAAACAAGTAGGAGTTGAACCCTCGCCCCTAAACCTGCATTCACGTTAACATGTTTTCACAGAAACCTCGAAGTCGAAGAATACGTGGATCTTATGAGCCGATTCTTCCAGATTCGCGATGATTACCAAAATATCCAGTCTGCAGCAGTAAGTTATCCGATCTTGATCATCTTTGATTTGTGGTAAACTAATATTTTTGGAATAGTATTCGGCGGCTAAAGGCGACCTATCTGACCTCGACGAGGGCAAATTCTCGTTTATGCTCATTCACGCACTGAACAATACGGACAGCCCACAGCTAAAAAGCCTGTTGATATTGAGATCACAACAGGGAAGTTTGGCAAAAGTGCAGAAGGATCTGATTGTGGAGCTCTTCAGCAAGTCGAAGAGCATGGAATACACGTTGGGAGTGTTGGAGGAATTGCAGGGGGAGATGGAGAAGTGTCTTGAGGGGATAGAAGACCGCGCGAAGGGGGAGAAGAATTACATGCTGCGAGCGATACTGGCAAAGTTGTGTGTGTGAAATTACCAATAATTGACGACACCGACAATGATAGATTTTAGAGATAGATTAGATTTATATTGTCATTTAGAATATTTACTGCCACCATTCCTTGCGCTACAATAAATGTCACAAGAAGCTGCCGCACAAGCGGCGTTGTGCGGCGATAAGCGTATCCCCGACGACACCGCAACACATCCTCGGAGATAGGCCGCCATTACGTCTTTCGCTGATAGGCTGCGAGCGAGGCCCCCAAAACGGGACGCAAAGTGGATGGAAGCCTCGCTTGGGATTCCATTTCCGCAGTTGAGATGACCGGATCCCGGTTTCAATTAGCTAAGGAGGGCCTTGCTCGAAACTAAATAACTTTCGTCGTCCGGCGGAGGCTTCTTTTCCAAAACACAAATACTCTCCAACGGCTGACGTTGACATTATTTCTGTCGTCAGGGGACGTCCCTTCCTTCTTCTTTCTTCATCATCACCACCACCACCACATCGACTTCATGAATCAGACCACCCCCGCTGCGAGATCCTGAATACTCCTCCAAGATGGCCGTCGGCTCCGAGGTCCTGTCCGCGATAGCTTTCGTCACCATCGCCGGCTTCGTCCTCCTCCTGATCCGCTTCTTCCTGCCCCTCCGCACGACACCGCAGTACCTCCTCGTCCCCGTCTTCCTCGCCCTCGTGATCCCATGCTCGATAATCGTCCTCGTCCCTATCGATCTCGCCAGTAACAGCGGTCTGGATGGCGGTACCGGTAACCGAGGAGTCGTTCTCCCGCAACGGGTGCTCCTCGTAGCCTGGCGGATTGCCTACTGGCTCAGCTTTGTCCTCACCTGGTATGGGATCAGTTTCCTTTCTTCGCGGATTCGTATACTAATATTCTCGTAGGGCTATTCTCCCACTACTACAATCGTACCATGCCTCCGGCCACCGCGATCCTCGCAAGCGCTTCTCTGAGGCCGTGCGCGAGAATATCCGGTACCAGATTATCATGCTAACAATCGGCATCATCGGCCTGATCTACTTCACAATTAACAACGGCTTTAATCCGACATCCATCAAATCCCTCGTTATCGCCCTCTCCTACTGCTATGCCCTGAGCTTCGCCGTCTTCCTCATGGGCCACGGCCTGGTCGCCATCCCGCGAAACCTCTGGCGGGACGCCTCTATCGCCAGCCGCCTGCGAAGACTGCACAACCACGCCCCGCGAATCTACGACAACCTCGTCAACGCCAACGAGAAGCTCGAAGAACTCGAAAAGGAGGTTCTCGCAATCCAAAAGCGGGCATCGACCTCCACCACGGCCCCCGAATTCCGCGAATGGATCGAAGAACTCGTCGAGAACCTCCAACTCCCCGAATCCACAACAACCACCACCCCTTCCTCCGCCCGCGAAACCCGGTCCCGGTCCCGATCGCCCCTCCCCACCGTCATCTCCGAACAATACCTCGCCTCCCTCACCCGCAAACTCCGCTTCGCAGCCAACCGCCGCGCCCGCTACGCCGCCGAATGGGACTCCCTCGTCCGCTCCGCCGCGAACACCCAAGCGGTCCTCGACTCGTCCGCCTCCAAACGCCTTACCTTCCGCCCGAACCCCCACACCATCACCCCCCGCTTCCTCCAATCCCTCCCCATGGTCTCCCCCTACGGCCGCTACCTCCTACACACCTACGTAGTCCCACAACTCCGCCGGCTCCTATCAATCTTCCTCTCCGTCGCCTCCGTCTTCATCGTCTGGTCTGAAATCGTCAACGTGAGCCCCACGCTCTCCGACAAACTCTCAATAGTAGGCTACAGCATCATCCACCACCCGAACTCGCCAAAGGGATCCATCGGGTTCGCGGGCCAATGTATCTCCGCGATCTGGATAACATACATGTGCGTGGCAGCGTATAGTACCATGCGGACCGTGAAAGTGTGGGGTGGATACGCGCTGGTTAGAAGACGGACGAGCGGGAGTTCGGCGTGCTTTTATGCGAGTTACGCATGTAGATTGACGGTTCCGCTGAGTTACAATTTCACGAATTTCCTGCCGAGTCGGATCGTGGAGGAGAGTGTGTTTTTCGATTTTTTCGGGAGGTCGATTAATTTGACGACTTTGGGGCAGGGGTTCTCGCAGTGGTTTCCCGTGTTGGTGCTCGTGCCTGTGGCGTTTACTCTGTTTGGGTTTTATGGGAAAGTGAAGGGGTGGTTCGGGTTCGGTGGGGGTGTGTTAGAGGAAGACGAGGAAGACGAGTTGGCGCTCGGAGGTGGATGGCGGTACGGACGGGATCTGATCGAACGAGAGATCGGTGATGTTCCGGGTGCACCCGCGGGTAACGATGCAGCGGAGAGGTGGAGGAGCCGCGCGAGGGTGCCCGGACAGGGAACGGATAGTAACAGCGGCTTACTCGGTGCCGAGCGGGAAGATACCCCTCTTTCATCACGATATCTGTCCCCCTCAAGATTATTCGGCGGCGGGAGAGCAGCCAGCCCGCGACCCAGTGTACCCCAGCAATCTTCTGCGACTACACCCCACCGTCCACCCAATAGAAGGATAGATGACACCGACGAGGAGGAAGAAGAATCCGGTATCGGTGCGTTCTTTCATCGTGTAAAGAACACGATCGATACAGCGACGGATACCGGTGAAGGTGGCCGTCCCAAGTGGATGAATGATATTGGGGATGCGTTCACCAGGAAACCTAAATGGATGACCGGTGACACCGGTGGTAGCAGTAGTACCGGCGGTGGTGGGAATCGAGGTACTTCGTCCCGGCCGAAATGGATGACGGGTAACTTTTTCGGCGATGATAGCGATTAGATTACTTTCTTTTTTTTGGTACTCTCTGTATTTTTGGTGCATCGTCAGGTTTTTCTTTATTACCTACCTGCTTGGATTTTGGATTCACAAGCCATCACAAGAGCGCATGGAGTTTTCTCTTTTTTTCAAATCTTAGATCCATTTACGAAAGACATCCGGTTGGCTGTCTTTGTTTATATTATACTCTCGGGATTGTTGATAATTGTTCAAATATAGCTTCAAGTTTTGCTTTTACACATACCTCTATCTTACATGGAAAGAAAATGGAAAAATAAACCAGTGAAAAAATAATATATGTACAATATAATCGAACTCCTTCATATCTTACACTTATATTCCCCGACGGTATTTTTGGTGAAAATGAAATTTTATAGCTTCTTCGGCCGGGTTCGTTCTCTGTCCATCTCGGTATTCTCCACGGCTTCGACTAGTCTTCTCGCGGTTGTTACAAATCGCTGGAAGACCGCATTGGAGATGTAGTCTGCACTGCCGTCGTCTTCTTCGACGACTTCATTCGCCTCTTCGGTGATTGGTTCTGCAGATCGAGATTGCACAGGCGAGTTGGTAGACCGAGCTGGCTCCTCACCCTCTCCGAACAGATACTCCATTCCTGTCTGTTCAGGTTTATATTCGTGGGATTGTGTCTCTGCAGTTTCTTCCGTCTCCTGGGCCGCATCTGCTGCTTCCGCTCTTTTACTCCTCAATTCCTCCAATTGCTCCAACCATCCCTTCTGCCCTTCCACCGCCTTCGCAGCCACCTCGGCAGCTTCAATCTCATCCTCCCTGCCTAAGCTCTGCTCCTCCAGCGGGGTCAGATACTCAATCTCATCCTTCTTACACTGCAACACCACTTCATCATAACTTCCCCCGGACGCCCCGCCTTCAACCTTCGAATACACCAACGGCGCCCCCTCAAAGTCAAACATAGTAGAAGACCTAGTCTCCATCCCCGTGAAATAATACGTCGTCGGTACAGTCACATTCACATCACTATTTCCACTCCACTCCTCCTCATCTAGAGCCACAAACTCCTGTGTAACCCCATTCTCCTCATCAACCTCCCACCGCTCCGTCCGCTTAGCACCATCAACCATCCATTTAGGAATATTAAGCACCAATTCCTCCCCTGCACGCAACCGATCTTCGCCTAGAACATCCAACTGCGCAGAGCGGATATACTCCCTCACCTCACCCGTCTTAGCTTCCACCCGCGCCAACCGTCTCCTAACGAGCCTCAAATCGCACGAATTCCGCGGCATGAGCACATCGGTAACATTATGCCCTTCCACCGCAGAAATCTTCAACCCGAGAATCTCGTTCGTCTCCGGTTTGACGTGTAATTCCATCTCGACGGGGGGTAACAATTCGAAATTCGAAGGGTGCATCCACGGCGATGGGGAGAATTTGAGGAGGATTTTGAAGTCGTAGGTGTACGTTACCGGATTTAGCGAGGATAGGAAATCGATCAGGCGTGGGACGGAATTACACAGGACCCGCGAGGGGTCGGTTAGGAGGACGTCGCTGAGGGATTTCGGGTCCCGGTCGATGGGGAGCGTGGGGGAGGAGTGTAGGATTTGGCCGAGGACGGCGTGGTATGTTGTTTCTACTTCGGCGTTTTCGGGGATAGGTGGGTGAGGTGAGATGGTGGGTGGGGTATCCGATGCGGTCGAGGGGGAGTCGAGGATTGTGCGGATGTCGGTGTAGGCTACTTGATCGCCGCGGGTAGGGTTTAGCAGAGGGTTATTAGTTTCTGATATATCGTGCTCGATTGGTTCATCGTGTCGCTTGGGCGTGCGGACGCTTCGCCAGCGGTACCAGGGGCGGCTGCGGTACATCCACGGGAGGGTGTGGTTTTCGAATACGGGGTAGAGAGCGCCTGTTAGGGATTTGGCGAGGACGGTCTCGCCGAGGAGGCTGTTGGTTTCTCGGAGATGGAGGTCGAGGGAGTTGAAGAGGAGGCGTTGAGCGTCTTCGATGTTCAATAGGCCGTCTGGTTTCTCGCCGTATAATTTCATCTACAGTTCATATTAGAGACACTCATGCATATTGAACGATTACAACATACCGTATCGTCTTCCACTTCCAAAAAGACAGTCGTCAACCGTGATATACCGGGGATGTACTTCTTATCGACTTCGCCAACTCTTTTCAGAGGGGACATGTCAAGCTCCTTCCCCACGACCATCTCGGGTATCTCCTTCAAGCTCTCTTCAATTTTTTCGATTGCTCCCTTGGTGCCCTTTAAGACGACCGTATTGTTGACCGAATTGAGGATAATACGAGTGCGGTTCTCGCGGGCGAGCTGTTGTAGCAGGGTCCCACCTACAGCCGGATTAGCGTTGTTATAAAATAGCATAGAAGATGCGCAATCTTACTCTCGACCATCATGAAGAATAGATCCATAGCTCTAAACTTGAGCTCCTTCTCCCTGATGACGTCCATCTCGGCTGCAATCTCCTCGGCCACGGTAACCCTCCACACCTCTCTCATCACCAGATTCACCGCATCCTTCTTGCGTACCCTTGCAATTCCACCGGCAATATCGAGATTCGTTTGCTGGAGGTACTCTTTGATCTGTGGTCCCAAGAATGCAGAATTGAGTTCCTTGAACAATTGGTCGAATCTCGACTTTGACACGCGGAGTATATCCGGTTTGAACAGCAGGATCTCGCTGGGTACGTTCTCGTCGGGGACTTGATATTCAAACGTCTGCAGCGTCTGGGCGAGGTGGTCAATCTCTTCTTTATCCATGGTAACCGGCCCGCTGAATTCCAGACTTCGACGGCGGGTGGGTAGTCCCAGCACGACGAGCCGGCGAGCAGGGGTTCTCGGTGCCGGTTCCTCGGGGTCAGTCAGGAAACTGAACTGTGAGTCCGTGGAGTAGGACGCCACCTGTGTGGCGGGGTACCGGCAGTACCCATTGCGGGACAGCTGTCCCGACAGAAACTGGTACCGGAGAGGCTGGTGTGCGGTTCGCCTGTCACCGGACCATGTTGACGAGAGCCGAGCTCGACAGGACGAGCATATTCTGAGCGGGATTCGGGACGAAGCTGATCGCGAGGCGTGGGAGGCGACGAGAAGAGCTATTCGAGATGCTCCGGAGGGGCATCGGAGGGGCATAACGAACGGGTCAGGTTCAAGGTCGCATCTGCCACAGATTGTGCGCCGTCTCTCCTACTAGACTAGTTTAGTGGCTGTATCGAGTAATCCGAGTCTGGGCTCAATGACTGCAGAATGTGAAAGCCCAGCTGTAGTATCGGCGAGGGGATCGATTGGAGGTTGAAGAATGCAAAGGCAGATGAGGTTTGGGTCTGTCGCACAAGAATTTCTTCGTTGGCCCAAAACGGCAGCCGACGCGAACCTCTTTCGGACGCTTGGCACACAGTTCCGGCTACAAAAAGTTACTTTTTCAACACAAAACACTGTCTAAACTGGCGCCAGTGCTGTGAGAACACAAGCTTGCTACCGCAAACTAATAGCAAGTGAAAAGGTGGGCTTGATTAATTACATAGATTATACTATTTATATAGTTTTATGGATATAATAGTAATATATAGAGGTATTAGTATACTATATAGCGGATTTAGTAATCGTGAAGTAGTAACTGTATGTCAACTCGGCTCGCTTTCAGTCGAGCCAGCATCGCCGCAGCGATCTCCTTGTTCAAATAGTAAAGTAATAGGGGAAAAATGTTAAGTTCTACGATGGGAGCGCTAGCTGCTAATAACCTAAGTGGCGTGTAAGTTGAGGAAGATGCCAGTGGCCATGGAGTGTAACAGATATATGTTTTTTCCCTAATATATAATGTGGTTCTAAATGAGAAAAATAAAACTTGTCACCGCCCAATCTTATCGCCAAACTCTAAAAAAGCTAGAAAAAAAAAAAAAGAAAAAAAAACCTTCAAAGCAAATCAACGGCAACTGGGATTCAAAAGAAAGGATCGTGTGTGGCTATTATTGTTTTTAATGTCGGTTGTTTTAAAGAATGCCCTTGAGCTTTACAGCGATGGCGGTAGAACTTAACAATTCTTAATCTATACATAATCATATTGCTCAAGGAATTCTAATACCTCACCGAGAGAAAGACGCTGGTCCATAAAAGAGATAAACTCTTGATCTGTGGCCGTGATGGCGACACCCTGGTCTTGAGAGCGTCGGATCATCAAGAACCTTTCGGCTCTGGCAATTTGCTCCTCCCACCACGCTTTCGCAGCCAACCGAGTCTCATCTGCTGTCCCCGAGGGTTCGCTAATGGTGCTTGCTGAACCAAAAGGGTACAGCAGTTTCCCTCGTCTTATCACACCTGGCCACCTTCCTTCCCACTCCGGTGCCCCCCTCGTACAGCTTTTTATCAACTCCCTACACTGACCAGGTGTATTTTTGAATTGCGGAAATATTATTTCACATTCTTTCTCTCGAAATGTTTCGTAAGTAGGCCAGCTTCCCGGTGAAGGCATATTTTCAAAAATGCACCACAATAATTTGCCAACCATGAAAACCTGAGCAGATTCTCTCTCAATCCGAGAAAGGTGTTTCCAAGCAAACGAGAAGCCGTGTTCTGGGTTCTTGTATATCTTCTTTTGATTTCTCTCCTTCTCCATCGTTGAGTAAGGTGCCTGCCAGTCAGGATCGTATGATTTCAACAATTCTGAATAATAAAGTCGAATTTCTTCGCGGCGACTGTATATCGCTCTGTTTTCCAGGTAGTCGATATAGTGCACTTCCGGCGCGGACCAGCAGAACCCCCCGCTCCGCTGTTCAAAGTCTATGATGACTGGGCTGATCACAGAATCATCAGTAGCGTCTCGCTTCATCACTATATTTAGAAGCTTAAGGTTTGAGTAAAACCCCACCGGACTCTTATTGATGTGAATCAATCCTGAAACTATATCTTTTGCCCATCGAATCTTATCCAGGATGGGTACAGGCCCCATCTGTGAATCGCAGATAACCCGTTGCATACTGCCGTGATGATGGTACTCTGTCAGAAACCCACAGACGCCCTTCCTGCCGCCGAATCTCGCCTTTCGGGTTACGATATAACTTGGTCGAGACATGATACTCGGATGTGGATCCATCACCAGCAATACCTTCAGCTCATGGTACGAAACCGGGATATCCCGAACGAATGATTTGAATGCGTAGAGTTTTTCAGGCTTTGCTGCCTCTATGCCCTCCGAGGAGCTAATTGTTACCAGTGAAATCGCACCATGAATTTGCTCGAGAAGACATAACGCTTCCAGCGATACAGTTTCCGGCCATTTTTCACTCGGCAGGTCCCACATTCCCTGCAACTGAGAGACCGATAGATACTGTTGCTCCACTCCACTGTCCGGGATGAAGTGGAAATCAAAGCGGTTGATGTCGCGTCCCACGTTCTGGAGAACGATTTTGGAACCAAACGGAAGTGAAAAATACTCAGCCTCCAAGTTTGGATTTCGGGCGGACCAGACATCAAGTCCGGCGACTAGATGCTTCGCAATCTCGAGAGATCCTACATCACTGCTTTTTGTCAATAAACTTGGATTTACGGTATTACCGGGCGCGAGGAAGTGATTGCTGTTCCCGAGGAACAAGTCGATCCGTAAAGGGGGTTTTCGTAGGGCGAAGGACGGGATTGCGTAGAATTGGGAACCCATAGCATCTCCACCGTCTATACGCCAGATGGATTTGCGTGGGCTCGGGACCTCTTTGATTTGTTTTAATGAAGTCAAGGGAGAACTCTGCTCTTCTGTATGATCTTTCGAAGCGCGGATGAAATCTTGCTCTGTGAATTCCACCGAGGCGGGAAAGAGGACGGCCTCAACCATCGCCAGATTGGGTTCCATTTTGTTCAATCGATCAACATAGAATGGTCTTTTTTAACTAAAAATAGGGTTGGTTATTGTTAACAATTGCTAGAAACAACCGTAACCCCAGGCTGTAAAAAGAGGTATTTCAAGTACTCGATGCTTATCCCAATGTCCCAGGGCAGAATTTCTGAAATGGCAAATATTTGTAGCCCCACATTTTCCTCTCTAATCTCACAGCCTTGCTTTTAACCCTCCTATATATATATATATATCATAATATTTTGATCGCGGGGCATTTCTCGTTTCCTTATGGCAAGAGCTTGCCAATTATAGTTGCCATTTTAAACCAGATGTAAGGCAATTAGTATCCCGCTAATTTTTACCTTATCGCCTTTATAAATGTAGATAGTAGGTTCCTTTATAAAAAGTCAATCTAGATTGCTTATAGTACTTTTCTCCAGATTGAGCAAGCCCAATTAAATTAAAACAAAGGATTGGCGATATCTATCCGGACATTCACGGATAGTAAAGATCAAGCTTGGTGAAAACAACCTTCGGAACCATCCTAACCTCCCACTTCTCTATCTCCGGATCAGCATTAAACACACTATCATTTCCCTTTTGAATCTCCTCCGGTAAATCCCAAGCGAGCTCGTCGTTCTTCAACCACAGACGTGTAAGGTGTCTGACCTTCCCGGCATCCGCATCATCCTCAAACCGTTCTCGCGAGTGCAACAACGCAAAATTATTCACGAAAATAATATCGCCTACAGAAGTTGGCAGAGCGAGCTGGTTTCTCTCCGCGATACTTTGAATGGCATCCAAGGTCTCGATCTGTTCTTGGGTCAGAGTAACTGATCGATCTCCGCTCTTGTCATCGATATCTATGAAGGATTTGCGAGTAAAACTCCAGAATACCCGACCATCTCGACACGCAACCGGGGTTCGTTGGCCGGATAGGTAGGGTGGGCTGTCACTATATCACCTCTCATAATGAAGCTTGCGGTCAGTATATATATATTTATAAAAGAAGCTCGGACCAAGAGCCCGTGTGAAATTATCAGCTTAAGAAAGGCGTTGTTGAAGACTTACGTCTTGAACGCCCAATTGGGGGCGGCGAGGACATCGATCAGTTCAGGGTGATTAGCTACCAGCTCGTTGTAAACATGCCATCCGGATGATATCACATGACGCCCGCCCCAGGCAGGTGCGCCCTGAGCTTGTAATGCAACAATATCACTCATGGCGTCAGTATGGAAGAGCTAAGCAGAGTTATATATTTCAAGATTAGTATCTCTTTCGGAACCAGGGCATAAATCAAATTATTGATAAATATGAAGGAATTCGTGCCCGGTATATATATCGACGTACCAATCTGATGTTAGAGTCACGAGCAGGGCGCTCCGTCTGCGACGCCGTCATTTTCTTTGCATCGCTGATATGAGCTTTGAGATGGAGCTTTTAGCATACTTCGTGCAAAGCCTGGAAGTCACGTATACGTACTGATCATATCACCACCAGTATTTTGCATCCCCCTCCTAGCTCCGACATAACTAGACACTCCAAGGAAAATGGTAGCGTTCTCTTCAGGTGAGTACTTGTTCGGGTCCAATCCGCTCAACACAAAAAATCCTCGGCCGTGATGAAGCTCGTTTGCGAATTCTTTCAGTTTATCTCGGAGGGTCCGAAGCGGGAAGTTTTCGCAGTTTATATCGCGCCCGGCAAGTTCCTGTTCTATTATCGGGGATGAATTGGTACAAGCTCTTTGAGGGTTTTGTCTGGATCTCCAGCAATTTAAATGCGCAGGATCGATCGGAATGTATACGCACTCTCAAAGGTTACCAACGCAGCTTCGATCTCCTCGACATCAGAGGGTGAAAATGTGTAGGTGTACTCGGACTCCTTATTCTGGTATCGACTACCATTCCAAGCAAGCGGAGAGTCTAAATACTTCGGCCACCCACTAGAAGTTGACTGTGGTGATTGGAAAGATTTGGCTGCCTTCGTTTCAGTCAACGGCACTGTGGAAGAGCCGCCGGTCACCTCGGCCTCGACGGTTTCATCAAAAGCTGCCGGTGCCATTTTTTAACAGGTGTTCAATTTGGCCCTATAGTAATATGGAATACAAGATAGCGTTAAGCCTCGAAAAGAATCCAATTCCGCCCCAAGTTCTGAAGAATTTGTCCGTTTTATTCCAACTGCGGCTCTGCGGGTTCTAAGCGCCATCTCAGACAATTCTTCGAAATTCACGCACCGGGCAGAAACAGGGCGGATTGGAAAGATAAAAAGCGGGGTAAGAGCGTGGGTCTTATCAGCTTCGAGTCTGATAATATCATTTGATAAGGCATTGTTCTGGCCGGACCAGTGGCAATCAGGATCGAAAATTGCCAGCCTGATGCCCGTTGCGTTCCAATGTAGCATGGGAAGCTAGTAAAGATCTCACAGGCGTTCATATTTTCTTCTTAATGTAAATTACGGCAAGACTACTGGTCCAAAATCCTATAACATTGAAGGCGCTCAATCGGAACCTGTTCCGGTGAGGAATATATGCAATATCTATCCACCTCCCAATGCTTCGCGTCCGGCATTATTGGACGCATGAACAAAGAAGCCAGATATTTCGAATGCTAAAGGTACAGAAATTCTCAACCAATGCTCCAAGTAAACGAATAAAGAAAATAACAAAAGCAAGGCTGTTTATCGCTGAATCTCGTATCAATATAAAAACCAAATTTCAATAATATGCACTCCGAATTTATAAACTCCACCAAAATGCCTCTAAATCTCACAGGGCTAATTATTCCGGTAATGACCTTGTCAAAAAAAACTCCTCCAACCACACATCAAGAATGACAAACGAAGCCCTCTGCTTTAGCAAAACCGCGGTTGATGTTCGGGAGCCGAAGAATAGTGGTAAATTTACCGACACTCTATCCCAACATTGATGGTTGCCAGTCAGTCTCGTACATTTGTGCGATGAAGTAATATTCGTCCGAGTAATCCTTCTGTTGTATAATGCTTTTAAATCGGGCATCTAAATAAATGAAAACGGTAAGTCAATATCACCGACGGGTTTGAAATTTTTTTTTTTGAAGTGAGGGTGGTCGCTCATACCTCGCTTTCGTATCTGGGAGACGGTTTCCTGGATAAACTCAACCTGGTCTTTATCGAGATCTGCAAATTCTGCAGTTTCCGGTTTGCTCCAGTCGTTGGAACTCGAGAACGGATGGGCCCCCTTGCAGATATAATGGAAATGAACCAGGAGGATTTTTGCTCCATTGTGAAGCTCCTCGACGAGCTTGGGGCTGTAGAAAGGCGACTTTCATTTCATGTCAGCGGTCGTACGTCAAAATTTTCAATTAAAACAAAAAATAAGGTGAACGCACTTGGGATGTCGTTCCTTCACGGGCCGCTCGGGCCATTTCAGCCTTTGTGAACAAGGCGCAACTGTGTAAGAGTACGAACGTGCAAAGGTAGATCGTAAACCAATGTTGTTTCTTCTCCTTCTTTTCGACTAGCTTTTGCAGTTGCTGTATGATGACCGCTTGCATGGGTGATAAGAGTTGGGTGGTGACTATGATTTCAAGCTGCGCTGTCAGGACGGGCGGGAGCAGATAGTTGCCGTAGGTTTCTTTCGAGTCGTCGACATTTTGGGGACTCATGCCCAACGTTTCATCGCTCGAGATTCGCTCCTGTCGTGAGCACATCCTCGATGCCATCCATAGGCGAAGAACTGATTGTAGCAACTTCTTTTCTTGGTCTGTCTGTGTTTTACTCAAAGTTAACACGCGCCTCGGCCACCAGATAACGGGTTTATATACGTACTTTGACGAGCCAGCTCCATCTGTTTACCATGTCATAGGTGTGTCTCATCAACTTGTCGGTCTCATCTATCCAAAAGTCGATAAACGGGAGTACGTTTCTGTTTGCGAATGCTACGATCTCTCGCGCGGCGCTTTTCATGTCGGCAATTGCGTAGGGCGCGCAAGGTAAGGATTTGGAACCACCCTTCGAATTCCACCTGACCGCTAGCGAGTCACCCTCGACTGGAACAAACTCTCGAACCTGAAGCTGATAGCAAGCCCCTCCTATGTCTTGGGTAATCTGGATAGTCTTGATGGTGTCTGATCTCCAGTCGGTTATATCGGTCATCTCCATCGCCCTCCACCGGCGAGTCCAGCTGAAACGTGGGTGCTCTCCCGTGTCAAGAAGTTTCGCATCGGTTATTTTGGGATAAAAGCACGAAATATGGAAAATTTTCGGCTTCGTGACAGAAATACAGTTCATGCAGGCAGCACTGTAATCACCTTCAACTGGCGGGCACTGGGTTTATAAAACATCAAATGGTAAATACTTGAACATTCCCCTATAATGGAATAGGTGGTAAGATTATTATATCTGAAACATACCCTGATTTTCTGGTCTCGACATCGGAGGCACGCCCTCGCCTCTCGCCTTCGCCTAGTTTCTAGTTTGGCATCCGGGAGGAATTGTTTCCGGCGCTTTGGGTCGTCTTCGTCAGTGCAATTGACAGTAGTCTTTCTTTTACGCTTGCGACTGCTTTTTGCCGGCGCTGGAGTTCTACTAGGTTCGTCCGAGATATCGACAACGCGACGGAATGAAACATGAGGATACTCCGGCGTCGTCAACGGAGCCGATTCGGAACTTGTGACTTGGCCCTCCCGGGAATCCAAGTTGTTGTAACCGTCAGGCAGGAAATCCAACTGGGGTTGAGAGTTTATCACTGGGCTGGCGTTGCTTAAAAATTGGGTAAAAATTTCACCATAGTTGGGTGATGGAACAACCTGTAGAGGAGGTGAAATCCAATGGTCATGATATATTTCAGCTTCACTAGCAGTTGAGAGACGACCGTTCTGCAGTTTTGTTGCGGTTTTCGGTACAGCTGGGTGTTGGTCTAGGGCGTAGGAATTGGGTGTAGGATCTTGGGGGAAATCCTGCAAGAGATTCGCACTTGCAATAGGTTGGGCGTGGACAACATCATTGAATTGCGGAAACAGGTCTCCTACAGGTGCATGTGATATGCCGGCGTCTAGGAAGCATCCGGAGCCCAAGATCGCGTCGGGCGGAGAGTTCGAGTAATTCCTAACCGGATTTGCTAAGGGCACCCCATTCAGAACGTTGCCTTGAGTCGATAGTAGTATATCATGGGCTGAATAAGTGTAGCTCCCGATGTGCTGATTAAAAACCGGCTCCTCGAATATATTATTGAGTAACGGACGAAATTCCGTTGCTGGTCTGTCGCCGTTTGTCAAGATTGGCGAACGAGGGTCAGGTACGGACTGTAATTGGTCACGGAGGTCCGAATTGGAACTGTCCGAGCCCAAGTTTAGGATCTCTCTGGCCTTTTGGAGTATGAGCAGCTCGCTTGCGGAATGTGGTCTATCGCGATGGAGAGGCACCAGGCGTCTCTTCTGACGGGCAGGTTGCTCTTCAAGCCCATCGTCCTGCTGCGCCCTCCCACGTTTCCCTGTCATCTCAACGTTGTGATTAATTGTGCGATCAGGTTGGCGGGGAATGGAATATCGAGACAATTAAAAAGGAGATCCGAGCATGGGCACGCAACCGGTGACTTTTGTGGGGATTTACGCTATTAAATACGCCGAGAAGCCTCGAGGGTGTGCGGCTCGGTTGTCTGAGGATTGATCTTGAGGCTATGATGGCGATAGCGGCGGAGAGAGATTTAAATCGATTCCAACTTCTTTACAAGAAGAGAATCGATGAAGGATCATACCAGCCGATTGTGAAACCGGAGAAGGGCATTAAAGGGTTCTCCGCAGCATGCGGCTCCATCGACAGCTGTCCAAGGCTGGAAGCAAGGTGCCTCCATCTTCTATCAAATAGGCCAGCCTTATCGAGTCTCACCGGTTCGGTTCGCCAAACTACCCCAAAAGACATCCCTGTCACCGGTCAGTAGAAGGTGCATGCAGACTCCGCGCGAGGAACCTTGTCACCGGCCAGGCGAGGAAGGAACAACGCCGCGTTCGATTGGATCAGGATGCAAAAAGCAAATACCGGACCGGTGAGGGAGACCGTGATCCAGAGATCGGAAGGCCCTCGTCATTGACGCAGTACGAGTCACGGAATATTACCCTGATAAACGGCATTTCACCCCTCATGCTCCATATCGCTATAATTCTGTCTTCGATTTAAGCTGCCCCGCATCTCAGTTGGCGGTGGGAACAGCTGCGTGCACAGTTAAAAGCGCTTTGAAGCTACCGAAACATAAAGGAGCCTTCCTGCCATATCTCAGAGGCCGTTGTCGTTCATCATGGGAAGGTTCAGCACAAAATCTACAACCAATCGACCCGTTGTTCTGATAGCCTTTGCTTCCATTCTCACTCTCATATTCTTCCATTTACCTTGTAAGATTTTCGATTTCAGCCTTGCGACCATACCAGGCCAGCCTCCGCTGCCCACCCCCAACAGCCCCCAAACCTACAAGCCCAATAAAATGAATATCACCATCCGCCCGGTGGAAGATAGAGACCTGGAAGACCTCGTGGATATCGCCATTTTAAGCTTCGAATACGATCCGCAATGGTCCTATCGTTTTCCTTATCGGAAGCAGTTTTGCGAAGACCACCGCAAATTCACCCAATTGTATTACACCGAATATCTGGCCAACACCCGTGCCGGCGACAATATCGTCATGGTAGCGGAAGCTCCCAGCATCGAGGACCCCAAAATCAATAAAGTCATCGCTTTCGGCGTCTGGGATAACGCACCGGATCCCAACCGCCCGGCCGTGAAACCACCCACCACACATTACGAGCGCAAAGATGGCAATCCCGACAGGATGAAGGCATTTGCTAAAAAGACTATGGGTATCCGACAGGAGGTCTTCATGGGCAAATACAAAGGGAGGCAGATGTCTCTACGCCAGATGGCCACTCTTCCGGCTTACTGGAGGAACGGTGCTGCGACCAAGCTGTGCAAATGGGGAGTGGAGAGAGCCGAAAGTCTGAATTTGGCAATGCCCCTTTTTGCCAGTCCGCTCGGTCAGAGCTTATACAAGATTTTTGGGTTTAAAGAGTTGGGTACTTGGCATTTGAGTATCGAGGGAGATGACGCGGAGATGGAGATCGTGGCAATGGTATGGGAACCGCCAAATTTTGATGGTTGAATGCATCCTCGCCACAAAAGTCAACGGTCACAGTGTATTAACTTAGACAAATATCGTAGCAATCTACATATATTTCTCCTTTGAGTACAACTAAAAATGAATTTTCTCATCAAATTTACTTGAACAAATATTTTATCAATATCTCATTGGTGGGCTTCACACTCACGCGAAAGCGAGGTACACGAGCCTGGGCAGTTGACAACGCGTTCACAAAATAGACAAAAATGAAAGCAGGGAAAATGAATTTAAAATTGTATATATCATCAAGTACTGTAGTTTGCTTATTTCAGTATTTATCCTATCCCAAAAAAGGTATCCCAATACTCCGTAATCGAGTTCTAGAGCTTGTTACTATTCCCCTAAGCGTTGCACAGCGGAGTTTCAGCATTTGCAGGTTTCCCTCAAGTGCCAAAATCATACATGTCCGATATACCAAGGGAGGCTTGTTATAGGAAAACATTCAAATTACTTCAGCATCGACCGCATATCGCAAGCGCTAGCGCGTTAGCCTAGATGACAGCCGACTGGCTGAAAGAGCTCGCACCACACTCAGACAAGTCACATGAATTCGGACCGGTAAGTCGCAAGTTGCGTGGGTCTTCCGCAGGGAACTCACCGGTCAATTCTGCCACAAGGCTGCCTTCACCAGTCCACCGCTGTCCGATAGCTCCCAGTAACCGGTGAAATAGCGGCATACTCGCAATTTTCACTTGACACGCAAAAGGATACGCTATCGCCCTCTTTGGTTGCCAAACCGGTGAAGATAGAGGTAGGCGAAGGCTACTAGCATCCCTCTAGACTCTAATATTAATTTTCACCGCACAGCTTTCTGAATCCTACCGTGCCGAAGGCTTAACAAGCAAATTATCTTCAGCATCACAGATTACATTCCTGTACCTCACCGGTCACGAAAGCAATGAAACGACTCAGCGCAGCACTCACCGGTGACCTCACGTATGCTTCTGGTCGTATCCTGCTACAGATTCAGATATATATATACCCCAAATGCGTGCAATGGACTCCAAAGAAAGCGCCAGCCAAAAATCAAACCCCCCATTCTCCACATCCCGTAACTCTGATATAAGAGACTCGAATCACAATATACTTTTCTGAATAAAACGTCATCACCTCACGATAACTCACTCCCCGTCAATTTATTTCAAAAGAGAATCAATAATTAGCCAGAGTACAAAAGGCACAACTATCTCTTCCCGCTACGATTTTAAAACCAATCAATAATGCACTACAACACCATGCTCAGTAGCTTTCCGCCACAAAAGGTGGGCGCAGAATACATACATATATTATCCTGCAATGGTATGTTTACTCTCTCCTCTTTTACACACATTCCCGCAATCTAACTTTTAGTTTAGATTTTTCCGCTTCAAGCTCTCTTCCCAATGAGAAAACTGCACGGAGTCCTCGCCGAGGTCGTGCGCGCCAGGAAACGCAACCAAGGCCGCGATCCAATCTTATCGACATGCTTGAATCTTTCGATGAAATATTCAATCCGAGTAGTGATACTAGTGGGGCCTCCTCAGCGTGCTTCAGCACATCGCCGGGGACATCGTTTCCTCATACCCCGAGAAACTCTTCTGGCGTGAGTAGGACGGAAAGTTACAGACGTGGCGGTGATGCGATTGAGCTGTTAGGTATAGGAACACAGTTTGAAGCTATTCTCGCCGGTATCGATATCCGGGGGGGGTGTAATTAATGCAGATAGCTTATAATATTGTCAGGCTTCATATCTTAACAATACAATAAATTTATAATCAGTGCTGTGATTTAAATGTATTACAACATCAATATAGCTTCATCAATCAACTGTTCAATAGTATTTTGTAATATTACTGTCATGAAGCATAACCGCTTGAATGCTTGTATGAAAAGTTTCTAACTATATCGAAGTCTTATGTCGAATTAATTTCAGATCACCAAGCTCGAGCTTAGCTTCCAACAATAACAAAGTTAGAAAGAAAAGTGGGGGGGGGGGGGGGATTAAAATAAAATGTTTATTTTAAACTTTTAGTTAATAAAATATAAATATAAAAAAGAAATGATAAAGGATTTTATAAATAAAGAATTTAGTTCAGTAACTTAATGAAATCATCGTAATGTGTTCCTACATAAATTTGGTCATGTTCTAGGTTTGGACATGTCTGTGATATGAAATCAGTCAAGTACACGTACGGTGCTCTCAGGCAGATGAAAAAACTTTAGAGCTCTTTTTTTTATAGCGATTTCGACCACTTCAGGTGTTTTATGACCTCGAGGGCCAAGGAATTTGGGCTTTACCGCTTCCCGTGCCATCAGCAACCGGCACCGAATAAACTCACATAGGATCCCCGGGCTGACCTGGGTAGTGTGGTTACTATCATCGAGCCAGAGAGCTTGCGATTGGATTCTCATACTGAAAAGTTTAGTAAATTATCTTGTGCAGGTCACAATACCTACATATACATATTTATATAGTTCTTTATATATTGATACTACTTATAAGTCTTAGAACTAACAATCAGCTTTTATGCAACCTACTCGATCTATCATCCAACGATAACTCTACCTTACTAGATTTAACATACTCGCCATCGGATACGGTTCAACCATTATTTATAAAATGTTATCCACAATCCCCTACAACGTAACAGTATAGAACATAAAACGGGTTGCAAGGCTTGACAATGATGTCAAAAATAGATCTTTAAATTACGCTAGCTATGGAGGTATGGGAGCTTTTTATCTTAAAAGATGATTTAATTCTCTTTTTACTGCTTGCAAAGAAGTTTCAAAGCTCTGAGTTAGATCCCTCTTAGCATTCGTAATATCTACCTGGAGTGCTTCTTCAGCATCCTTTCTCCCTCGCGTTTCCGTTTTTAACTCTCGCTGAACTTGATCTATAGCAGTCTCTCGTGCGCTTGTTTCCTCCTTGAGTTTGTCTTTAAAATCAGTTTGAAGTGAATTGTCTGCGTTCTCTCGCCTTTCTTGCTCAACCTTCAGTTCGGCTCGCCAACTTTCTTGATTATTGTTAGTGGCCGCTACAATTTCGCGCCGGATAGCCGCATCCGTGCTCTCCCGGCTAGCCTGTTCCGCTGCAAGGTTTTCCTTGAGACCATTGTTACTTCTCGTTCGATCAGATATCTCGACGTTGATTTTATCTTGAAGTGTCTTATCCAAATCTCTGATTTTTTCCTTGAGACCTTCATCCGTAGTCCTGATCGTTTCCTTGATGGCGTCGTCCCCATCTTTGCGACTTTTTTCTCCCTCGATTACTTTCTGGTCGACTTTGTAGATTTCGACCTTCAAGTCCGTCACTTTCTTATCTAATCTTTCCTCGGCTGCCCGAACCTCGTCGGTGATTCTCTTCGCCAAATATTCGGTAAGATCCTCAAGATCCTTTATCCTCGCCAGCAACGACCTATGCCTCTCAGCTAGAAAGGAAATAGATTTTCAGGCATATTAGCATCGGGTTTTATTTCATATATTAATATACTAAAGAAGCCTTATTGGGGATGAAAATAGCGGTTTAGATGCCCAGATGAGTGTTATATAAAGTTTAAAAATCTGGGGAGAATGTGAAAGGAGGAATTATATACCTGAAGCAAGGATTGCATTCGAAACACATTCATGACCAGCGCCATACATATACCCGTGGAGTCCACAGCACTTATCGCTGTGAACGTGAATGTTGGGGTTGGGGCTTGTGGCTGTGTGGCTCATTGTGATGCGGCAAGCGAATGTTGAACCGTATATATTTCGGAGCAATTTTTATTTGGTAGCAATGGGAAAGAATATTTTTGCTCAGTAGATAGCAGAAGCGTGGCTTAGGTAGCCTCTTGTCTTGATCGATGAAGAAATTTATGAATTCATATACATATCTCAATCCGCGTCATGGCCGTTGAGCAAAGCCTGCCGTTGAAGCTTTTTGTAGTCCAAATTTATTGACCTACTCAACTCCCAGCATTCCGGTTCCGTCTCTTGTTTGCTTTGACTGGGGGTTGGACCCACTCCACCTAAGTGTAACACCAAGCGAGAGCTCGAGAGGAAGGTGCATCAAAGTACCGATACCCATCAAAGAATTGATTCGACGAACATGATGAACGGCCGGCACAAAGCTTGAGAAGGTCTGGGATATTATGAGGGACTTTCGGCAGAGCTAGTCCAATATTTTCGTCGTAGGCGGGGCCTTGCTCGCCCCGCGCGATATTCAAGCCCAATTTTGCAGGCAGATGCATTTTTGGAGATGAAGTTCAGAAAAGCGGGGGGTTTTGCAAGCACTCCACATAGAAATACCATCCATGTCTCGAATTTGGAACGCTTTACCTTCAATGCGAAGATAGTACGATACCTGATTATCTACAACAGAGGATCTTTCGGAGTTTCTGCCTTAATATTTTTCATGAAAATGTAATTTTACAAACTGAGACTAAATCAGTTTGCGAATCAATTGACTAACCCGTGGGAGCGGGGCTAACGCATCCTCGTGTGTTCTAGCTAGCTAGGTCGCGAAGCTCGGGTGATCCTCCGCGTTGTTCGCAGAAACCAAAATGAGGGCTGTGCTCTTGTTGTCAAAACGCACAGGGTCCTCCCGCGTTATGCAACCGCATCTGCAAGGGAGCCTTTTGGATACTGGCTGCTGTACAAGTAAGGATTTCTCATCTTCTGTGGCTACCTGTAATCGCGGGGGTTTAAATTTACCCTTCCGGTATAGACGAAATATGCTCTCGCTCCCTGGAGAAACCGCTGCTGAGAGAATTGCGGTTTGCTGGGCGCTGACTGAAAGAAAATAGCTATTCATCATGCTTGGGGCGGCATTTTTCTCCTCGGGCAGTCGGTTTTTTGGTACAATCGCGAACTGGTAATGATGGACTGGTAAATCGCAACTGTTGTCTGTCTGTTGTTCAGCGTTTGATTTCTCAGGTCCCGGATTTTTTAGTGCATCCACGACTATAAATTTGAATTTAGTGCAAGAAGCTTTGTCGTAAACCGCAAGAATATTTGGCTTGCACCCATCAGTCGCCCGGATATAGCGCTCTGGAAGTTTGTCTCTGCCAGATTCCGGCACAGTCATTATAATGCAAGCTAACCCATAATCTTTAATCCAAGATATCATTTCACAGATAACGGGAAATGTTAGACGAGTAGCTTTGTTTTTGTAATTACTTGAAATATCGTGTTAGTAATCAAATTGTAGTCGTTTTAGTAAGTTAGAATTTTACTTGCTGAAAACTGAGGCTACTCACTGTATTCCCACTGCAACGTAATTACCAGGGCTGTCACGAGTAATGAAAACAGGTCCCCCACTAAGACCCGCTGAGGCTCCCTGATCGTAAATCAGTTGGTCCTCTCGAACCCATTTCGACGTCGGGGGGTTCCCGGTTTGCTTTGTTTCTCCTCCAAGATATCCGTAGACGAGCCATGGTGACTGAAACAAGGTTGTGTTGGAAATCGAAGCGCTGAAAGCGCAGCCAAATAAATCCAAGTTTGGGTTGGCGAGATTGACCCTGTCTCTGCTCACGGTGATCAAGCCGTAATCGCTAACTGAGCTATCTTTACTTCCTTCGAGAGAAGTGTAAATATCGAATGTGCTCGAAACAAAGTATTCAGTCGGTTTCGCTTCAAATTCCAACGAGTTTTCAAACGTAACTAAAATGCTTTTTGCATAGGAACCAACTGGGCGCTTGATATTATGGCCGGCGGTCATGATACAGTACATTCGTGTATAAGGTATGTTGACAAGAAAGCCACTACCGTAGACGATGCCTTCACCGTCTAGTATTATGTTAAATTCATTAGCTGTTAGCACGCATGTTCTGCTGGAAACATCAGATTACTTGCCGAAATGACAGGTGAGACGACAAACCCATTTGTCCGGCTCCCGTATTGATTCAGAACGGTTTGCCATTATTGCGATGCCGAATTGTTAGGTATATATCTAGAGGAGATGCGAAACTATTGTTTAAAGGGATACCAGGGAAGGAATGCGGTGTGATCTCTGTGAAACCGCATACTATTTCTCTCTACTTGACTGCCTATTCGCTATTTGACAAACTAGACCCCGCGTCGCCATGTGTCTGTGTTTTACCGAGCGAGTTTCCACTTCGTGTTGGGAACTTTAAACTATGGTAAAGAGGGCTTATTGTACAGGGAATGCTAGACACGACGAAATACTGCCCACAAATCTCTATAACTATTACAGCCGAGCTTTTGATTATTGCTCAGATCTTCCTGGGAAATGGACAGCCTCTCAACTACGAAAGGTGGAGCGGATGCACCTGGCGACCCCGCCCTGGCTAATGGGAACCCGAATCTGCAGTTTTTACATTTAGCTATTAAAGAAGACCGATATGAAGATGTGAAGATTTACATCGAGAAGAACGAATTAATCGAGTGCCAGGACGATTTTGGTAGAACGCCTCTTTATCTTGCTGTATTTTACCGGCGTCTCAAGATGGTCGAATTTCTTCTGAGCAAAAAAGCCGACGCAAACGCGGCCTGCGAATGTAAGACGACCTGCTTGTCGAAAGCTGCCGAGAATGGAGATATGGAAATTCTACGACTCTTACTTTTGAATGGAGCGTTACGGGACACTCGGAATCAAGACGGCGAATCGCCAGCGCAACTAGCTGAACGAAATGGTCATTTTCTAATATCTTCAGAGTTTGAGAATCATGATATGCATATCCGAAATGAGTTTGTGGATGCTGCCCGGATGGGATCAGTGGACAAGATGAAAAGGCTTATTAAAGCCGGTGTGGATCCCAATATTGGAGACCGTAAGGGAGATTTAGCACTTGGCGTGGCAATCAAGAATGACCGAAACGAAGTCATCCAATTTCTCTTGAACGATGATACTATCATTGCCACTCCTAAAGACAAACGAGTACAATCAAAAGATAGAGAATCAAAAACGGCGCTCCACTTCGCTTCTTCTAAAGGTGATATGACTTTGGTGGAGTTGATTCTAAATGCTGGTGGGAGTCCCAATGTCCAAGACAGTCATGGGAGAACACCATGGCAATACGCCATGCGGGGAAAACATAGGATGGTCGCGGATTTGTTAGAGAACTGGAGACAGAAATAGATCTACGAGGTATGCTTGAAGGACGACTCTATAGATCTAATCGGCGCGTTTTCTCCAGTGGCCTGGTTAGGGGTTAAAAATCCCAGCCGATGGATTCTTGGTTTTTGAATTCGAACTCGGCAGCCATGATAAACTCGTCGAGGATCTTAAAAATCGCGAGGCTCTTAGTTAGTGGCTTTCAAGTTATATATAACCGCAATCTCACGTTTTTATAATGCTTACATGTCTTTTATATCTCTTTTCATCCTCTGTGTTAGTGGCCTGGGCTGCCTCCTCTGCGTTCCTGAAAAATGCGTTCACAAAGTCGAGGGAGTCCTTGGAGGTATAAACAATCTTATTTAGACGCTCATCTTCCTCAACTCTCCTTATAAAGCCCACAGACTCGTCTGTATCACCGACAGAAAACAATAGGATTACGGTAGATAATTCTCCGAGTTCCTTCTTGAACCTGGAGGCAGTGTTCTGGAAGTATTCGTAGTCTGTCGGCTATACTAAGGGCGTCAGAATAGGCATTTGAGAAGCACTTGGAATCGATAGATGAACGTACCTCTCCATCGGTGATAACAACGACAATAAGCGGCTTATCAGGTTTCCCTTGGTTCTTTTGAGCTAGTTTGCCTCTAAGAATTTTCCTGTCAAGTGCTGCACCAAGTTTGGTATTTCCTTTCGGCACTACGTGAAAAAAGGCATCCTGTACTGCGGTCATGGTGGTTAAGTTATCAAATGTCCCTTCTGGATATTTATCTGTTCTGTGGTTTATAAATCGTAACGATATGCCACTTGGCTCCAGTTTTGTTGACCAATCCGCAACACTCTGTACCGTTTTGATGATAGCATTCTTCCGATTTCCGATCCATACTGATGGACTGTCATCTATGCGATGATAGCTTAATAGCTAATACACTAGAAATGCTCTTCTTAGAATTGGAACTCACCACATAAAAACACGATATCATATAATGATACCACACCAAGGCCGATAAGCTGAGCCTCGGATAATCCATAACTCTCCCGAATCTCCTGTCCCTTTAAGTTGATTTGTCGGGAAATATCTAAAAGAGCCTCATCCTTCCAAACGAATCCGCTGCCAATTCTCCCGACAACTTTCTTAACATCGTCGAGAACTTCATTGACGGTACGATACTACAGCACTGTCCTTATCAGTTTAACGCTTCAGGAATCCGAAAATTTGTATATAAATGCCTCTTACTGGTACGTATTCACGAGGTTGGAGTGTGGCACCTGGATCTGGTGCAATGTCGTGATCATCTAAGCCATTCTGTCTATTATAGTGTGGCTCATCTAGGCTGGTGCTTGGCTCAGATGGTGTGTGCTCAACAACTTCTTCCAAAAAGTCCGCAAAGACCACGATGAATTCCCCCACCATGCGCTTGGTTAAATTTTCAAAATCCATGTTAAGGAGCTTCGTCTGCAACTCTGTATTGAGGTTCAGATACTCAGAGCCAAGCTCGAGCGCTAAGTGGTCGCCCATTGCTTTCTTGAATTTAGCTCTTAGGCCAAAATCGTAAAATTTTTGGAGTAGACCTTCAAGAAGGTCGTCGTTCAATAAATCTTTGACCATAACTCTGAAGTTTTAGCGCTGTAAGGCGTCTAAGATAGCGATTGTTATTCTATTTCCTTAAAACGTTCCTTTAGATGGTTGTCAGCGGGGGTGTTAGACTCGAAGTGTTGCGGGTGGTTTACGAGACAAGAGTGTTGCGTATCATTAACAAAATTTATACAATGCAGCTACAGCGATTACCCAATTTTACTCTCGTTAAGTTTGCTGCCGTAGGTGGTCTCGATTTAGCTAGTCCTCTTCATTCAGCGAGGCAGAAATATGCGTGGTGACGACGCGACACCATGTGCACCAGAATGCTCATTTTTACGAACCAAACGAAACTTGCCGAACCACTAATATGCAGGACCCTCGAAAAGTAGCGCAGCCTTAGCAGCGTTGTGTTATTACATGCGTGCCACACATGATTCTGGGGGTATGTCCCGTGTGCTAACTTGGAGAAGCTAGAAGCTATCCTTCTACAGATACCCCATGAGCCACAACCATAGAGCTCATCGAGTAACAATATCGTGCTCATCCCGCTTGAAATTTCGCATTGGGCAGATGAGGCCCCACTCAGACTAGGTGTTTGGTATTTACGAAACAAGGATAACCCAAAATAGCCTTATTTCCAATCTGTGAGCAGAAAAGAGACCAGCTTGAACGTTAGGCGGCGGAATGGTTCTTGTGCCGTTCGCCAGCCTGGATACTGCGGGGGTCTTGATATCGATGCGCTCCACGTAATAGCGCTAGTAGGTACAGGAATGTACTGGTACCAACCCCTTAAAGCCCTATGTGCACATGCAGGCGCACGCTAATTAAAAAACCCGAAAATTCACTCTGTTGACTTCTAAAGTTGAGTTGCCTTCTAAAGCTCGCATGGGTGAGCTTTCTCTGTGTCATAACCGAGCATCGTTCCACAGCTTGGACCTACGCACACATCTACCAATCATACCTGACATACCATTACCCTACTCCACGCCCGGCATGTTGAGAACATTAGTACCAGCCAAACTTAAAAAAAAGTAGAAAAAAAAGTAGAAAAAAAAATTTCGGTTCATTAACGTATCTGTATTTCAATTTAAACCCTCGAGATACTATTTACTAAATCAGTATCGACGCCGTCATACGTCAAGAAATACACCTTCGCCCAATGCAGCCTCTTTCATATATACAAAAGGTATCGACAATTATCGACGAATCATAAGCCACAAATCAGTTCAAGCTTAATGGAAGATATAAATCAAAGATATGAACAAGGCAAGACCGCTTTGCACAAAGCCGCTGAGGCCGGCGATCCAAAAGAGATCAAAAAGATTCTAGACAAAAATCCGGACAAGAACCTCCAGGACCAAACTGGGCGGACGGCGTTACATTACGTTGTCTTATCCCGTCATCGCGAGAGCCTACAGGCAGTCAGGTCGCTTCTAGATTTAAATCAACAGGGCGGTCCGGCGATCCTAGACACGGTAGACGAAGATCGGAGAACTGTCCTTCATTATGCAGCCCTAAATGGAAAGGAACGAATTGCTAGGTTGCTTCTCGCCTGCGGCGCAAACCCCGAAATATTAGATAAAAACGGGCAAGGATCTCTTCATATTGCTGCTTTCAAGGGTAGGCTTACCGTCTTGAAAGCACTTCTGGAGTGTCCTAATATCGATCTTAATTCCTTGGCCGGCCGGTTTCGTCAGACGGCACTCCATCAAGCTGCTGATAGAGGGTATCATGATATCGTCGCCGAGCTCTTAACTAAGGGAGCTAAACCTGATTTATTAGATTCTAAGCGTAGAAACCCTCTACACCTTGCTGCCATCAAAGGACATGATCTAGTAGTGAAAGTTTTGATAAAAGAAGCCCCGGATTTGATAAATCGCCAAGATAAGAGCCAAAGATCTCCTCTGTTTTACGCAGTTCAAGGGAATCACGTAGACGTGGTTGACATACTAAAAGAAGCTGGGGCGGATCCAGAGTCTATGGATCCCCATGGGCGGACAATTCTGCACCATTTAGCTAAGATTGGCGACATAGAATGCGTTAAGCTTCTAATAAGCAAGAACCCAGGGCTAAAAGTCGACCCGGAAGATCATGAGTCAAATACACCTCTGTATGTCGCAGCTGGGCAAGGCCATGAAGATATAGTACGATTTCTGATCAGCCACGGCGCAAATAAAGATCACAAGGATCCTGATAACCAGAGGACAATTCTACATAAGCTTGCCGACGAAGGACGCAAGGTTGGTGTCGAAATTCTCCTCAAAGTCGAAGCCGATGAGGAGGCATTGGATGTAGAGAGAAAAACACCACTCTATCTTGCAGCGCAAAGTGAACACGAGGAAGCTTTTGATTTGTTATGGAAAGGCAAATCCGGCGGTCTTGATGCGACAAATGCAGACGGACAAACCCTTCTGCATAAAGCTGCCTCCAAAAATGAGTTGAAACCATTGAAATTAGCTATAAGGAAGGGTGCCAATTTGGAGGTGCTTGACAAAGACGATAAGTCAGCCCTCTACATTGCTGCCGAACTGGGCTATACACAGATCGTAATGCACTTGGTAAGATGTAAGGCAGAAACATCAAACCAGCATGGGCCTTTTATCCATCGCGCAGTTCGTGAGAAAAACCAAAAGGCGGTGGACGCTCTGGCAAGAATTGAGCGACAATTGAACCGAAGAGATATTAAAGCACAGACTCCATTACATGTTGTGCCTAATGGTGCTTGCGAAATCCTTCAAACGCTCATAAGCTATGAAGCGATGACAGATGTACTAGACAATAATGGGCGTACCCCATTGCATGTTTTTGCTGAACGTGGTGATGATGCTGTTGATTTAATATCAGAATTGCTAAAGAATGGCGCTATCATAAATACCCTGGATAACTTCGGGCAGACACCACTCCATTCAGCGATCAAGGGCGGCTTTAAAGCAGTTGTTATAACGCTTCTTCATTATTCAGCAGATAAGGAAGCGTTAAACAGAATGGAAATTGACGGAGAGCCTCTTATTCACTATGCTTCAGAGCATGGTTGGCCTGAAATTGTTCGAGCTTTATGTGAGGCCGGGGCATCGATGGATCTTCGGAATGGCAAGGGTCAACTACCTCTTCATATTGCTGCTAGGTCCGGAAAAAGCGAGGTTGCGAGAGTGTTTAAGGGATTCATTGGCTGGGGAAGAAGGAAGAGAACAACGGATAGTGAAGGTCAAACACCGTTGGAACTTGCCCAACAGAGTGGAGATGAAGCTACCATTGAAGTATTTCAAGATGGTAGATCAGACACAGACGTAAGCTATAAGCTCACCTCTCGAGTTATTTTTCACCTAATAAACTCAAAATTGGCACTACAGATATTTTCACAAAACCAAAATACTCAAAATCCTTTTCCGTATCGGATTACGCCAGTAACCTATGGCACCCCTCCTTATCGGCTACTTGTAGTACGTGCAAGGAGAGCTCGATATTTGCAACCTATGAATTCTAATGTCAACCCAGATTGCGCAGCTTAAGGCTAGTGAGAATTCTAAGCTACGTGCCAGAAAAAGAGCACGGTGACAAAGAAACTCCATTCTGCTCCTTTTAATTTTGGTTTTATTTTTTTGTTGGGTAATTTTGTTCTTGGGTATTTTTTTCTTGGTATACCAAAACTTATCAAAGTGAAGATGGAATTTCGGCACTCACCTAGCAAAAAAGTCTCTAGATTATCTTCAAATCAGATTATCAACTTAGTCTTAGACTTAGATTCTTTCATATTATTTCTCTCATGTTTCCATTTCTACTATCTTATAAATCAAATGGCAAAGCAGTTAATTCGTAAATTTAAGTAATAGAGTAAAGAGGTTTGCCTCGTGACGCGTGTGGTTTGCGAGGGATAGAGGACGTAGCAATTTAGTTTCCATTCTGTTACTTCACATGGACTATAAAGAGACGTTAGACGTCTGTGAAGAAAAGCGTCGTCGTCGCGCGTGCATCTATGTACGAGAAGTTTTTGAAGTAAGTTTATAAACACTAGAACTATCATAGGCGCCGAGGCTCGAGCGGTGGTAGCTAGTAGCCAGCGCCTGGTATCGAGGCTAGAGCGGTGGAGGATTACTGCCACACCAAAATAGCATGCAATTTTTTTGGTGCCACGTTGGACTGCATGCAGCCTCGAAACTGCATAGTCCGGCCGTGGATAAATTATATAACAAGCCCGTCAACGTTTCCGCTCGAAAACTTTAAAGCTTTTGTATATAACTAACCTAATTTTTGACTTACCTAGAGAGGTCTTGTGCCTCCTAGCCACGCCGGTACCAACCGATATGTTACAGCTCTCTCGCGACAAATATACGGTCGGATGGCTTTGCGCGCTGCCGTCAAGTGAGCTGGTTGCAGCAATAGCAATGCTGGACGAACAACACAAGCCCTGCAAGATACCCTCAAATGACGAAAATGCGTACTTGTACGGTTCTATCAACGGCCACAATATCGTCATTGCTAGTCTCGCCCCGAGCCAACCGGGGAAAGTTCACGCCACGAAATTAGCACAAGCGATGGTTCGAAGCTTCCCTAATATGAAGATGAATCTGCTTGTTGGTATCGGTGGAGGTATCCCACGCAGAACGATACAGATTGACTCCGAAAAGGATATTCATTTGGGAGATGTTGTGGTTGGTTGGCCGGAACAAGCTGGAGAACATGCCGTAATTCAGTACGACTATAAGAAAGTAGAGGAAGGCGGCAACGGGCGCTTGTTAGGTGTCCTAGATAAACCGGCTCAACAAGCTAGAAACGCTCTCGGCGTGCTAGTGGCCAATAATATTCTGGGGAAGACCAAATTCGCGGAGCATTTGAACAGGATAAGTCAGTTTGCACATCCTGGCCTTGAAAAAGATAATTTGTACGAATCGACATATCCGCACGGACGGGGCGATACATGTTCTGGCTGCGATCCTCGCCGTGTGATAAACCGACCTGAACGAAAAACAAAAAAACTCATATTTCATCTCGGAACAATTTTATCAGGAGATACTGTCATGAAAAACGCGATTATAAGGGATAAACTCGCAGAAAAATTCGACAGCGCTCTTTGCTTTGAGATGGAGGCTGCCGGGGTTGTGGACGAGACACGGTGCTTGGTAATTCGCGGTATCGCCGATTATGCAGACTCTCATAAAAACAATGTGTGGCACCGTTACGCAGCAGCCACCGCAGCGGCCTTCGCTCGAGAAATTCTATATTCGGTTGACGCCCGCACCACGGAGGATATAGGAGGCTTGTATAGCGATCTCGACTGCACCACGCCTAAAGTTTCTACGTTGGTGACAAATTTATTCAAAGTCCCTTTCCAACGGGACGCGAATTTCACAGCTCGAGAGGATATATTGACAAAAATCGACGAAAACTTCAAGACAAAATCCGCTGGTGCCCTGACTGGTATTGGTGGAGTGGGGAAGTCCCAAATAGCGCTTGAGTATTGCTACAGATTCCGAGACAAGAATCCAAAGGGCTCTGTCATTTGGGTATATTCTGGCTCGACCACGAGGTTTCAGCAAGAGTACAGAGACATTGCCATGCATCTGAACCTTCCTGGATGCGCTGAGAAAGGTTTTGCGGATATGTTACCCTTAGTTCGGGGATGGCTCTCCATCGATCGTGGCGTGGATTGGCTTATGGTTATCGACAACCTCGATTACGAAGAGAATAGTGAAAAAATGCAGAACTTAGGTGATAAAAGCCGTCCGTTGTCTGAATATATACCGTATAGTCCCAGGGGGAAGATTTTGATCACATCCCGGAACAAGCGTGTTTTGAGCGGTATGGTGCAACAAAGAGGTGGCGAAATTATACACGTACCACCACTGGATACAACAGACGCGGCAATTTTAATGAAAAAGAAACTACCCCGCGAGACAAGCGACTCAGAGATCTCGGAGTTAGTGCGACTACTACACGGAATCCCATTAGCCATTGCCCAATCATGTGCGTATATTAATGGAGATAACGGAGTAGCGACTTCACAATATATATCATGGTTGAAAGACGATGAGGCCCGGGTTTCATTACTTAGAGAAGAGGTAGGTCGGCAAAGCGACGATCATGCTCCTGACACGGTTCTCAAGACTTGGGAGTTATCTTTCACACAAATCAGGCGAACGGACCCGCAAGCGGCTGAAATATTATCGCTAATGTGTTTGCTCGATCCTGCAAAGATACCGAAGTTCCTTATATCCACGAACGCTAATTCATTCCAATTTCATCGTTCTATCAGCTTACTACGAGATTATTCGTTTATCTCCAATATTCGAGAAGCAGAGGAAAGTTTTGAAATGGTGGAGCTCGTACAATTTGCTATGAAAGAATGGCTGCGCCAAAATGACTCTTTGGAATTGTGGTGGGAGAGAGCAATGAAGCGTCTATTCCAGTATTTTGCAACCGATGAGTATGGAAATAGGGAGAACTGGCAAAAGCGCGGTACTCTTGCTCCACATGTTGAGGCTATCCTGCTATATGATGCCAAATCCATCAGACCAAAATGTATGGATTTTGCGACGCGCGGAGCCCTGATGCGCAACTACACAAGTTTCATTTGGCGGCAAGGTCAATATAGTATCCTCCCCAAACTTTGTGAGGAAACGCTAGAGTTTCACGAAGAATATCTCTCGGACGAATCCTTATCAATTCTAGAGTGCCGAACGTTGAAGGGACTGATGCTTAGTAGCATTGGGAGGTACAGCGAGGCAGTAAAAATACATCAAGAAGTATTGACGGAGAGAGAGCTGATTCTAGGGGAGCGAAATCGAGATACCCTTAGAAGTATGAAGAATCTAGCTCAAGCGCTCAAGAAACATGGCAACATTGAGCAATCTGCTATTATGTATAGAAAGGCCTTCAAGATAAGCGAGAAAACACTCGGCCCTGACCACGAAGACACTATTACCACCATGAGCGATATGGCATGCGCGCTTGGCGATCAAGGAGATTACGACGCTTCCATCAAGATGCTCAAAATTGCTCTGAAACGTAAAGAGCGTGCATTGACCTTTGATCATCCGTCAACTCTAGCGACAAGGGAGCATTTAGCAGAAGCCCTGGCCAGCCAGGGAAGATATAAGAAGTCCGAAGCAATGCACCGTCAAGTACTAGAACTTAGTATCACCGTGCTAGGAGCGAAGCATTGTGATACATTATGGTGTTTGAACGGGCTTGCTAGAGTTTTACTTGCGCAAGGGAAACTTCAAGACGCTGAAGATAAATTTGGAGACGCCCTAGCGCTGTGCTCTGAGCTCTTAGGCCTAGAGAATCCAAATACGCTAACAATCATGTTCAACCTTGCTTTTACTTTCGAGAATCTGGGGAAGTACCCGAAAGCAGAGGCTTTATATTCCCAGGCGTTAAAGGGAATGGACAAAAGGGACCGAGAACTTGGGGAATCCCATCAACTCAGGCGAATTTGCAAAGATAAGCTAATAGAGATGCGAGGGAAACAAACTGCCAATGACCACTCAACACGCCGTGAGGCCAGAGAAACGCTTGATGAAGGTAGGAAACGAAAGAAAAGACGAATAATGTAGCGTCTCAGCGTGCACTACCTGCTCAATATATTCTACCGAATTCTAGGCCTGCGATTTCTACGGTTTTTTAATTCGAGGAATAATTGAAGGGTTAAGAATTACTGGCTTTGCCCCCTCTTCATTGAACCCTTCAGCATCGCGATGTTTTGTGAAAACGCCGTCATGGTATTTTCCCACAAGCGTTACTTCGTCTTTGTAAACCGTGTATACCTCTTCATCGGCATCAATGAATTGGTTGAACTGAACGAGATAGCCGTCCTCGTATGGCACTGCTTTTAAGGCGTGCTTCTCCGACGCCGACTCTGTATGCGGGACTTTGGAATCTAATTCAAAGTTAAATTCCGATCCGGGCCGAAGCTTTAATATCACTTACCAATCCATTCATTTTCGAAGACAAGTTCGTGGATGCTGTTATCTTGGCTTGTATAGAAAACATGTATAACAGCATCAGAGTTTATGGCATAGATGCTGAGGTCCGCCGACGGTTCCACTGCAGGCAGAATGCTAGGTGAACCCCACGCTCCAGTGGCATCACACTGGATTGATTGTATTTCGCCATTAAAATGTTGAAAAAAGATCTGAACCCCTCCATCTTGAGGGCCGGCGACAACAGCAATATCTGACTTCAGAGCAGGTTTAGCTCCAACAGCGGCAAGTTCCCCAGATTGCCATTCGCCTTCTTCATCGTCGAACTGGAAGTCTTGGAGAATGCCATCTTCATCGATACAATAAAAGTTCCGCTACAAAGAGGTGTTACCATGTCATCTACAAGTATAAATAACTAAAGGAATATGCCAATAATAGGGACTCCTACCTTCTCACCAAGAAAGTAAACTCCCGGGGTATTAGGTATGGCGGAACCCAATGTATCAGAAAGAGTAAAGGCGCCATCAAAAGTTCTCTCCTTTAAGGTTATACCGATCTGAAAAACAAAATATATGGTTGCTCCATCTTGAATCCAAGAAGTAGTGGGCATTTGGGAATCAGTCATTGTAGCTAGTTCGTATGTAAAAGAGATATCTCTTAGGAACGTTTAAGGTAGAACAATCTCATGGGGAGGAGTTCGGATACCCCGCCTCTGGCCTTCAGATAACAAACGCTTGCACATAATGCGCACAACTAGTTATTGCGGAACGTATACGTCGAAAAAAGTGTTGGTTTCGAAAGTGCAGGCCATATATAGGCTAGTCCTTCTGACGATATTTTGAAGGGTCGGCTCAAAACGTGTAACCCCGAGCAAACTTCAATTAGCGCGTATTTTTTAATATCTTTTGCTTAAGACTCGAAGCAGTACTACAATAATAATATAGCAAACGGAGGGAATAAATCTTCGAGTAATTCGCGAGTCTGTCGCACAAGCATTTCTTCGTTGGCCCAAAGCGGCAGTCGACGCGAACCTCTTTCGGACGCTTGGCACTCAGTTTCTGCTACAAACGTTGCTTTTTCAACACAAACCTGCTTTCTTGGCGCTGAAGCAACATGCACGACCTGCCTGGGCAGCGCTTGCGAATTATCACAGCCGCATAAACAAAAACATTTGGAAACCTATCCCTCATTCCGTTTCTTAATCACTATTTCTATTCACCCTACCTCAGTAGCATACGTATCATAAGCCATTGCATTGTTCAACCCTTATAACCTTTTGTCAATTAGCTTACACGACTCAAAACCAAGCCGTGCCGACACCTATGCATGACCAGGTGGGGCTCGTTTGACATAGGGTCTTAGCATATTCAGTTGCATCGTCTTTTTGTATCCGTCTAAGCCCTTGAATTACATTTCTCCTAAGGTCTTAGTCGAACCATATCCGCAGCAACGAGTTTGGTGACGCAAACTTTACGCTACCCAACATGGACTCTATTCCCAGAACACCAGCTGCAGCTATCCTTAACGTAGGCGTTTCCCCCCGCAACTGTCATGCGAACGAAACTCTCTTCTGTACTAACTGTAGCTTCAAGGGGTATTATCATATTAGTAATAGAACACGAACTATCTTTCGCGAAAACTTCAACCGCTATTCTCGTTATGGTTACGGAGTCCAGCAACTAAGCTTTCAAAAGCTCGCAACTTTCTATTACCATACGCCAGTCATACAAAACCTAGCATTTACCTACGCTCTAACACCTCCGTTGGTTTTTTCACTGAATAAAACTTCGTTTGTCAGTTCTTTGGACAGCGATGACACTTCTCCCATAGACTGGATAGTCTTACAAAGCCTTCTGCTGGCGATTTTTAATGTGACCGCCATCGGCTTGTGCACAGTATACTTGCAGCGACGGCAAAAATTTTATTTATTGTCTGTCTACCCGGAGAACAAGCTCTCTCGATTTTCTCTAGCGATAATTAAACACTCTCCCCATCGACCGGCGCATGATGCACTTCCCAACCCAACTCCAAAGAGTCCAGCTTTCATTCCGAGAATAAACCTGCCAACTCCTGTAAATCACGGAGGGAGTCCGGGGTATCGGCCGACCAATAGACCAACCACTCGAAGAGGCAAGTCACAGAAATCCAGGTCGACTGACAACCAACCAAAAAAGCGCGATCGGGAGGAAAGTTGCGAAGCTGGGGGAGATGGCGGTGAAGATGATAGAGGCAGAGGCAACGATAGTAAACCACAAAAACGCTTCAGAAGTGCCGCCAACAGAAGAGACTATAGATGCCCTTTCGCAGCCATCCCTTCCCAACCGCGGGACGGCCGCTGTCGCCCCCAAGGCAAGCGATTAGATAATGTCAGGTAATAATGGTACTCCAGACCCCGCATTTCAGACTCCGATTAACTGGAGATAAGGAAACATCTACACAAATTTCATTTCAATCGGGATATGCCTTCGGAGTTGTATCGAGCCCGAACCTGGAACCAAATGTTCTTATTCTGTTTCCCAGAGTGGGAAGGGACGATACCGAGCCCATGTTCGTGATTTCTTGCACTAAAACTTAACTTTGTGCACCATGGCTGAATATATTTTTTTTAGTTTTTGACCCCGATATTAAAAATGAATTCGGTCCTGCAGACGTTGAATTCGTCCGCGATTTAGCTCAAGAGCAAGACTTACCACCGACACCCAAAGTATCTGTTGAATCATCTCTATCTGAGGCAATGGAACCAGCTATGACTGCTGATGACCTTCTTATTCCTAATCCTTGTCTTGAATTCCGGGATTTTTCGGATTTTTCGGACGTGGACTTCTTCTCTAACTCCTCACTTGGTAGTTTACTAAATTTAAAGGTCGAAACCTATCCCAGCCTTACCGCTACTGATAAACTCGATTCTAAAATAATCACGCCTTCTGTCAAGTCAGAATCACCAGACCTAGAAATGACTGGCCTCAAAGATCAAGTAGCTCCAAATCCCAATATACTAGGTTTTCTTCCGTATCCTCCTGATGATGGATTAAAAGGCGCATACTTCGAAGAAACCGCAATCTTCGAAGATGCGGAAGAAAAGGACGCAAATTTCAAGTTGAAATTAAAGAATGAGATTCTAGGGGTACAGGAATACCAAAAGCAGGGGTTTCTACAAGCTAAGGACTCTGGAAGAAGGCCATCTGATCTCCAAGCAATATACGGGCTGCTGCAAGAAGTAGCGCGGCAATATCGCGAAATTATTGCGCATTTAAACACCAGAAACCCGTCACCAAAATCCAGAAACACAGCCCATATAAAGCTAACTTCTGACACCAGCTGTCCGAATTCTCCCATAGATACGTCTATGGAATCAGAACAAACCTTTCAGGACATTCCTAAGGCCTCACTATTGCACGAACTTATCGATGTAGTTAACCATAGGCTATGCTTTGAGGATACACTCTGGAGTTTGAGTAAATTTTCAGCGAGATTCGCTTGCCCATTCGCAAGGATATGTCCAGACGAAAATTTACAGTGTTTGGCTATCAATGCCGGAAGTCTGCCGGAAATCAAGTAAGATAACTCAAGCTTTATCCAAGAATCCACAAGCGGATATATTTAACGTTGAGATTGAAACTAGGAACCATATCTTTCGGTGTCATCTTCAGCCGAGCCAAAAGCCTAAAGAACTTCTCGATGACTGTCAAAAGTGTGAAGACCTCTACGCCTTTTGCGGGGGCACCGACACGATGGATAATCCTTGTAAGTCTTCAAAAGTAACTCTTAGCGGGAGACTGAGGGAAGGTAGAATAGATGAATTACTAACAATGATATCGAGATTAGACTTTTCCTTTGGCCCTCTTATTAGTTACCTCTTGGCAAATACAAATGCTGAGAACTCCCTCGACTCCGAGCTCAAGAATCTAAAAGTCCAACAAACTTCATATGCGTGTAATTCAGATAAAGACTCTGATATACCAATAAACACTGGTTGGCCGTTTAAATCCGAAATCTGTCGTACTGAAGATAGTAGCTGGGATGCAGACATGGCAGATGCAAGCATTATCGAGCCGTCGGACCGCCAGGCAATTGAAAGAATAACATCAGATCGGAATATAACGGATTTTCCTGAAATTGAGAAAAGGGGAGATAATGTGTCCCATACCGATTCTCTCAAGTCAAGATCAAACAACACCCCCAATTCAGCTACGCTAAACAGCAAATCTTCCAACAAAAATGCACATAGCATGTTCGAGGACAATGCAGATAGCATGTTCGTGGATGATGATGATGCAGATAGCATGTTCGAGGATACTGCAGATAGAATATTCAAGCAGTTGGAAAAGACTTCAAAAGCGCAGGCTATATATATGCTGAGTATTCTGATGATACTTCGAAGTGCCCATGCCCAAAACCCCGGAACAAACTTCACTCAGAGCACGCCATTCCAAACTTCTAATCAAGACTTCAGCCAGTGCCAGAATAATAATAAAGAAAATGGGGGGAATAAATCTTCTAGTAGCTCGCAGCAGAGCACAGGGCAATCCACACCATCAGGGACCGGCTTAAACCAAAAAAACACAAATGGCATCCAAAAGAAAAATAATGACAATGGTAGGAGAAGGCGGGGGCCGCGTAAACCTGTAGGGCCTAAGAATCTCGAAGGTTTATTGTATTTTCGGCATAAGTTTTGCTGCCCATGCGCAATGTTCCAATGTAGCGTCCATATAAAATGTTGGATCCCGCGAAAGAAATATTCAGACACCATTCCATCTCTCCGGTAATTATGCTCGCCGAACAAATATACAGCACAACGATACTAATTATTTGTCGATAGGAATCACATAAATAGGGACCACTATGATTATGATATGCCGAAAGAATTACTTCGTGAGAACGCTCCCGATTGGGACGATTTGTTCCAGGGATGCGTCAGGCTTTGCGGTGGCTCTTGGGTTGGCCCGCCTCCAAGTTGTTGTATGGATTGTTTTGCTCCCAGTTTTCTAGTGTTGTCGCTAACGATTAATGTAGCTGTTTATACCGACAGTAGAGACCCGGAAACGGTCTATGAAGTAGACAAAGCCCAATATATGGTAGCAATGGGTGTCGCTGCCTTTAGGGAGCTTGGGGGCTCTGCTTTGGGCTCTTTTGAAGCTGGTCTTTTCGAGACCGGAACAACCCCAACACACCACGGGCCTAGCATACCCCCAACTCCGCAAGGAGAAAACGAAACAGCAACTTCATCCAGTTTATTTACGGCGCGGCACTCTATTCATCCAGAATCATCCATAGGAATCGATTTTAGTTCCCCTGGTCCTAAGAGCTTTGGAGAGAAAGTCACAAACCCTACGCAACCGTATTCGCCGGAACAATCACAGACGTCAACAAAATTCAATCCTCCTTTCGGTCTTGTGCAAAACCTCAATCTTTTCGGCGGACCCCAGATTAATGCATCTAGCCCAGCGGTTGCTACAAGTCTCGCCAATATCAACATGAATTCAGCAGATTCATACGCCGAAGCCAGCTGGGGTGCACCTCCACCGCTTCCAATGGCTTCTCACTACGATATCTCCGCAAATCAAGCCAGTACCCCCTATTGGCCCTTCCAAAATAATCCAAATAATACAGCTTCATCGGCTACCAACCATGCAAGAATCTTTTCAGGGGCTAGTGGAGCTAGAGGAGCAACAACGTGGGTTTCTAACCAGGCTGGATTACCGTCTCCAAGCTCCGAAAGTGTATGCAGTTGTAGGGTAAATGCATCGGAACAGAGCAGAAAATACTATATAGTAGTAGACCGTTACGAGGACTCGGAATCACCAGAGGAAGAGTCCGGATATATACCAATAGAGTTTGAGAGCATCGATGATATTAGGGATAACCTGCTGGAACGCCTACAAGCGAGGTTCGTAGCTCCCTTGTTTACATGGGAAGGTTGGAAGCTACAGATACCAAGGAGGAAAAAATACTACAAGAATGCGAACCAAGTAGCACATCGGATGCTTTACGACCCACCGGATGATTACAGGCTGGTGTGCGATGTAGTTGAAGTATAACAGAAATTATAATTTTTTTCGCTTCTTTTTGCCATTCGTTGTACCATTAGCCAATTTAAGGATTGTCATTGCTCATAACACCGGGTGCCAAAAAAAAGGGAGTAATCCCCATAACTGCCGGCTATAACTTCCGCATTTATCTCCGATTCCTATTAATGTGTTCTTGTTTCTGTGTTGAAATCCCAGCTCGAGGAAGATGCCCTTAGTATGCGAATGTGCTTCATTGGGCCAAAAGGGCAATCGACGCGAACCACTTTCGGACGCTTGGCACAGTTCCTGCTACGAAATGTTGCTTTTTTCAACACAAAAAGGTCGCTGTGTTCGATAGCTGCTTTCCTTGGCGATATAGCAGGATGGCCCGCCTGCAGACACAATGCACATGCACGCCCGTAACGACGTGTGGCTGCACCTGAATCTTCGATGCCTCGTTTTGGCTTCTAAATCGTTGAATGCAAATGGCCACCTCGACCTCATCAGTCTCGTCCTCTTCCCTTCTTCATAATCCCCGGCCCTTCATATCTCCCTCCACGTTTTGGAATAATCTCTTTGCACTCTCTTTAGGTTTTCGTAAAAATATTTTGTAACGGCAAAGGGCAGCAGTTCTTTGTATGCTGTTTACATTCATTACCCTACGGCCTTGTATCAGAAACCGTTAAGCCGTCGTCGGAGTACCCCGTGCGCCATGAAGGAGCGCAGCATCGAATCCCAAAACAATGTCTCCCGGAAAAGAGGCGTTGATAATTTGTACGACGGAGAGCAAAAGAGCAACGACAAAGCACAAGATCCCGAAGATCCCTCCTCTCTACGTAAACGTATCTGCAATCGACAAGATTCGTCTCAGATCCGACACTTCCGATGCCCTTTCATATATCATCTAGGCTGCGGACTAATTGCAAGGCGGGACTTGTCCGGTATTAAGTAAAGTGGCTCCGTTCTCTCTATTCCTCAGTATATACTAACTTTGAAAGGGAGCACCTGCGACGCAATCATTTCTTCGGGGAAACACTCGGTCCATGTCGAAGCGCGAAAAATTGGGACGAGTTGTTCCAATTTCTTAATCCAGATTGGGAAGAACCAGTACCAAGTCCATGTGGGTAATTCGGAATCAGTGTTCGCTAAACTCGGGCGATTCGTATACTGTAATATCTGCTAAAATCCTTTAGTCTTCGATCTTTCCGACCATCTAAGGATATTCGAACTCCTACAGCCTGGCAAGGCACTACGCAGTATACGCAGTATCTCGGATAGCACAGAAGAATTACCGACATCAGATCTCCCTTCAATACGTATAACTGATCCTGAAAATGAATTCAATGCTCCTTTATTTGATATACGACCGCTTCTTGAGCCAGAACACTGGCTTAACGACGAACATTACATTGCAGTCAAAAACCTGACTTCCAAATATACCTACCCAGCATCTGAATCCTGGGGGACTGAAACTGAGAATAAATATGTCTCTGGCTCGCTAACACCAGGTTCCGAAAACGGGCCCGAGTCAGTCAATTTAATCCATGATGAAAGCCCCAGGTCCGCAGACCCAACAAGCAGAGCCAATCCCGTCCCCTCTTTACATCTACCAATAGAATTGACTTTCCTTCCTTTAAGCATGCCTACGAGGGCACCTGTACACAGGCTTGTTGACGATCTTAATCTCCGTGTAGAAATAAGTAATAAAAGATGGACTATTAAGGAGTTCTCAATTGGATTCGCCTGTCCATTCGCAAAAATAGCTCCAAAACGAGACATACACTGCCTGGCGATAAACGCGGGAACGATGGCTGAGATCAAGTATGGATCCCGAGAGTTTGTATTTGAGATGTATTTGAGAGCGCATAGAATACTAAAATTTCATAATAGAAGGCATATCGCCCTGTATCATATTTTCCCAGGAGAATTTGGAAACGAACCCTTCGAGGAATGCGAGACTTGGGGAGAACTCTTCGATACTTGTTCCCAGAATTCCCAACTTATCAACCAGCCCTCTCCATGTATGTGCCTTTGTCCTCTCTGCCTAAATTAATCAGAGATGCGCAAATTGAACGCATATACTTACCGGTTATTAGACTTCCTCTTCGGTCCCCTTATTAATTATTTGTTGGCATACATCAATGCTGACGAATATATCGATCACGAGATCGAACATATAAAGGAGGAGCAAATGACACACTACCGGGATGCGACAACACCCGTTGAAAGCCCAGATGTTGATTTTACAGAGTTCATGCCCGAAGAGAGTGCCAATGAGCATATGAAAGAGGCATTTCACCAGGTTCCGAATTACCAAGATAACGATCAGGAAATAGTAGAAGACAACCATATCCAAGATTTTGATGATGGGGTTTATAGCGGAACGACTAAGATCCAAGCACTGTATATGCTCGGTATACTTTTGATACTTCGCAACGCCATGTCCAGAATTAGCAGGACCGAGTTACTACAAAACAGCCAGTTTCATTTGGAACGATACATGATAAAAGTTGCCGATAATGAACATAGCAGCAATGGAGAACCTATATCTTCTTCATCACAAAACGCTAAAGCGTCTACATCGTCACGGAACTCGGATCAGGACAAAGGCAATGTTCAAAAACAATATAAAGATCTTGGGCGGGGATTTTCATTTTTAAGCCGTAGTGAAAAGAAACGGCCACCACGTACGCCTAGAGCCCCTAAAAATATTGAAGGAATGCGATATTTACACCAAAAGTATTGCTGCCCTTGTGGTGTTATTCGATGCATTAATCACCCACATTGTTGGAAACCCCGAAAAAAATATTATAGTAATATTCCGTCACTCCGGTAAGTAGAACCTCCTTGCGTTAAATTCCACGCGTGTCCAGCTACTAATACGATATTGGAAGCCAACACCTAAAAAGAGAGCATTACAACAATTATGAGCTGCCAGAGGAATTGAAAACGAAAAACGCTCCCGAATGGCCGGACATGTATGAGGCTTGTGCAAAGCTTTGTGGAGGATTCATCCACCTCGGGAAAGCACCTTTTAGCTGTATTAATTCCGTTCCTCTGATTTCCAATTTCTCGAAAACTCCCTGACGGCGCCTTAGTTGTATATATTGACCATGGGGATCCCGAACACGTCTACGAGCGCGATGAAGCAGCAGCTTTAGTCGCAGCCGGTACAGCCACCTTTGTCCAGCCTGGCGAGTCTCCCAAACCTGCTTCGACTTCCTCTATGGTGGAGGATCCACATCAAAACTTAGCAATTCAGGCCCACAGTCCTAGTGTAAATATATTTTCTCCGCCGGCCGAAGCCCTACAACCAATTACCCTCGCTAGTCACGGGACCATCGATGCCAACTCAACTAGTGACTTCGTAGTAACGCCGGTCGCGACGTTATCTTCGATATCTTCAAGCCAAGCACCAGTCACAAGCAATTTAATATCTGCTATGTTGTTTGAGCAGCCGATGAATTCTTTTGGCCAGCCTCAAGTCGATGCATCCCACCCTATTACAGGATTCTTCAGTATGAACGTCAACTCGGAAAGCTCATATAATGAAACAGCGACCTGGGCTACGTCGCTGTCGCCCATGGGCCCGCCAAACCGACCCAATGCATCGCTAACCCCAGCGAGCACCACTTATACCAGTCCCCCCTACTCTTCGTATTCCTCTTCAGGCGCTAGAAGAGGCGCTACATCATGGGGGCCTTCTCCAATATCCTCAATATCCTCAATTTCTCCCCAAAGAAGTTCCGAGCGGGACAGAAAATTCCGGATTGCGGTCGAGCGTGGTGATGACTCTGGGTACGGAGAAGAAGAGGGTGGGTATGTAATCATAGATTTTGATACCATCGAGGATATAAGAAACACGCTGCTGGAGTGCCTTCAAGCAAGATTCTACTCTCCTCTATTTACATGGGAGAGTTGGAGACTAGTGTTCCGAAGCAAATTAGCGAACCTTGAAACCTTTAAAAGCTATGAAAACTCAGACCAAGTAGCAGATCGAATGGATAACGACGCACCTAGCCTGCCCTGGCCGGACGACCATATACACAGACTATCTTTTGCGATATTTCAAGTAAATCATACAGCTAATGCAACGACAGCACAAGAATCCTCTACGATTGGTAGCAGAGATATAGTCAAAGTTCTGGAGACTCCCTCTATTATAAAGGATGAAGCTCCTCAAAACGCTTCTGAGACATGGAGATTCTGTCAGAATGAAATGCCAGTTTTCTTTTTGGAAGACGAGAAATCGGAATCGACACAAGAAAAAGAGATGGACCAAATTTCTCTAGTCAGCATTGATATCTCCAGACCTAATAATATGGATTTCAGTCAAGATTTGCAGTCACCTGAGTCTATATATAAAATTTTCTTTGGAACCGAATATTCAAGATCACAAACGCCTCAACCAGTACCTTTAGATATATTCGAGGAGAAAGAAGCCCCATCTAACTCTCAGCCTGTTTCGCTAACATCAAGTCCTAGCTGTGGGAACAAAGCCATATCATCTGATTCCATGGACACAGAAAGTTATATATCCGCCGTCTCGACTTCGAGCATAGGCTGTGCTCTTGGCTCCCAGGACATATCAACGGAATCGAGTCTTCTTGCCTTTCACACTTCTAAGTCCCTTCTTTTGCAAAAGCTCATCAACATGACCAACATGCATTTACAAACTAAAATCAAGATATGGCCGCTTAAACAGTTCTCAGAGAGACTAATTTGTCCATTCGCGAAGGTCTATCCAGAGAAGCACGTGAACTGCTTAGCAATTAACTACCGAACGGTTTTTGAAGTCAAGTAAGTATCGATATCCATATAGCTCATGCGTGTACGATTCGAATGTACTAAATCGACAGGAGCCATATTCTTCGTTGCCATCTTGGATCAAAGCAATCTGGAAACGGTCAGCTAAAAGAGTGCAACACCTGGGAAGAAATTTTTAAGTTCTGCTTCCCGGACTCTTACACTAATAACCAGCCCTCTCCCTGTAAGTGTACAGAAACAATATAATCAATGTAATCAAACGCACTTATTAATGGTTCTATTATACAAGACTTTTCTTTTGATCCTCTCATTAATCACCTTACGGCATACACAAATGCTGAGGATTACATTAGTTGTCAGATGGAAGCTCTAAGGACACAGCAGACAAAGAAAATCAGATATATGGAAGAATTGCTCCAAAGCCAAGAGTTTGGCTGCACAGAATCCTCATCTGAGAACTATGACTCCCAAAATGAGGACGAAACTCTCGAACAAGGGTCACCGACACAATCCCAAATATCAGATGACCATGATATCAACAGAAGCATAACTCAAGACATTGACGCCGAGTTTAATAGCGATGAATATCGGCTGGAAGATTATATATCGGAATTGGTAGATAACTTTCCAGCAATAGAACCCGCTGATAGTTATCACCAAATGCCAAAGATTAGCGGAGAGAACACGGAGGACAAACTCATAGCACTAGAACGAACCTCAAAGATCCAAGCAATATATATGCTCAGCATACTTATGATACTCCGAAATGCTGCTTACAAGGTCAGCGGAGCGAGCGCGTTACAACACCCTCAATTTACTTTAGATCGCTATCTTAGACAAATTCCTAACGGCCAAAGCGATAATGGAAGGTCGTCAACATCCACATCGCACAGATCCGGGGCGTCTACGATCCCAATTCGTAGCTCCAGCCAGCACAACGGTGGTGTCCAAAAGCAGGGTGGGGATGATGAAAAAAGACGCCGGCGGCCTCGTAAACCTCTTATGCCTAAGGGTATCGCAGGGAAATTACGACTGCAACACGAGTATTGTTGCCCATGTGCTCTTACTCGGTGCGCAAGACATCCAAAGTGCTGGACGCCCCGCAAGAAATATTCATTTTCTTTAGCATCACTTCGGTAAGTAGACTTAGAGTCAATTATATGACGCCATAGAGCACCTTTAGCTAATAATATCATCAAAGGCATCATATAAAAAGAGACCATTTCAATAACATCCTACCCGACGAGTTGAAAAAAGACAACGCCCCATCTTGGGATGCTATATTTCTTAAGTGCGCCGAACTTTGTGAAAATCCATGGCAGGGACAGCTGCCAAGTTTTTGTAGGAGTTCCCCGTTTATGATTTGCGAGAAACGGAAAGTCTCTAACACATATATCATATAGCTGTTTACGTCGACCGTAGGGACCTCGAAACAGTTTATGAGGATACTGAGGCTCACTATTGTGTTTCCATCGGACTTGCTGAGTTTTCAACCCCTGGGAACTCCAGCGAATTTGCCTCGGTTTCTTCCGAACTAGTGGCTCCGATGCAAGGAGTATTTTATGGACCCCAGAATCCAGAACCTCAGAATAGGGATTTCAGCGCGCATGGCTTTTTTCCAACCGGAGAACTCTCACAACCTCAAGTTCCCTTGCACAACGGAGGGGGTGGTGTTGACCAAATGAGCAACCCAAGAGCGCCAGTCGAAACGCGAACTTCAACTTTCTCGGAGCAGTCATCGATTACAACCGATTTTAATCTTCCTATGGGATTTCAGCAGAATATGAATATGTTTGGCCCTCCCCAAGTCAACGCGACAAATGCCATTCCAAATACCAGTTTCGCTGATGTGAATGTCAATGAGGCGGGCATGCACGATCAAGCAGCCAACTGGACTATTTCATCAGTTGCATCGCGGTCATCACCCCAGATCGGCGCACCTCCGAGTTTTTGGAATAACAGTTATACTGACTTCATCACCCCTTCTCCTTCTTCTTCTTCGTCGGGCGTTGGGAGAGCCCAGATACCTCGGGGCTTTGGTCGAAACGGATACTTTTCTCCAGCAACATCAGTGTCGATCAGCAGCAAACATAGAGGTGCCAAACAGAGCAAAAAATACCGCATCGCAGTCGAGCCCATTGACGACAACAGAGACTGGTTGGTCGTCGATTTCGACAGTACGGAGGATATCAGTACCAACCTACTGCAACACCTCCAAAAAGAATTCTCTTCACTTCCTTTTACCAGTCTCGTAACCAGTCCTTTTACATGGGAGGACTGGAATCTCCGAATTCGAAATGAAGGGAAAAGCTACAAAAGCTCCAGGGCAATAGCAGCCAGAATGTATCATGATCCACCTCCCAGACTGGATCCGCCGGAGGACCATATACACAAGCTGGCCTTCGATATAGTTAAAGTCTAAGGGGCTTTCCTTTCCTTTGCTTTTTTCTTCACCTTCTCTTCACCTCTTATTTGTTATTCTCGCCACTAGCCTGTTCCAAGTACTTCCCTCTTAGTATGATACGCCAAATAACATATTTGTCTTACAATCTCTCGATAAAATAAATACTTCTTTCCTATTTCTCATTCAATCTTGACAAGGCAGTTTTTTAAATTTCTACCTGTACTATATGTCTACCATTTCCTACGTCATAAACCTCCTGCTCACGTGAACAACCTTCAACCTACCTTCCCGATTGTAAAACTAAATAAGAATTATTGGGGTATCCCCATCCTAGAAGCTCACAGATGCGAGCCGTGTAGAGAAATTGCTTAAAATTACCGGATGTAGCACCTCGAGCCACGAATTTGCATCACCGGGTAGATAGGTAGGTAGCCATCTACACACCTTAGCCATCGGCGAGGTTGCCTCCAATCCGCACCGTTTCGGAAACGCACATGAAAAACAGTAAGACACAACAATATGCGATACCCCCAGCTGCTACAGCGAGAGGGAGAACGAGAAAGCAGCTAGCTTCCAGAAGCCAACTTTGCTGCTATTCCGAGGAGCACCGCCCCCTTCCCTTGCGAGCTGTCAGACATCCCTGGAAAAACATGGAACTTAATCAGCTTGCTGTACGATTGTCCGCCTCGGGTCCAATAAATAACCCCTGCGATACTTAGCCGAATCTGCGAAACATAAACAGAGATGCTATTCCGGATACTCCAAGCGATGAGCTCAGGGTCGTTTTAGGCCGCAATGGAAGCTGCTATAGCGAATCGAAGAAAAAACAAGAAACAAAAGAGGCAGGTACATTATGGTCCCCCACAGGCCTCGGGCGCACGATCGAATGCAGGTACAGGGTCTTAGTAAGGGCAATTTCGGTTCTTGTTTTATCCCGAGTCTAATAAATCTGCTTCTCTCACCTTGGATGACGACTTTTTCTATGCATTGGGGGAGTATTGGGGGTTGTGGAGTATGACCGTGGAGAAAAAGTAAGCATGCTATAGCATCGTGTGGCGATGTGATATAGCGAAACTCAAAGTCTCGCACAACGTACAACCCGATCGAGCAACAACGAGAACTGCGACAGCAACAACAGAGCTCGCTCTATAGCAGGTCAAAGCTTGGAGTATCTCAATTGAATCAGATTACATTATCACCGACTCATCTTGGGAGGATAATCTTTATAAATATGCCGGTCTTCAGACTCGTTGGAGAGGGTTTTCCTACTCATCAATCGATCCCCTTTCCACCACATACCAGCCTACTCCAAGTGTGAGCCGTTTACCAAATCTCTTACTTTCAAGCTATTTCGCCTTTGAACCAATTTTACACCATGCCTACCTACTCTTATCCCCAAACCATAAAGGACGCGTCCTCTGATGTTCTGGAAGTTAACGTCGGCGTTGTTAACGGCCAATTAGTCACGGTCAAATTGGTACCGAAGCAGACCGACACCAAGATAGACTGGGAGGAGATTGCACTACTATGTGAGCAGCTGCGTATCGGCTGTCACGCTCGAGTGCAGTGGGAAGGAGTATTTGGAACCTCTGGTTTCCATCTGAGGGGCGTCTCGACCAAGCCAAGCAACAGTAAGTAACATTATTTGATTTACTGTCCATAGCGTTGGGCGATAGTGCCGAATATATATTTATCAAACTAAACAGCGTAAAAAACTACTTTCCCACAGAGTTACCGAGGGTTAGCTTGCGCGGCAGGCCGAATTCTCGGAGCACGGTCTCGTACCATCCGACTTTAGTTGGTGCCGAATGCGACGACGGTTCGACTGTAGGTTCGAGCGATAGCGGCCGCTATCCCAACACAATAGTACCTCTCGGCCCGGTTCACACCCCTGACGACCCTCCCCAGCCGGATACCAAACCTCCTCAGGACGCTTTTCTTTACTCGCACATGGGCGCGCAGTTTTTATGTTTCTGATGAAGATTGGGATATAACGTTATGAGTGAATGAAACGCCTGGATGGGCAAGTGAGTTGGCCATGTGTTGGATTTCCGCATACGGCCATTGGAGCGAGAACTAGGATTTCCTTCGGTCTACTTTACATGTAATGAGTTACTACAATTAGTGCTATGGTGTTATTCTTTTTTGATTTCTTTCCTGTTTATTTTTGTACACCTATCCTTACTTCTCTTACTTTTCTTTGTACACCTATCCTTACTTAATACAAAGATTTTTTCCTTCTCGGGCCCTCGTAGTCATATGATTCTTGTGTTCACAGAGATTCTACCACATCAGGAAATTCCACCCCTCCGGCTTCCCCAGCTTCTAAAAACCCATAGCACACCAAGTATGGGGGAAAATAGGCTTCCACAAAAACTGCAGGTGCAATCGATCGCGCCCTCCGCGCGAATAGATTATATTTCGGTGTCTCAACCGACAAATAGGGAGGCTCGATAGCAGCTCGTATCCAAGGTTTCTCTGTCTCCTTGCATATCGATATAGCAGCCTTTGTGGGTGTGTTGACCTGCCGTCCAATCGAATTGGGCAGACTGCCAAATCCGTCGACCTGTGCGACCTGTTTTGCACACAGGAATCAACAACACAGACACATTAGGACCGGGACAGAACTCAGCCTCCGCCGCGCGAGATAGCAGGAAAAAGAACTCTCGCATTGAGTCAGCTCTGCTTTACACGCCCTCGAGCTCCCGGAAACCTCTCGGTGCTCCTTTACATTCTCCGGCCGCATTGGATAGCAGCTTTGAGAACTTGCATGGTCGGAATTAGTCAACAACGACAAAATTGCACAAGTACCACGACGCCGTCGCTAGATCCTTGCGGCTACCGAAAGAACGTAGTGTAGCGACGTAGTTGAGCTACCCCTGCTATAGCAGCACGATTTACCCGTTAACAAGGAAGGAGAAACGGGAACGGGCGCACCAGCTACCTGGATGGACACTGGCCAAGGCGTCACGGATATTCTTTTTCTCTTTGGAACAACGGCAACCAACGGCTACAAACTTACGTCAAGCCTCGCGCTCCCAGGCTGGGGCGAAAGGCTAGCCCGAACGGCTATTCCTTTTGGTCCTCAACAGACTTTGGCTCCTTCAACGGCAGTGGCGTAGTCAGCGCGTGGTCTTTGGAGTCGTTCATTAGGATCCTTCCCGCGGCGGACTGTAGCGCACAACTCGTCGACGTCGTATAAACACATATACGCTCGCTCATCCGCAACCACGATCAACACAATGCAACCACGACCAGAACCACGACCAGAACTATTTTACAAACGCGAACACACTTACAGAAAAAACAGAGCAGAATGCTCACCCACCGACCGAAACGTGGCTGCTACACCTGCGGCAACCTGAAGGGACCTCTCACACCGTGCCCGTCATGCTCGGCAATACAATACTGCAGCGACCTGCACAGCTCGCAAGACTCGAAAAGACACGCATATAAATGCGCACGAATCCAACTGACTCGCGACCTCATCCGCCTGATAGACGACGCCTCCCACGAATCCGAAGGCCTCGACGACGACGAACTACAAGAGACAACGAAAACCCAGATAGCACGAATATTCGCATCGAGTTCCAGCCGCCTGCTCAACCGCAGGAATACACGGGATACCCTGCCGTCGGATCTAAAGCCTTTAATCCGACAGGTGCTCATAGTCACATATCTGGACGTCAACACGGAATTATCACTTCTTCTGTCGTTGGACACGATGAAACAAGTACACGGTTTACTATCGCAGCAGTGGATATCCGAAGTCGAGGACGGTCCTTTCCACCGTCTAGAACACCAGCCGTGGAAGCGGATAGACCGTGCCTATATCCTGGCTACTACGGCGATGGTCAGGCTCGGGATGGACGAACAGTGTTATCGGTATATCAGGACTTTGGGGCAGTTCAGAGGGAGATGCGTGGAGGAGAAGCTTATCACGATGGATGGCGTGCTCGGGTGGAAGAGGGTATTCGATGCCGAGCGGGAAGGGGAGGGGTATGATGCGTTCACGGACCTGAACGAATGGATATTCTGGAACCAGATCCCGCGGCCGTGCTATATCGTGCCTATTATTATCTTGATTCACTGGTGGATAACGGATTTAGAGGAGCTTGCGAAAGCACAAGAGGTGGGGAAGGCTTTGGCACGCCGGTTGAACGAGGATGTTGTGAAGGTGATTAAAGAGTTCGTACTGGACACTCAGGTCGTTCGGAAGCGGAAGGAACTGCTGCGGCGTGATAATTCGGATTTAATAGAGGGGTTACACGGACAACGCGAATACTTTTTGAAGATTTCGTGTTTCCAGTGCCCTGATTTCTGGAGGAGGATAGTCAGGGCTGCGGGGACGGAAGACTTCGGATGGCCGATGCTCAGTGGGAGAAAAGTGGTTCCGGGGAGTAGAGTGGCCGATAAGGATATCGAAGAGTTGGAGGCGTTGTACCCGTTAGTGAAGAACACTCCTGGGTTCTTGGAGTATATCGTCGAGTTTTTCCAGAAGGAACGGGCGTTCGAGAGATTCACTAATGGATTCAACGGGCTGGACCGGATCGTCGTCTGGCAGAATGTCGGCCGCTTATCGGACGCGAGAGACGAGTTACTACAAGGAGAAAAATTACAGGAAGAGACGGTTTGAGGTTAGACATTATATTTGATTAATAGGCGTTACTGGGGTTCGTTCTTTCTCATAATTGTATACAGGTATACGAAAGTATCAGGAGGAGTTTAATGGTCGTCCTCGGTTTTTTATATCATGACAGGCATCACCCCGCCAGGCTAGCAACACTAATTAATATAATCGCGTAATCCCGTAATAATATTAGCCTCTCCGCTCCCAAAAAAAAATTGTTTAAAAATAAAATCAAGCGTGACAAGATCATCATTGCAGCGGCGGTATATATTGTTCAAATTGCTTGCACGTTTCCCTCCAAAACGGACCATCCGTACCAATCGCCTCCATCAGATCTTTAGTTCGCAAGAACCGAAATCTGAGGTCTGTGAGGACGGCTTCCAGCGCTGGAATAGGTATCTGGGTGAATTTTGTAAATGTTTGTCTCGTCATCTAGTTTTTTTTGTTCAACGCGACGTCAGTATTATCCGGTTCGGGTTTTTGGATGATAGTGGGTTAATTTTTGGGGAGATTGAAGGGGGCGGGGTTCATAAAGTACCTCAATCTGGTCCATAAAATGAACGGAGATGAACTCAGGGTCGAGGGTTGGGCTATTTAGCTGGTTGGAATATATCTCGTTTCTCCCTCTGAGAAACAAGGTGTAATACGTTTGACTCTTGGGGGTGTTTTGATTTTTGCAGTTCCAAGCATCGATCCTATCGAGGACTTGGTGGTAGCGGTCTTTGACGAAATCCAAGACATCGTTGACTTCTCCCCAGGTTGCTTTTGTTTTGTCCAGCGGGAAGCAGACGACGGCTGGGGAGTCTGGGCATTTTTGCGCGGTATAGAAGGCTTCGAGGGCGACGGGGAGGGAGGTGTTGATGTCTATCAGGATGGCCAGTTTCTATCGAGATGTACCAGAAACGATTAGATATATGAGAGCTATAGATATATATTGAGAAGGGGTGTTGTACGCACATTATCTTTAACGAAGCATTTTGATCCCTTGTTGAACTTCTTCTTGTCCTTTTTACGCTGGGCTCCGGTATATTTTGATCGCTGCGAGACACCGAGATCAGGCGGTAGCTTGCAAGTTTTATACGGTGCCACTTGCTTGGGGTCTATGAATTCGAACCCGTCGGCCCTCAGATATTGGATCTGTTCGTATGCATCGATCGATATATCGGTGAGGGTTTTACGCAACTTTTCCAGCGCTCCTTTGTAGAAGGGGGAGCTCGCGCTCAGATCGAGGTCGATAGAGACGGAGAGGCCGGAACCCACGTGGGATGCTATGGCGGCGGTGTATAGAAGAAGGTTGCTGGGTTTCATGTTTGCGACTACTAGCTATATATCCGAGTGGTTCATCAAATCGAAAGGGAGACCCTCTCTGCATATTGCGGATGGAGAGGGTTATTATATAGCCTGACATGGTATGAGGACCCACAAGGACACATATTTTTATATATTCTAGAGTACTTGAAATGAAGGACGAAGATCACGGTGAACATTCCGCGTCGAATAGGCAGACCACTCTGTTCTGTTTTGTTGTTGTTCAAGGTTCAAGTCAAAGTAAGGGACGGCGCTTGTGCTTCCACACCACGAACAGCGGAGGTAGATCTGAAACGGACTGGATCCGGCTAGGTAGGATTCTTCGGCGCTCGGGTGATTGTCCCGGCGTTTTTATTATGCGACATGGTAGAAAAAGTCTAAGTTAATCCATCTATCACTTTAGGAACGAATATGTAATTTTTTGATCATTGTATGCTTTCGCGGGAGAGGGGGGGTTCGAGACTGGAGGTAGTTATTTAGATGTAGTGGATTGCAAGAAACAAAATTTCTACAGAGAGAGAGCGTCAAGCCAGAGGTATATTTATATATACTTAAGCATTCACTTACATATATAGACATACCAATTGAGAAAGGCGGTTATTTCTCACAGGTAAATATACCCGTACCCTCAAACGACATTATAGTACCTGTTGTACCAAATGAGTTGTCAGTGTGGACGCGGCGGAAGATATTATTTTAATCGAGTCGAATCTGTTTGTTGATATTTTAATATTATCCTTTTTCCAGGCTTCCCAATGTTTACAAAATAAAAGGATAAGTTTCTTACCTACCTTTTCAAATATCTTAAGGACCTCCGGAAAATCCGAGTCTAAAGTATTGTATAAGATAAGACCACTTATATTCATAATAGATATTATATCCGAGGTTTTTAATTCAACACTATCCTACTTTAACGCCCCAAAAAATACAACATAACAGTCTCGTAACAACATAACAGCCCTCACACGCAAATTTTCATGGAAATTTTATTATTGAGTCAGTTAACCGTTGCGGATACTAGATTCTCATACAAATTTCAATGTCTACTCCAATTTCACCATAGAATCTGAATACGAATATCAGTATTTAACTTCTGCTTTTAAGAGACCTATATCATTTAACATCAGATAAGCCAATCACATACTCAAACCAACAATCTTACTGTTCAACAAATTATAACCCCACAGATCAGAGAATACGAGCATATGCAGCTATGTAGACACTCTAATAAAAACACAACATGACAACTTATCTAAGTCTAATCTCACTGACCCAGCTGATATTACTACTGAGTTTTAGGCGACATCACCCTCGACTTTATCGATTTGCTAAAATCCTGAGTACATGGCCAATAAAATCCGACATTGCATAAGTTGTACGAAGATATGGTGTATTTATATGGAACCCTCAACTATTCTTATATACTCTTCAGCAAGCGGCTCAACAACCATAGCGTAAAACTTTTGCCGAAACTTGCTGTTCCGAAGGTCATTTGTTGGATCCCCAAAATCACACCAAATGCAGATGCGAGCAACATCAGCGAAACCCCGCGAAACCATCCCTCTTCGCCCTAACGACAGCTCATTAGCAAGCTGTCCGGCAACAATATACTCCTTTATTGATCCGTCTATATTATTATACTCGGAGCTTAGTGTTGCGTCTTCCATAAGTTCGGAAATTGATTGACAGTAAATTATCTCGAGAAGCGCAAGCCCGAGGGAGTATATCATTTCGTTACGAATCCATGGTCTATCTAGACGGGCAGGTGCCGATGTTAGACAAGTGAATTTCCGCGAGAGGTAGATATTTGTTATTTGTGGCGCCTTGGAGAATTCTTGTCGGACAAACACGTCTTTGATACTCCAATCCTCCTGTAGCCAGTCAGTGTTGTGTAACTGTAGGACAGCATATGCCATGTTCAGGGCCAGGAGTGCTCTCGTATTGGTATCAAAGTTAGTGAAAGCATATTGACTAAAAATCGGTGGCACCGACCGCTTACCGTTCTTTTGGCGTGAAAACTCCACTTCTCCAGGCGCTTCCTACACGAATTGAGTAAAGTAGATCTTTGACTGAATAGCAATTATAATACCGGCTTGGTTTTATCGTTTTTAGGCAATACACGTGGTGTTTCCATTTTTGAGCTTCAAGAAATCCCAGATAAGATTTGGCTTCAGGGGCTTGAATGACGGCTAAAGCTTCACAAAGGTCATCTAGTTTCATCCGGGGAAGCGTCGGTGCGGGTATGACAGGACCAGGCTTCGGAGACGCCGTCAGAACAAAAGTTACACCTCCAGATTTTGCTGTCGGTTCTATCACACTGGCTTCACTTAGTCAATCAGACTAGCTCTTATCTCATGTGGCATGGCCTAGAATAGACTTACGGGTCCATATCACTCTCTTCCGTTTCTATCTCTATCCCTCGCCAGCTCCATGGCATGGGGTTACGATTTGGCGTATGATCTTGAATCGAAAACTCTAAAGTAATGGGTTCTTTATCCCACTCATATTCTAGCACAGGTTTATGTGCTATCTTGAGTTCTAAATCAGCTTGGTGCATACAGCCGCAGCCACATTGATAGAACTGGGAGTTGAGGCATTCAAACAGCCATTTCGCCCGTTCGCTAAGTTGTCCCCAACATTTTGTCACGTGTTGGTGACGTTTTTCGATTCTTTGAGGTTCGATAGCGAGTGATTTGGTTTGAAATCTCTCAAGAAAATCGAGGTCTTTTCTCAAAGCCTGGATATCTCGCTGGAGCTTTTCGACATTAATACCGCCTCGCAATTGCGCAAATTTGCCTGTAAGGAGCTTCTTTCGAAGCTTGAAGTCTATGCTTCCATTTTCCGTGACCCATCTAGGCTAAGATAAAGACAAGGCTCAGTTAATTCCAAGAGCTTAAAAACTTAGGCGAATGTTTTGATATCGGAATTTTAGAATGCTGGTAGACTAACTCGGAAATCATTGCTATTTAGTTTTAATCGTTTACCCAGTTTTTGGATTTTTTCATCCAATCGAGCCGACATATCGATATATACTTGGAAATTTGCGCCCAAACTTTTTCGAAGTACTTCCTGTACATCTTTGTCGGCCCACAAGGATTTGCTCCGTGTTTTCATAAGTTTGTTGACCCTGTCCGCCGTTAAATCCGAAAGGAGGATTGACTCCCAGTTATCATAATATAATGATGCTGTGCCTACAAAGTCAGCAAGGATTGTTGTAAACACGTGCTCATAATGTTTCATGTTGTCTATAGTAGCTAACTAGGGATCGTATTAGCACTTGGCATCGCTCCATAGTTTAAAGCAGTCGCCTCAACATACAGCATCAGAGTACTGTTTGAGGGCTTCTATAATCAATGGTATAGATCCCAGAACAATTCCTGCGACTTCAAAGCCACTCATTTTTCGAAATGAGCCTAACCACAAACTTGAGTGACCTCTAGGTTCCTTAAGTTCTGCGAAGATTGAGTGAGCAAAATTTTTATTGTGTATCAGGCCAGTGTCGTCTTGCTATGTGTGTTGTATCCATATAGTTTGAAAAGTGATCGACTTTCAGAAAGTTAGATATCGATATTAGAAAGAAAGAAATGCAAATTGGTAGAGTGCGATCGATGGAATTGTCAGATTCATAGCTCAATTGAGATGATACCCAGACACATAGTGTTAATCTATTCTAAGCTTTCTAAGAGAGTAGCTAGCTAGCGCTGTGTGACCCCGCAGTTATTTTGGTAGCGATTAATGTGATTCTACCCCACACGTGCGCAAGGCTGATCGATTTGAGCCCAACTACCCCGCTGACGATAACTACGTCGCATAGCTATGTACAACTGCCATGGAGGACTGATCTCAAAAGCGTATTTCCCAAAGCCTATTTACCTCACGCTTAGACCACATCAGCAATTTCCCCAACAGTACCCAAAGCATCATATTCTAATTCAAGTGAAATATCTTAATATCAAACTTAAAAAAATATATGGGCGAACTTTTCAAAATTCACCAGGCGTGTTATTCAGGATTCGCAAGCTTGGTAGCTTTAATACGGTCTCCAAAGAGGGATTTTAGTAGCCAGGTCTCCCAGCGGGATTGGGAGGTAGAGATTGAACGGTATAAAATATGGGGTCACAGTGTCGGCGCTGGGTATTATGGCGATAGGTACGAGAAGTCGCTAGATTACAGGTTGAGAGATGCTCCTTTTATGGGCTCTCAGGTAAGTGACCTAAGAACACTGTACTTATTGCTGGTCAGACTAGATGGTATCGTTTTGTAAAAGCCAGTTGAGATGATTAAGATCCGGATTAAGTCTGATCGAAATTTTGAATTCTTCTGCGCTATAAAAGAGGAGACTGTCTGACCGATTTGCATTTATCACGGAGCATTGTTAGGTCGCATTGATGATGAATCTCGTGGTACAGAACGTAGGGTGGCCCCTTTTAAAAACGCACGCATTTGAGGGAACTCTAAATAACTGACCGACTGTCTTTTACTATAGCTTGAAAATGGTATGGAAGAAGATAAACAAATCAGACGGTTGATTTAAAGGCCCACAACGCTTAGTTTAGGTGCTTCCGAAATGAAGTAAGCTAGCTAACAGAAATTTTTTATAGCGACAGCCTTACTCAAAGCCGAGCGAGTTCCATGGGAGGATTTAACGTTGAATCTAAGCGAACGTAATAAAAGTGCCCCAGATAGAGAATTACCACAAGATGAACAAGGAGGCAGCTATGATGACGACGACTCGCCATGGGACTCCTCATCCAACGGAGGTTCCTCAAACGAAATCACATCGACAGCGGACGAATATAGGAACGCCGGACCAGGAGAAGCTTCAACTGTCACTATGTTGCATACAAAGGACTTCCAGGTCGCTAGAGTTATGTATGGGGAAATGACACAAATTAGAGACGCCATCCACACAACCATCTCTACTCTGTATAGGCTTCCAGTTCGAAAGGCAGCCTTACAAGACAGGCTTCGAGGGAAATTACCAGATGAAGTAGCTACATTCGAGAATCTAGACATCGCGTATACCAGATACAAATTCCCCGAGTTAACTAAATATTGCCCGGAAGTCGCTACTCGTCTAGGCAAATTGATAACTCGTCGAAGGGAGATTTTACATTTTCGAAGAACCCGCGAATATCGCAAAAGCCACCCTAGCCATATCCAGGAAACTACATCGACAAAGTCTCCCATCGCGGGAACTGTAGGCTCAGACGATCTCGAGTCCGGACTAGCCACTGATACGCTGATATCTGTGGCGATGACCGAAATTGCGCCCCATTCGGCCTATACGAGAGCCACAACGTATCAAGAAAATCCCAACAATGCCGCCCAAAATGCACTTTGGCTTGAGACGCCGGGATACGCCAGCTCTGTTTATTCAGCACCCGCTTCAGACTTTGCAACTCAAACTCTCCACGTCAGGATACCTCAAAGGCCGCTGCGGCTAGACGGCGAAGAGCTTGAAAACTTTATCTGCCCATATTGCTGTATCGCGGTAGAGATGCGGTCCGAAAAACAGTGGAAGTATGTTGAGAGAACCTTCGTTTGACAGGAAAACATTGCTAACTACAGTTTTTCAATAAAACTAGACACCACGTTCTACAAGATCTTCAACCGTACGTATGCACGTACCCAGACTGCGAACTCGGGGATTTCCTTTTCGAAACCAGAGCACAGTGGTTTCACCATGAGCTCTCAAAACATAGAGCCCATTGGTATTGCAATACAAAGGGTCATAAAACTTTTACCGTTGAAGCGGATTTCAGAGAGCATATGGCCGTGGACCATGCGCACGAGTATAAAACCGATGAGGTTAAACTTTTAACCGCTAGCGGTGTTTTTACCACACCATCCGAAGCAACAAGGGAAGGGTTTTGTATGTTATGCAGGCAAGATTCCGCCCGCCCAGAAGGTCATGTCGGTCGGCACCTCGAAATCCTTGCACTACTAGTGATCCCAGCCGAAGATTTTCCAGAAGAATCTGATGGAGAACAGTCGGATATTGAGGGTAGGAAAATCGCTAGGCAAGTTAAGAGAAAACATTCTAAGTACCGAGATGACTCATTTTATGGCGATGCGCATCTTTCACGGGAATACTTGGAAGCTATGACCGAAGAAGAATGGAGGCTACCTGTCGATGACAATCTTTACCAAGCTTTTCAAACACCAGATACATCACATACATCCAATACTTCACCTCCTGATGCTGAAGTGGAGTGGGGTAAAATTTTGGACGGGGTTTGGGGCAACCAGGCGAGCACAGAAGGATATTCGCAGATAGAGACATCTTCTAGCGAATTCGAAAGATCAGAAGGACTTAATAGTGAAGATAGCAGCAGTTACTTTTCTCATTCGACTAGTAGCTCTGGGTTCCATTCTGATGATAGCGGGTCGCCGGCCAATGGGAATCCACCGCCACGGCGGTACCGTCGGTGAGCCTTCCTAACCTAACTGGTGGGTTATCATCCGCTTCTTCCTGCGCTTTTCATAGTCTTTTCATCTAACCGATGTTTTTTGGCGGAATCGGCCCGGTACTTGGCGCTCGAATTCAATGGATATGTGCATTTTTCGATTTTTGTATTCGTTGTGGCCGCCGGTTTCGGATCTGGATCTTGGGGACGGGGGGTATGGTCTCCTCTGGATTCGGGGGGGTTTTGTGGAGGGAATGCGGGTGTGGTATGTATCTGATGGGCTCCTGGGGTAGCTCTCTCGAAGTGAGAGTCTCTATGTTATGATACCTCTAGATCTAATGATCCTCCCACTTGCGGTTATATTCACTGGCGCGGTAACGTTCGATGGTAGATGTTTGTATGAACTTTCCAAGGAATCAGGCTTAGCCGAAGGCAGTACCGAACTGCAATTCATATTTGGCGTTACCTATATCAAAATTTCAAGCACTCTGACAATAGCCATAGTTGGTACCAAATATATATATATAGCTTTCAAAATTGTGAGGCTATATATCGGAAGATTCGCTAATCCCGCCATATTCAGGGTCGTTTTCGCTAGTTGTATGGATGTATATGAATATTTTCTTTTGTGTTGACCGTTGTTGTGGTTCCAGGAAGGGAAGGGCAATTGGTGTGACAGTGTCAAGCGAGCCCGAACAACAACAACAGCGAAACGGATAGCCACAGCGAGCACAATCCCGGGAAAAGGGGTTTAATATTAATTTACCTGATAATATTGGGGATTGTGAGGCTGAAAATGACACGAGAAACAAGACAATAGGTTTATAATTGCAAAATGCCAGACATATCAGAAAGAGAACGTAAATCGTGCTGGTACCATGGTTGGAACGGAAGATCCAGTGATCCGAAGAGAAGGTTAGCCAGAAAACAATACGAGATGGGACAGGGCCGCAGGGTTCGGGCAGCTGGATCGGGTAGCTGCCAGCATAGTTCATTGGGGTACCCCGTATACGGATATTCTTCCACTTGCTCTTTTCCACCAAGTCCGGTGGTTTTATATTTATATACCCAGATTCGATAAGAAATCCCAACAGATTCAAACCCCACGTGATGGGCTTAAATGTCAGTCCTCCGGCGGACTGATAGATCTGATATGATGTCGTGCATATGCGGTGGCTGCAGTGTTCAGGAAGCACGTGCCGCGATGATGTCGTCCGAGGGGGACAAATGTCTCCAGTACCTACCTTAGCCTCCAACCTTAGTTCGCGGACTAGTTGGCGTGGTTTGTTCGAGGTATACAAAACATACTCGAATACGGGCAAGGAATGCGGCACGAAACACGAACCTCTGTTGGAACGAACAGGCTACCCGGCTGCTCCCGGAACAAGGAATTGCATGCGTCTTCCGTTCTCTTTCTCTCTACCTTCCAGGCGCCTGTCCGGTATCTGTCGTATCGTATGAGGGGTACTTACACATATGCATTAGACAGGCATCCGTCTACACTACATACATAACATTATTCCTCCTCTTTGACAACCTCCTCAGCCTTCTTTTCCTTTTCAACTCCAATGAACGAATAACGAATAAGCTGCACCCGTCCGTCCGTCAGATCACAAGAAACAAGGCCCTGCTGTTTGGTGTGCTGGCAGCGAGATCCAAAAAGAATTGCCGTGGCGGGCGGTCTAATTAAACGACACCACACTTTCCTCGCCCGCAACGCACACGCAACGCCGTCAGCCTCATCCCCCCGTCCACTCGCACATTCCTCACACACTTTGACCCTCTCATCCTCTCCCTCCTCATCACCACCTCCATCACCACCATCACCACTCCCCTCCCCTTCTCCTCTCCTCCTTCTATCCTCCGACTCGGTTATCTTCCATTGTCGACGGAGATATTGCGTCCAATCGCACTCTTCGTCTTCTGCACTTCGTCGTATCACCTGTTCGGCTGCTGCGGGACGTCATCCGACCAAAAACCCTCTCCCAACATATTTCCACTTCCTCGCTACACCCGCTCACGCGTTTAACGAGTACGAGTCCGAGCACGACGCCGCCTACCCCAATCTACCTTTCTATGGCTGCTCCCGTGCATTCCAGATAGCTCAAAGCTCCCACCGCTGGCTTCAACGTTTTTTTTTCCTTCTTTGTTCATCATCATCACCCTCAGTCTCCCCGCGATCTTCCCCCCTTCGCGCTTGATCAGGGATGTCGGCGTACATGGATGTACCCGTTCCGAACATGTGTCGCCCCAAACACCAGATCCTCATCCTCAAAACATATCCCAAATTCCAAAAGGGCGCCGTCGAAATCAAACCCAACGGCTCCGAGCTATCCTACCTCCTCTACTACGTCTCCACCCGGCGCTCAAAGCTCCAAAAGGTCGGCGATTTCCTCGAGCGAAGGGCTGCCCGCGATGTTTACAAGCGGCGAACAGGGTATGTATCTCCACCTTCTTTTTTTCAATAAATATATCTTTTAATTCTTCCATAGGAATGTGCAGGTGACACTGGAAATATGCCGCGCCCTGATCGATAAGTGCCCCAGAGACCTCAACCTCTACGCCACCAACATCCTCACCATCCTCAAAACCGTCATCGCCTCCAAAGATATCGTCCTCATCGAGGAAACCCTCCGATGTTGGGACGCCTTCTGCTCAAACCACGACGGCGCCAATCTGGCGTCAGATGAATCTTACGTCAGACTCTTCGAATCCGTCATTCGGTTGTACGCCGACTGCGCGTCCAGTCCTCCCGTCGGGCACGAATTGAGATGGAGGTTGGCGGGATTGAAAGCGATAAAGAGCGTCTGCTCGTCCGAAGCATTATCTTCGGCGAATGCAAAACAGCAACTGGCCATCGTTTTACCCGTCATACTTCAAAACGTATACTCCGACGACATCGACCACCTCGACGAGATCCAATACGTTATCACCACGATCGAAACTAATGAGGACAAAAGTGCGCCCCCCGGCGGCATTCCGCGGACCTCGATTGGAACGATCGATGGCGCCATGGCCAACACCGCCGCGGACGCCGACAAGCTGGAACAGCAGGATATCGAAATTCTGGCGCTGCAGAGTCTGAAGGGCATATTCGAGGTCAACAATATCGCGCAGATGCGGTTCGCCACGCAGGTTGTACTCCGCTACATCACATCCAGGCCATCCGTAGCCGAGTCGTGGACGACGAGTCTTATCGAAATGGTCGCGAAATGGGCTCCCACCCAATCGCGGTTCTTAATCCTCGTCGAAATCCTCGAGCAATTGGTCACTGTCCCGATGGCCGAAGCTGAATTACAAAAGCAGCTCATCTACGCGCAGCTCATCTCGTGGCTCCTCTCATCCTCTGTCAACCTCGTCGGGTTGAGCGTTATGGACGTCCTCGTCACCATCATTGCCAAAATACTACAGCTCCTTCAACTGGAAACAAAACCGTCCCCTCCGAGCTCCCCGAAACCAAACACAGAAAAGCCGCCACCAACAGCCACCGGCACCCCGTCTCTCACTACTGCTGCCATCTTTGCAATTACCGCGACCATTACGGAAGTTGTCAAATCACCTTCGTCCACCCGCAGAGACCTCCTTCACAAACTGCGGAAATGCATCGCCAACCTCGCCACACACATATACTACACCGACCAAATCGCCGATATTGCCGGCGAAGTTCTCTTACGGCTAAAACCATCCCCCAGCGCCCCTCTTACAACTGACCCTGCTATCGCCGGTGCAGTCTCCAACGTCACCGAACAGCCCCATGTCGACGACTTTTTCAGCTTTGACACCGCTCGAGCCGTCGCCCTCAAGTCTGTCCGCGACCTTCTGATCGTAGCCAACCAGCGAAGTTCTCTCCATTCGATTGGCCGGAACACCGTCCCTCTCAGCGTTTGGGAGGGCACCCACTGGGTTCTACGCGAAGAAGAAAGGGGTGTCCGAAAGGCCTACGTCGACGGCTTCTCAACTTACCTCAGCCTCGAAATCGACCGCCCCAACGTCACCAGCGACATTGGTACCGCCCTCATCGAAATTAACAGCCTAAATCTTACCCACCGAGCCTTGAAGCTTGTCAACAGCTCCTTCCTTAAACTCTTGCACGTCGCGACTTTCGAAACAATTCTAGCACACGCTTCCAGGGCCGTCGATATCATCGGAATCTACAAGCTTCTCGATTTGCTGGTTCGGAAGATGGGACTACCCGCTGTTCTTTCCGGTTTACCCATGATTTACCGCCTGGACGAGGAAGCTGGGAGCCTCGAGACCGCTAAGGAGAAGATTGCCATCAAGAGCTTAGTGTTGGCGTATATTTACTCCGTAGCAGATACCTGGGCGATGGACAATTTGCGCCAAGAAACGATGAACACAATAATGGAGCGCCAGACCGCCGGAAAGTGGTTTATCCCACTCAAGGTACCAAGAGAGGAAGATCAAGTTGTTGATTCCATTGATGAGAGGCACGTATACCCTGAAAATATCGCTGAGGGCGCCCTGCTTCCGCGGGAGGACTACACGCAAGTCATGGAATTGGTCATGAGTGCGATTGCTACCGAAAGCGAGACGGAATTCCCAGCGAAATTGAAGGAGATTTTTGTCGAGGGCGCGACTTGGAGTAAAGAATCCGTCATGGCCAGCATCGCAGCCTATTCGAGCCGCCAGACGAGCTTGTCCGAAGGCAGAACGGGCGGATTTGGCACCACCGGTACAACCATCCGAAGCTTCCTCCCCATCAACGGAGATAGGAGAAGCACCCGCACCGGAGACAAAGATTACCGAAGCCCCAGTCGACCGGGAAGCCGACCCGCAACAGGAAATCTTGAAAAGTTCAAGCTTAGCCAGGAAGAACGATTCGGGCGTGTGAACCGCTCTAACACCAACGTTTCGGGCGCGAGGACGAGCAGCAGCCGGGAATCCACGGTCAGAGCCAACGAGCTGAAATTGGTGCTTACTGGTGTCTCCCGCGCCACGGTTAGTCGACCAACGACCCAAAACGGCAACGTCAAATTCAACAGAGGCAGCTTGGAAAGCGGCGGTAGCGACAGCAGCGAGAGCATGATGGATGTTGGTAGCTACATTGGCAGCTCATCGGATGATATGGAGCACCAGGGAGGACCCGAGAGCCCATCCCTCACCGCGACAGTTGCCAGCAGCACCGCAAAGCGGAAGCCTAGCACCAGAAGCCGAAGCTCGGAACGCAAGGGCGCCAGCCCAATCCCTCCGTCTGACGCTGAAGATGAGAAACCACCAGTTCCACCACTCCCCGGCGTCTTTCAACCACAGCTACAAGTCCACATGCCCGGAGAGTACCCCATGACCCCACCAGTTATAACACAAAATGGCGGCCCCCAACTCGAAGGAAAGGGCAACAACGACCTTTCCGCTTTTTCATTCTGGGACGAAGCGGCTGCGGCGAACGCCAACAGCGCCACCACAACCCCAAAGAAAGGCATGACTACCAGCCCCACTGGCGCCCCGCAAATCGACATCCCGCTCCCCTCATCCACCAATTCTACACCCCAAAAGCCATGGTGGGAGGGTCCGACGTCAAAGTACTCCCCTCCTAACGCTAACAACAACAACAACAACACTGTGGAGATTGTGCGGACCCCAGAACCGCCCGCGAGCCCGACCCTCGCTGTACAACGCAGCCTCAGCGTGAACAACAACCGCAGCGGGGTCGCGACCCCCGTCAGCAGTATTCTTAGCAGTAACGCCGGCTCTCCTGTACGCATGTCACAGTCCCCCAGCGGCGGAGCAGTCGATGTGAAGAGCCTGTTGAGCAATATTGGTAGTGTTAAGGGGAAGACTGTCCCCGGTGGTGTAGGTGGACGACAGAGGAGTGGTAGCACATTGAGCGCTGGTGGTTTCCGGCCGCCGTATTAAAGATGGGAATATAAGACGAGAAGGAGTTTATCATACCTAAATACTTCTTTTTAATTACATTGTTCAATTCTATAAATGGTCTTTTTCTCCCTTTTGTTTATTTTTCTTTCGTTTGTCTATTCGTGTTTTCCTTTTGTAGATGATGAAAAAAAAAGTTGGCGGGCGTAGAAGAGGAAGAAGGAGGTAAGTATAAACTATTATTATCTGTTGCGTGGGGGTTTCTATTGCAGTCGGATATCCTACTCTTTATATATACTATTTTAGCATTTTATTTTATTTCACGAGTCTTATTTGTTTTATTCTCCTTCATTTCTTCTCTCTTCTCTTTTTTGCTCTTTCTGTCGACTTCCCTATTGGAATTCGACTTGTATATTGTAGCAGCAGTAGCAACAGCAACAGCAGAAGCAGTGGTTCCTCTCTCTCTCTTCTTTGATAGCGAAAAACTAAAACAAAATTCCAAGTTTTCTTTTCAGCCTTCTTTTGGAGAAAAGCGTTCTTTATTATTCTTTTTTATTTAGCGAATATATATATATACTTGCTGGGAATGATATCCTTTCTCTCTCTCCCTCTATTCATCGAATTACTTTCATTGCGTTTAAGGCATAGTAATGCGGGCTTTCAAGCAGGCAATATTACTTGTGAATATTCTTCTTTATTTTTTTGGCGAACAGCAGCGCATCCTTTACCAACATGGAATTCCGAATTGATAGGGAAGGCGTAGTTACCTGGAAGTCTTCTCGTAAACATGGTAGTAGGATTTTATAATATCCTAGGTCTTATCAATGGTTATCAAAGCGTATATAGATAGTCCTTTGAATTCTGATGCTTTGTAACCTGTCATTTGAGCCTAGATTTGCGAACTGAAAATCGCCAAATTCAAAATATCACACTGGATCCATAGGAAGTTGAATGAAAATATTGGCTAAACATATCCCAACTGTGTGTGTAATTCATGACACCTTAAATACAATATTTGTTGTATTCCCCAAGTACCATTCCGATATTATCCCCAATGATCGAGGTTGAATGATTTGATATTTTAGACCTTTGCTCCCCCTTTCCGTAGATTCTCCCTTATCCACTCTCTCGTTTCATCATCCTCGACCTTCGTCAGGTCCACCGTCCCACCATTTTCCAAGAACTCACCCAATTCATCTTCATCAGAAATATTAGATAATGGCACACTATCAGTGTATAGCTCCCAGATCGAGATTGCCAAAGCGTACATATCGTCAGCCGGAGTGGGCGGGACATAATCATCCCGTTTCGTGTTATACCGAGGTGTAAAAGTACCGATTTCCGCCTCTTCCGTCAATTTTTCCCAGATGGCAGTAGATTCATCGATCGGCCGCGCGGTTTCCCAATCGCAAAGACGGACCCCGCGGTCTTTGCATACAACAAAGTTTAGCGGTTTGACATCGCCGTGCACCATATTATACTCCGTGTGTAACTTTTCCACAACCGCAATCATCTCGAGTTTGATTTTGTGCTTTTCTTCGGGGTTATCTAGTATAGTCTTGATGTAATGGACTAACGGTGTCGCTATTTCCATCGCCATTCCCATTTTTCGGGGCTGACCGTCCGGCAGGTCGAATCTGAGGATGTGACCGAGAACTTTGACACCGCAGTCTCCTGCACGTTCTGCCATTTCCATTTCTCGAGACTGGGCGGTTCTTTTTATTGCCATACCGCGGTACTCGAAGATACCGTCGTCTGTCCAAAACGGGGCGTGTATCATTCGGTGCTTTTCTTTCAAAATACCATTTAGTCCACCTTTATAAAGGTCCTCCCAGAGAATATCATGAGGCCCCACACCCAGTCTTGGAGCTGTGGGCGTTGATATAGATGAAGATGAAATCATGGCTGATGACTTGCAATTGGTTTCAGAAAAGTAAAGGGCGTAGCTGTGATGACTGTAGATATGCTAATAGAAATGAAGTTAATACTACTTAGGAACAAGCTCGACTATATATATTCCCATTTGATCATCAGCAAACCTCGTACCTCACAATGTTACAGTATGAATTTATCGTAGCGTTGATCATATTTACACTATTGAAGTGATTATTCTGCTCACTGGCAATAATATGGGGGTTGCCAAAAGGTGCATTTTTCTCACGTAGGATCGCCATTTCGGGGTGGATTTTCTACGCGGAAACCACGCGGCTACAGAATTCGGCTGCCCTATTTATGAGTTTTGGAAACTTTCGAACGGCGAAATATGAGTACATATATAAAATATGTAGATCGAAACCTTGAGGTAGTCACTTCCTTTTAAGTTCCTTGTTTTTTTCACACTAGCCTTCCCTTCATAAACTGGCACCAAGATTCTCACCTGCCATTCTCTAAATACTTGCAGTATTACTTTATTATCATATTTCAAGATCTACAGAGTACATTACTTCCGCGAGCATCCCAGCTACAATCGCGGCAGCCACCACCCCCAGTCTCAAATCCCTCTTTATTTGACGAAGATCATTATCACGCAACCGGATGGATATGCGCTCTCCGAGAAAGAACTAGCGACCGCAATCGCCAAGCTAGACTATACAAACCCCATCACCTAAGCTCACCGAAACACACAAACATGTATAAGGTAAGACGCATCTTTGAGCATAAGATCTTAATTCTAGCTCATCGGTTTACCAGGCTTTGAGAACGAGCAGGACGTACCTGTCCATATACGTCATGTCTGTGGGTGTCCTGGCTTTTGGTGTTACAAAGAGATAGATACCTTGTCAAATAGACTACAGAATGAAGTAACATCGCATTTAATCCTGGTTACGAGACTGGATTTAATCAGCCAATTTAAGGTGTAAAACTCGGTGTCCTAAAATCAAATTGAACGACCACTTGCCGTCCGAGTCCATAGAATACGTGTAAAAATTGGGATTCAAACTACCGCAGAATTACACGAAAGGCAGCCTTGTATTTTTGAGAACCACCGCCATTTTGGTATGGAAATTAACAAAGCGAACTCGAGTAGCACATTTCGAAATTTCCAACCCATCTCGCGCATAGAACTTGGATACCTAGCGCTGCTCAGCGCCTTTTAATCGGGATATCGATGAGCCCCGGGATACGCATGTCAAGTATACGAGGTAGGCCAAGAATACCCGTCGTTCGAGGGAAGGGAGCTGCGATATTACCCAAAAGTTAGCGAATTTTTGTTTTAATCTCGACTTTACTAGTTCTACAAACTCAGGGGTGATAATGAGTAACTTACGCGGGCTACCAGCTGGCAAACTTTGCCCAGTAATAGCGAGGGCTAAAAGGACGATTGAATATTTCATAATTAATAGGAAGAATAGATAGGTCCTAAAAAGCCGAAGATACTAGATACCGTTAAACATATAGATATATAGATACAGGCAGTAAGGCAGGCCGGATAAAGGATAAATATTGAAGATGATTTAGAGTTGGTGGTTCCAAACCTGCAACTGTCAGCGGTTGTGGAGTTGATTTTATAGTGGAAACCCGAGGATTCTAAGGCTCTCGTCTAATGAATTTAGAGCTTTCGTGCAACACTCAGAATTAAGTTTTGGCAGCCTAGCTAGCCTAGATGGGAGCTTTAGCGCAAGGGACGACGATCTCGGTATGTGTGATTTAACTACGATTCTAACTCTCATTGAACGGATCGGTCCGGCATTTTGAATTTTTTTCGTCGGATATTACGATAAATTAGGGCGAACTGTCCGCGAGAGAATATTCACCAGACAGCCGATTTCTGGGATATTGAAACATACCTAATTGGAGGCAGTGAGAGCGACCTCGATCTCCTTGTAGTTCAAAATATAGGCTTCAACGCAAGGGGTTACACGATCTAGTGGTTCGACTACAATTCCTCCCAAGCTCAGTTCCAGGCCAGAACCCAGTTAGTCTTCAGCTGACCTGATTGGAGTATAGATTTCCGGTTTTTTAACACCGCATCCCCAAAGAACAGTTATAAAAAACAAAATCACAACGCCGCCATGTGCATACCAGAATATAATATAGTACAATCGTGAATAAGCCGCATCTACTCAGAGTCCTCTTCTTCCTCCTCACTATCATCGGCCCTCCGTCTCCTCCCTCCCCTCCCACCGCCACCTCTCGCTCCACCCCTCCCGCCCCGTCTCCCCGCACCTGCGCCCCCACGACCAGAACCTTCTTCCTCCCCTCCACCATTATCGCCATCCTGCGCCTTCTCCTCCTTCCCATCATCTTTTCCAATAGCCCGATTAACCCTCCTCTCAAACCCCTCATCAACCTCCCCATCACACCCTTCATACACCCGTCTCACAAACTCCGTCACCCCCTGCCTCCCGAGTTCCAACTTGCCCCGGGGACCGACAACATATGTATACGTCTGCTCCTGGCCGGGGATAACCTCATCCTTCAGTTTAACAAGGTACCCCTCCCTTATCAATTTCGCCATGATATTCTCCATCTTTCCGTTCTCCCTGTTCCCTTCAACGGGGATTCTATCCTCCACGTTGAATTTGCGCAGGTGGCGTTTGAGTGTTTCTTCTGAGATTGCGCGGTTAGAAAGATATACGATCGCGACAATGGTGCTGCCTATGCCCAATATCGTCTGGTCGTCCGGCAACAGCGGGGCGTGGAGGAGCGGGAGGCGGTATTTGTCGGGTAAGGTGGAGACTAACTGCCAGCTTTTGCTACCCGCTGCGTCCTTCTTCTTTTTCGCGGCGGCTGCTGCTGTCTCCGTTTGCGCTTGCTGGGTCGCTTGGGTCGCTGCTGCTGCTGCTGCACCACCGCGCTGAGCTTCTGCCTGCGCTTGCCGACGTTGCTGGGCGAGGGTTATTCTTTCCGTGACGGCCGGGATTTCGACCATACTGAACCCGAACACAAGGTTTAACGCCTTCTCGGCTTCCGTGAAGATGGCTTTAAAGTCGGATTTATACTGTTGGCCCAGCACTGCGCACGATATTATCATTAGCTCTTTCTTCTTCGCAGGTATGTATATAAATATTGGAAAATATACCCTTCTCACTAATATCTTGCCGCCTTATCGGCTTCTTCTGATACTCCATCGCCAACGCCAATCTCACAAGCTTACTAACCGGATCTACTCCCTTCTTCTCCCCCGCATCCTCTTCCATCTCTTCATTTTCCTCTCGCTCTTCTTCATCCTCTTCGTCGTCATCATCGTCGTCCCGCCTTCTCCGTCTCTGTTGTAAACCCTTTCGCTTCCTCTGACGGGCTTGTAATCCTGCCTGTTGACGCCCCGGTCTTCTTTCCTCCTCCTCCTCTTCAGACTCTTCTTCAGCTTCTTCTTCAACGGGGACGCGAGAGCGGCGACTAGCAACCTGATTAGTCAACCGGCGGGAAGACGACGCAGATGCATATGTTTTCCTCTGGCGGGATGTCGGCGGTGCTTCCTCTTCCTCTTCATCCTCCTCCTCTTCCTCCTCTTGTTCTTCTTCCTCTTCTTCAGAGGGTTCTCGTGTAGGCTCCCTTCGTGACTATCCCCATATCAGAAAATTAGCTATAAGTCCACATAATCAACTCTACTATAAGAGGATACCCCGAAAAGGAGCATGTTGTAGGAAAATAAAAAAGAATAAGAAGAGGAAATACACACCCCCCTCGGCCGCTTCCGAGCCCCAGTCTGCACCGTGCGCACCATCTTCCTTTGCTTTTCCTAGCCTCGTATCCTCAACTTGCCAATCCAGTAATCCACTTTAATACAAGCTTTGATAAGGGTATGTTCGTAATATATCGGCCCCTACCGCGTTGCGTCAAACCCCGAATCCCGTAGAAGTGTGTGTACGTTATAACCACACCCACACACCTGTAAAGAATCTTGTAGAAGAAAAATGGGAAGAAAGAGAGGAGATAGACAAAGCTTGTTTAGCTCCCCTCTAAGGAAATAGCGTGAAGGATCCCTACTAGCTATCTGGCGAGCTAGCCAGCGAGTGAGTAAGTGCAATAGCGGATGGATATCCGTATCAGTAATCGATTGCTCTTTTTTGCACCAGAACCAACCCGTCGTGTGGTCCGTGTGGTCTGTGCTTGCCACCTCCCTCGTGTGTTTGTACAGTATCGTTCGATGTAACTGTTAAATTAGCTATCCTCTTTCAACGCAGTATAATAAGAATAGAACCCCGCGTACGAGAATAGAATGCGATGAGATGCGATGACAGGTGGGGTAGAGTAAGGTATGGTATGCGGTACGTGCGTGCTCGCGCAGGTGCGGAATGGCAAAATGTCTCAAAGGGAAGTGGGAATGAAAGAGTAATCGATAACAAATAAAACGTCGTCGCGTGTTGGAGGCGAGCCGACTGACGTTAACGTTGGGGTTTGGAGCTTCGGGCGCGCTTGCTTTGTCTCACCAACGCGGTGTCAGTCACACACATAACTAGCTCCAATTGCTTGTTTGTTTGCTCGCACGACAGACAGCTCGAGCTTCAAGGTAGCTAGGTAAACTATTATATACGGTATGATCTCCTAGCTATCTCACGTATACTAGGAAAAAATAAGGAAGTCTGGAAGTTCTAGTTTTATAAAATATAGTATTAAATCGCTAGGAAGGTCCATGTCTCATTCGTTAAAGAAGCTATATCCAGGCATCTAGCTAACAAAGCACATACACACTATTCTTCAGAGGCTATCCACAAGAAAGCGGTTACCGGTAGAGGCGGTAGAGGGGAAATAAGATGAAGAAGAAGTCCAAAAACAAAGAAATTTGTTTCGTATTCTAAAAATAAAAAAAAGTAGTTCCAAAAAAAAAAAGAGCTGAACAAAGCTGTCAAAGATGTAGTCTTGCTTTTTGTCTTCTTTTTCCTTTTCCTTTTTTCTTTTCTCATTCGCGAATAGATCCTTTTTTTGATTTCGTCTCTCTACGGACTAGTGTGCATGGCATCCGGTAGCTTGGCCGCCGCCTGACTGGAAAAGTATCTGACGTCTATATCCTCATCCGCCTGTAGCTTCTCCAGGGCGGGAATCACATCCTTCTGAATAACCTCGAGACATGCTGGCGACGGCTCCGTTCCTAGAGGAGCAATCTCGCCGCCGGTGACTGGGCTGCCGTCCTCGGGAAGGCTTCGGAGAACATCCAACAGAGCACCATAGGACTTGGCGACGTTGAAGCGGATGTTAGGGATTGGGTCCTCCACGAGCTGGGTGATCACAGGGACGATGTTCTCCTGGATGACTTCAAGCGATACGACAGGCGCCAGCGTCTATAATATATTAGTCTCAGAATCCAATGGCTGATAAATCATCGAGTACTTACGCTGATGGCGAAGCAGGTGGTCATTCGGTAGAGGTAGTTGGGGTGGGTGCCCATGTTCATGACCTTCGGTATTATCGTCTTCTTGGCCCATTCCACGCCAAAGACCTCCGTGAGCTTCTTAAGGTTTATGGTTGCGGCCTCCCTGATCGAGAAGACAGTGTCACCGAGCCATCCCATACATAGCTCACCAAGCTGCTGGTCGAAGAATTCAACACCCAGTTGCGAGGCAAGCAAGGGGATGTACTCGATAATGGCGAGACGGACGCGCCACTGCTTGTCCTCGGCGAGCTGGACGATGGCGGGGAGGAGGGATTGCGAGAGGAGTTCGATGCCGATGACTGTATAGATATTAGTAGGAGTTTACTGTTGATAGAATGTAAATTCGTACCCTCGTTGACGAGCTCGAGCTTCGAAATGATGTGGAGTCTGACGTCAGGGAACTCGTCCTTGAGCATCTGCAAAAACATTGGCAGCAAGTGCGCAATTGTCCTATATTTCAGTTAGCTAGAAGTTATGTGATTTGGATTGTAGATACTTACTCTTCCTTTCCGAGAATCGGGGCGAGGCCGCTTATCTGGGTGCCGAGGGCAGCTCTCACGTGTTGTGAGGAGTCGGTGACGAGATCCTCCACACTGGTCATAATTTCGTTCAACAGAGTCTCCCTGTCGAGCAAGCCGCAGAAACCTACACAACGTTAGTGATCCAAAAATATCAATTGATGAGATGTAAAAACGCACCCGGTATTTGACCGGCGATAGCCGTGCGGACTTCCGCCTCGGTATCCTTGAGGAGCTTGACAAAGGCGGGCACGAGATCCCTTCTGACAACCTCGTCTCCAACGGCCTTGGCAAGCTTCTCGAAGCGGTCAGCTACCATATATCTGACCCTCCAGCTCTTGTCGCCGATGAGATTTCGCAGAGTTGTCAGGAGGATGGTGTGGCTGGCCTGCTGGTCCTGAGGGATAACCTCAGCAATGGAAATGAGGATCTCAACGGTGAGCAAGCGGACGCTATCCTGGTCGTCTTGGGCGAGATGTTGGAAGAGAGGGAGGATTTCGGCAACGATGATTTCGGCGGTCATGATTTTGGCAAACTTGGCGAGGGCGGTCGCGGAAGCTCGTCGCACCATGGGAGTATCATCGTGGACGAGCTGACCGAAGTGGGAGCGGAGGCTCTCCTTGGAAGGGTCGGCGGCCTTCTCGTATGCTGCGCAGTAGAGGCCGGTGGCGGAGACTTTCGAGGTGAACCAGTCTGCCTTCGAAAGACGGAGGATGAGGGGGAGGACGTAGGTTTCGACTTGCTCTTGGGAGAGTTCGGCGCAGATGCGGTTTAGAGATTCGACGGCCTGCAGGGGTTAGCTATAAGTATAATATGAGAAAGGAAAGGAAAGGTTCACCTTGTCGCGAACGAGGGGCTCCTCGATGGCGGCGAGGTTTTCTAGAGGGGAGAGCAGGACGTGGCCGAACTCTGGACCCCCGACGTACTCCACAAAGCCTCCGAGCTCGTCGCTCAGAGCTGTCAACACCTCGTCCTCGTCCTCCACGGATTCTGCAAACCAATGTCAGTTGTGTCAGATTGGTAAAAGTGTATATCAGGGGAGGTACCGTCTAGGAAGGGAATGAGCTCGTCTCTTGTTCGTTCGGCCCCCAGCGCGAGAGCGATCGTGGATAATCGACGGATGGCGTTCAATCGAAGCAGGACGTCATCGTGCTAAAAAAGGGAGAACGAAGGAAAGGGAGAGATTGATACGTGGTGAGCAGACAGGTCAATTGGACTTTTTTGGGCAGGACTGATGGCGGACCTTCAATTCATCCATCAGCACCGCGATGGGATACAGCTCGTCGCTGGTAGCCTGAATATCCATGGTTGGGGAGAATCTCTATCGATGGGGATGTCGTGATATACCAGACAGGGGGCTACGAAGAAAGGGAACCGCTCTGGAGTTTTTGATATGCTGCAGTAGTAGTTTCGGTAAAAATGAAATTCAAAAAAAGCTAGGATGGGGTCGCCATTGAGAGTTAGCGTGGGGGAAGGGTCAATGAAGCCGAAGAGGTGCTCAGTGATAGGAGGTCAAGCAGGGTAGGTGCGCCTTTTTGAAGGGTGAATGAATGTTCTCGAAGAGGGAGCGGACAGCTGCGAGTTCGACAGGGGAGGGGGGGGAAGACGGCCAGCAGCAGCAGCAAGCACAGCAAGCAGGCAAGCAAGCACCACCCAGCAGGATGCTAGGAAGAGGAGAGGTGTGACTGGATTCGAATACGTACGCAGAAGTGGAGGCTGGAGAGAGAATCTCGGGCTGCGGTGGGCGGGCTTGCAGGGACGGGAGTTGGTGATAGCGGTGGTGATGGTCGTGGTGGAGGAGTGGTGGTGGTTGAAAGAAGACGCGGGTGGAGGAGAGGCTCGTGACGCTTGCAGCAGCAGAATTGGCAGGCAGGTTGGAGGCAGTTTGGAGGGGGGGTTGTGCCTGCGTTGTCGGTGAGGTCAGGACGCTGGCACCTCGGCGGTTTCGCTCGAACAAAGCACGGTCTCTGGCAGAGTCTCTCTCTCAACGGATGGGCTCTCAATGACAGAGGCAGAAGGCTATCTACTCGTATCCGTCTAGTACAATACAGCAGCAGGGTGCAGGAACAGCAGTGGGGTGGTGAGAATGTGTCCCCTCTTTTTTTTTTTTTTCTTTCCCTGTTCTCGTGTGAGGAAGAGCTCCAACGGGAGCTGTCCAGGAAGGCTAACCGCAGGCCGCCTCGGGGGGCCTATTACAGCATCTTCTCCTACTGGTCGGATCTGATACTGTATCTTCTACTATGGCATTGTGGGCAATTCCTATTGAGGATTGCCGTGGTATTCGTTATCTCTGTCTATCGATATACACGAATATTATACAGATATATTGTGTATTATTGCTATTATTGTATATTTTATTTAGTATACTGATCAATCAGGCCACACTCAATGGGATACACGATACCAGCGTATTCATTACGTAGAGCGTATTATAAACGATAGTACGCCGTATTGTGGTAGCGTGGTGGTGTCGCAAATTTTGGCGGGGCTCGCTGAACCCCTCCACAACACCACTCGCCTCACCGCTCTAGCTATCAACATCCCACTTTTCCAGCTTCATCACATCCCGCCACCATGCCCACCATCGCGGTCAACAAGGCCGAGCTCTTCCAGTCCCTCGGCCGGGAGTACTCCACCCACGAGTTCGACGAACTCTGCTTCGAATTCGGTGCGATTTCTATCCCCATAAGTGTTTAGGAAGATACACTAACAAGGAATGCAGGCATCGAGCTCGACGAAGATGTACGGTCTTATACACCCTCCTCTATATAACCTCCCCGGCTCACCAATTGCAGACCACAGACCAGGACCGACGGGAAAAAGATGGCACCGAGCGACCCCCCGAGCTCAAGATCGAGATCCCGGCCAACAGGTGCCTTCACACCTTATACTCTCTCTCGTATGTTGAATGGAAACGCTGATATCGATAACGCAGATATGACATGCTCTGCATCGAGGGCATCTCCAAGATGCTCAACGTCTTCCTCGGCCGCGAGGACGTCCCCAACTACCGCGTCGTCGCTCCCCCCGGCGGCGAACTCCAGCAGATAACCGTCCACCAGTCCACCTCAAAGATCAGACAGTACATCTCCGCCGCCGTCCTCCGCGGCATCAAATTCGACCAGGCCCGCTACGACTCCTTCATCTCCCTCCAGGACAAGCTGCACCAGAACCTCTGCCGTCAGAGAACACTAGTGTCCATGGGCACCCACGACCTCGACAAGATCAAGGGCCCCTTCACATACGAAGCCCTCCCGCCGCAGGACATCAAATTCGTCGCCCTCAATCAGACCAAGGAGATGAATGCCGCCGAATTGTTCGAGCACTACGATGTATTTTCTCCCATATCCCAATTTCTATAAAAAGTGCAAAAGCTGAGAATATGTAGAAAGATGAATCCGGCCGCCACTTGGCCAAGTTCCTGCCCATCATCCGCGACTCGCCAGTCTACCCGGTCGTCCTCGACGCAAACCGTAACGTCTGCTCCGTCCCACCAATTATCAACAGCGAGCTCTCCAAAATCACCCTCGACACCCGCAACGTCTTTATCGAAATCACCGCTACCGACAAGACCAAAGCCGAGATCGTCTGCCACATCCTCGTCGCCATGTTCTCCGGATACTGTGATGACGCTTTTACGTATGTTCCTTACTATATTTTAACAAATTTAACCCACATACTGATAATACATGCAGCGTCGAACCCGTCAAGATCATCTCGCCGCACAACCACGAGTCCCGCGAAGCACCCGACATGACTCCGCGCAGCACCACCGCCGAAATCTCCTACATAAACGCCTGCACGGGCCTCTCCCTCTCCGCCGAGGAAATGTGCGCCTACCTCAAACGCATGTCCTACCTCGCCCGCCCCTCCGCCACAGACAAGGACCTCCTCGACGTCGACATCCCCGTCAACCGCGCTGACGTCCTCCACCAGTGCGATATAATGGAAGACGTCGCTATCGCCTACGGCTTCAACAAGCTCAAGAAGACCTTTCCCATGAAGACCGGCACCATCGCGAAGCCCCTACCGATCAACAAACTCGCGGACATCATCAGGCTGGAATCCGCGATGGCAGGGTGGAGCGAAGTCATGCCGCTGATCCTATGCTCCCACGACGAGAACTTCGCCAACCTAAACCGCAAAGACGACGGCAAGACGGCCGTCAAACTCGCGAACCCCAAGACGGCAGAATACCAAGTCGTCCGCACCTCTTTACTCCCGGGCATCCTCAAGACCATCCGCGAGAACCGCAAACACGCCCTCCCGATCAAAGTGTTCGAGGTCAGCGACGTAGCGTTCAAAGACGACACCTGCGAGCGTAAATCCCGCAACGAACGACACTTCGCGGCAGCCTGGTGCGGCAAGACCAGCGGGTTCGAGGTCGTTCACGGCCTGCTGGACCGCGTGATGGCTATGCTCCGCGCGAACTTCATCGAGAAGGACTCCGGCGCGGACGGTTACTGGATCGAGGAGCTCAAGAGCGAGACGTACTTCCCCGGCCGGGCGGCAGATATCTGGTATAGAAAGAAGGGACAGGACGCGAAGGTCATCGGTAATTTTGGAGTGTACGTTCCCCTTCTATCCTTCTCAATACACGGTTGATATAAAAATGATGCTAATCTGAATATTGTAGACTTCACCCGTCCGTGTTGAAAGCGTTCGAAATAACATACCCCGTCAGCACGCTCGAGATAAACGTAGAGGATTTCTTATAGTCGGGGTTAGATAGTATAAGAAAGTTTTATGTTTCAGTATTTAAAAAAGCCGCCATACCACGACAGCTGTCTGTGTGTCTTGATATGTTTAAACTAATAGATTATATATCACACGACGGAGTACCTCATAATTTTAAACGACGTAGATTGTAGAACGGTGAGCAGATAGAACAGACCTATTATTAATGGGCAAGGAAAAATTAGTGCCGATGAGTTCCAAACACGCGGAAAGAAACCTGTGGAACCCCCCAGAGTTTCCATTTATCTACACTTGTCTTCATCTCCACTAGCAGTATTATAGCTTCCCCGCAAAAATATACCAGACCTCGTCAAGCCGCTAGTTTGTATACGACAAGCCCGAATTCTAGCGAACGGCAAAGTCTCAAATCACCCGTAACGTTCCCACCAAAAAGAAGCAAATTGAAAAGGTTTATCCCGTATTCCCATTCACGGGGGCACACTCCTGCTCCCAAAAAGCTGGCAAAGTTACACCAAACTCCCTCTTTCGGAACGCCCAGGACAAATAATCCAACAAATGTCCGACCTCACCTCCAACACATTGTCGTCAAACGAAACAGAGCGTGTGGAATTCGGTCCACTAGAAGAATATAGAATCGAATCACTTCCCGCGAATGCATATTACATTCCTAGTATGAGATAACCCACCTTTCTGTCTCTTTATACGACCAAATATATACATATATATACATGCAAATCCTCAAGTAAATATAATAACCGTACCATATATAGACTTCCTAACCCCCACCGAATCATCCACCCTCCTCTCTCGCATCTCCTCCCACCCCTGGACGACCCTCACCCACCGCCGCCTGCAGCCCCACCCGGCCCCGCTAACAGCGTCAGGTCACCTACTAACATCCAAATCCCTCCCACAATGGCTGGACACCCCGATCGTTGACCGTCTTCTCCAACTCACATTTGGTAGTTTCTTCCCCTCTAAATAATAAAATCTTATAAATAAACTCTAACAAGAAAGATCCAGAAAACAACAAAGGAATCTTCACAACATCCCCGCACGCCCGTCCGAACCACGTCCTAATAAACGAATACCCACCAGGAACGGGCATCTCCCCGCACGAAGACGGCGGGGCGTACTTCCCCGTCGTGTGCACGGTCAGTCTGGCCGCGCATATCGTGCTGGAAGTTACTCCTAAACGGGATATTTCTTCCTCCTCCTCTTCTTCTTCTGCTACTCTTCCTCCTGATGAAGAAAATGGCAGTGGTGAAGAGAAGGTATATAAAATATACCAAGAACCTCGTTCGCTACTCATCACTATGGATGAGATGTATACTTCCCATTTGCACGGGATCTCGGCTGTAAGCGCGGACGAAGGGTTATCTTCTACCACCGTGGCAAACTGGAGTCTACTCGACGATACTACGAAGAAGATTATCGAAGAGGAAAATGGGACGGTGAAAAGGGAGACGGTAAGGATCAGTCTGACGTATAGAGACGTATTGAAGGTTAAAGATGCAGGGCGATTATTCGGCGGCAGGGGATTTAAATAATATTTCGTTCTTAATATATCTATCCCCACCTCTAGATCACCATTGCTCTGATTTATAAAATTTGTGTGGAGTTAAGATATTGAAAATGGGATGATATTTTCGATTCTACCTCTACAATCTAGTAGTGTTTTATCCAAAATCCAAAATAATATACAATAATAATGTAAACCCATCAAACAACCAACCAACCCCCACCGACACCGATAATAAAATAATGATAGTAGTAATAGAGATATACCGAAAATGACTGTTCAGAATTTTGTATAAAAAAGGGCCGCCTACTGCGTCTTCTTGCTCTTGTCGACTTTCGCCTTCTTCTCCCGCCTCTTCATCTCCGCTTCGCCCCCGATACCGCCAAACACCAACCCGACACCGAGCCATTGCATCATACTGAGCGTGTGTCCGAACGCGAACACGGAAAGAATCATGCTGAACATCTTGCGCGTGACCGTGACAGTAACCAGCGTCAAACTGCCGAAACGAGATAACGTATAGACTATTTTCCACTGTTAGCATATGTACAACTCACACAAACCAGCAGAATGGATCAGTAAAAAGAGGGATAAACTCACAGATAAAAACCTGCCCGATAGCCCCACACACCGCAAACCCGATAACATCCCCGACAACCGTGGGATTCTCCCGCATAAACCCTACAGCGTCAACCAACTCGCTACTCCACGGGTTGACCGCCAACCATCCGGCCGTCAAAGCGCTGCTCACAAGGTTCAACCCGCACTGCATCTGCGGACCCGTCACGAGCCCACCAGAAGAAGCAAACATGTGATCCTGCGTGGAATTCGTAACCCCATCGAGCAAAAGATTGATACTGAGCAAGAGTAGTCCGTACAAACTGCTCGTCTCGCTACCCTTGTGCTTCTTCGCTGCACCCGCTGGATTGTTGTATAGCGTGAACACCGCGACGCCAGAGGTGACCAGCAGCACGACGATGTATTTATACAGCGGGTAGCGGCGCTGGTAGATTGTCAGGTGCAAGAACATGACGGGGAGCAGTTTGCACGATTTAGCGAGGATGAACGTGATGTAGTCTATGTGGCTGAGGGCCGCGTATCCGAAGGGGGCGGCGAGGGAGGAGGAAATCGCGATGAGGAGGTAGTAGAGGGCTATGCGGCGGGTTGGGAAGATCGGGGGCGTTTTGAGGGTCGGGTGCTGGCGCGAGGTGAACAGGATGTAGACGTATCCGATGGCCGAGGCGAAGAGGGATTGGACGGTGAGCAGGACGAGGTGGAATTTGAAGCGGCGTTTTTGAGGGCCGTAGGCGGTCGTCGTGATGCGTTCTTGGAGGAGGGCCCACGTCAGGCTGTTCGATTGTCATTTCCCGTTAGTTATCAAATGCAATCGAGATGGGGTATCAATTGAGGGGGGAGACATACAAGGAAATGTAGATGCCGGCGACGCAGATGATGAGTTCGACGGCGGTAGGATGGGAGGCAATCTCCTCGGACACGAAAGAGCGTCTACGGGGACGCTGGATGAGCGGCTTGACGCCATCCGCGACGCCATTGACGGGCGATGAGGGCTGGGATTTCGTCGGGGAGCGCAGTTCCTGGGTCTCGACTTTGTGCAGGGCGATGTCCTCGGAGCTGAGCTGCCGCGGGTTGGGCTGCTTTGCGCGCGCCATTGTCGATACGAAGAGAAGATGATGGATTCGATAGAGAGAAGAAGAGGTCGAAGGGACGGTGGGAGGAGGTATTTGAAGATGATGTCGAGGAAGTTGACACCTTAGCCTCAGCTGCATATTGCCGGCGTGTGGAATCGGGCCTGCGTTGCGTCAGGGGGGTGCTGCTGGGTTCTGTCAGGGGCACCCCGTCTGTGCGGCCCGGGTGGGACTGACAGGGGTATGTTCCGGGAGGACTTCCCGGTGGTGCTCCGGGTATGTCTCCCCTGGTATGTCTCCCGGGCAGGTACATATGCTCTCACAACTTGGGGGGATTGTGGTATAATTCGACAATATAAATTCGATAAAATGCTACTAATACGCACAAATGAATTGTAAAAAGAAAGGGAAAAAGAGCACTCATTCACTTCTCAACCTCAAACTTGGCATCCTTATCCACCAGCCACACCCGCTCCTTCATCTGCTCTCCGTCAAGCCCGTCCAGCGCGCTCTCAATCAGCATGTCCACGCTCTCCCGCCCCGGACTTGCCACCATCGGCCAATGGCCCGCTCGTGGGAAGCACACAAGATAACTCTTCCCGACACCCCCTTTCGACGGGTACAGATACTCTTCAAGCCCTTCGTAGCAGAATCTCCTGTGGAAAGCAGAATCTCGTCCGCCGTACACGATTGTGACAGGACACCTGAAGCTGCCCTTTTTTGGCTCGAGGAGACCGGTGAACCCACCGCTTGTTTCCGACGCCGCAGTTAGCAGCTGTAGACTCGCCGGCTTGGACCACTTCCCGAACGCCAGGTTGTCGCGGTAGTACGCTATCACCCCGTCCGCTCTCTTGTTCACGTTTTGTCTTGTCAGAATGGACGAAGGGTACCCGTCAGCTTCGGCCTTGGATGGCCCCAGCACGCTGGCGAGGTAGATTTCCTCGTTGCGCACCTTGGCCAACTTGGAGCACAATCTGGGGAACCAAAAGTCGCCCATCTTGTACAGTTGCCGGGCGAGTGGAAGGGGTAGGAGGAAGACGGAGACGTAGTAGGAGCACACCATTTGCGTCAGGAAGGGCTTCATGCAGCGGAAGGCTGAGCGGATGAGGGCCAGGTTTGTGGGATTGCGCATGTACGTCTGCAGCATCCTGGAGGCGCTGGATGTTGCCCGCGTCATGTTTTCAATCGCCAGCGGGGGCTACCAGTGCGTTAGTCAAATATATAATATAGGTTAGGCTGAGAATTGCATACGTGAATTGCATTGAGGATAATGCACCTCGAGAAGAGGAAGCCGACTTCGGAAGCCAGTCTGAAGCCGACGACGCTGCCCCAATCGTGGGTGACGAGGATGCACGACTCGCTCGTCTTCTTCTCCTTCATGGCGAGGATGAAGGTTGTCAGCGAGGTCAATATGGCTGTCGGGGAGGCGACAGGGAAGCAGTCCGAGCCACCGTAGCCAGGCATGTCGACGGCTATCAGATGCGCCTTTTGCTGGATCGAGGGCGAAGCCAGCTGGTGGTGCCATATGAACCACGACTGCCAGAGTTAGAACAAGACATCTAAAATGTTAGATTTGATAACTCACATCTGGGAAACCGTGGATGAAGACAATCAGAGGCGAGCCGGGAGAGGTGTCCCCGCCCTCAACGTAGTGCAGGTTGATGCCATCTTCGGCCTCGTAGAATTTATGCATGAAACCGGGGAGCGGTTGCAGCGACAGATCCCACAGCTCGCTTCTGGCTGTATTTCACAAAAATTAGTATAAAATCAATAAGAGTGCATTCAAATGGAATACCTTGCAGGCGGGCTTCCTTCTTCTTCTTGCCAACGGGCTTGATGAAGGAGCCGGAGGAGGCGGCGGCCAGGATCATGAGGTTGAGCGAAGCGACGCCGACGATGGTCGTCGCCACCGCCAATGCGAAACTCGCCAGGCCCATGTTGGATATAATATCAAGTTAGAGTTACAATTCGTATGTAGTTATTTTCAGAATTGATGTCGACGGTATTTACGATATCAAAGAGGTATCCACTGATAATACGATATAGTTGGTGGATATCGATAAGGATACAAGAACAAATATGGGATAGTGGGATGGTATTTATTCGAATTCACATATCCTTCCCACCGAGACAGATAAATACACCGACTGGGAATATAAATTCCCTGGTGCGGAAATATCCAGATATCCAACTTTCCCACCCGGGTTTTCAGTGCGTAATGGCAATACCCATCCCCGCTCCCGCGAACGAGAGGGAGCGTCCTGTCGACATCATCATCATGATGAGTCCGTCCATCCATGTCCGCAAGATGCAGGGGACCGTGTCAAGCTGTCCTGCCCAAGAAGCAGACCGCTGTGTGGTCTCCACCTGCCCGAAGATCTGAACATCGCTGCCTTTCTGCGGGCGACGGTCAGGAGACCCTTCTTGATATTTGCTTTGCCTCGACTGTGCAACCGTCCGGATGACGTCCTTTGCTTCGTTTGAGAGCGGGTGGCCCAGCTGGTGGCCGGGGTGCCTGTGGCCTCGATGCGGTTAGGATGCTGCTAGTGCGGGGGTGTTTCTGGCCGTGGTCAGGCGCATATGCTCCCGCCCACCTTTGTTTTACATCGAGAGAACCGAGAGAACATCCCTTCATCAGTAACAAGATACATCACGACATCGTGGAAGCTGGCTAGATGAAGGATATCCGCCAGGTCAGGTACGTTTTCTGTTGCTTCACTTTACGGATATGGCTAACAGTGTGTAGAGAGCAATGGGCCGCCTATCTCAGGTCCATCTCCTCCTTCGAGGCCCTCCAGGCCGCCTCCCTCTCTGACCTCAACGTCGTCCACGGCCTCGGCCACGACGCCCTCAGATCCCTCCTCTGGAAGGTGTGCATTTTATATAAAAAAATATATCAAACAAGTCTAATATTAATATTTGTAGAGCCTCCTCCTCTGCCACAAGCTGGACCTCAGCACCCTCATCGCCGCCGTCCGCAAGGAGCGCTCCGTCTATGACGCCCACAAGGCCAAATACCTCCGCACCCGCGACCAAGACCCGGACCAATTCGCCGGATCCGACCCCCTGGCGGATGACGAGTCGGTACCGTCTCATCCACCCCGGCCTGCCTCTTCAAACCTAACTCTCTTCTCTAGGGTCCGTGGGCCTCGCTCCGGCACGACGAGCAGCTGCGCGATGAGATCCAGAAGGACATCGACCGCACCTATCCGGATACCGAGTTTTTCCGTTCCGCTGATGTGCAGATAACGCTGTCGAACGTGCTCTTCGTCTGGAGCAAACTGCACCCGGATGTTTCCTACCGACAAGGCATGCACGAGCTCGCCGCTCCCGTGTACTGGGTCGTTCACGCGGACGCCATCGAGGAGAAGCCGCTGGAAATCGCCGACGACGGGTTCACTCCTATCCCCATGTCCGCGGCCCGGATCGAGAACGAAGACGTGATGCGGGAGCTGTTGGATGCAAAGTACATCGAGCACGACACCTTCTCCCTCTTCCAGAAGATCATGCTGTTCGCCAAATCGTGGTACGAGATGGGCCAGGGGGAGGAAAAGACCGTCGGCGGGGTCCCCACCACTTCTCCGATAATACGCAAGAGCGAATATATCCACGAGGGTCTACTCGGCGCCGTGGATCCGGAGCTGGCGTATCACCTCGACCAACTGGGAATCCTCCCGCAGATATTCCTAATGTACGTGTCTATATTTCTTCATAAACTTTAACAAACTAATAGAAAATAGCCGCTGGATCCGCTTGATGTTCGGCCGCGAGTTCACCTTTGACGAAACCCTCGGTCTCTGGGATGGTATTTTCGTCGAAGACCCGACCCTGCAGATTGTCGACTACATCTCCATCGCCATGATGCTACGCATCCGCTGGAAGTGTCAGTGTATTCATTATCTCCTCTATTACTAAATATACTGATATGTAAAATAGTGCTGGAAGCGGACTACACCACCGCCCTCACCCTCCTCCTCCGCTACGAACCCCCCTCTTCCCCACCCCTCACCCTTCTCAAAGACGCAATCCACCTCCGCGACGACCTCTCCACCGGGACCGCATCCCGCCTGATAACAAAGCACACCACCAGACAACCAACCCAAGACCCGCAGCCGTACACCCGCGCGGGCACCCCTCCACCCTCAACAGCAACCGCAGCGCTCCTCTCCTCCCCGCGGCTAACGGGGATAGAAAACCTCGTCCATGACGTCGCCTCCCGCATGCGAGACCGCTCCGAGCGGTGGGGGGTAAACCGCGCCCTGAGAGACGCAATGGGCGAGGTCCGCCGGGTCTCAGCGGGCGTCGGTGAGCAGCAGCGCGAAATCTACAAACGCTGGACAGACAGCATGGAACGACAGACCGTCCTCGGCGCGATCCTCGAAGAGAGCATCAAAGTGCTAGAAAGCAACAGCAACGGTACTCCAGACGATAACAGCAAACGGTATAAAGACGCAATCGAACGGGTTAAATACGTCCGCACCTGTCTGCTGGACTCCAGAACCGCCCTCGACAGGCGTTATCTCAAAGAGATACCGGACACCGCTGTCGCCCCCGCTGATTCTTCTTCCTCCCCGCCATCCTCCCCGCGGAGACAGATATCCTCCATCCCGCCGTTATCCCCGACTTCTCCGCCCCGTGTACCTTCTATAACTAATAAACCCCCTCCGTTCCCAACGTACTTCCACGCGAGTAATAACACCCCCGCAGATCCGGAGGGTAACCCCGCCCCCGCCGCTACTTCTACCACCTCCACCTCTTCTTCCACTATCAATACCACAATCACAACCACAGGTAGCACTAAAAGTAATGCAGCACCCCCTCTCGCCCCTTCAGCTGTTATAATATCCTCCGCATCCCCCGTAACCCCCACCGCAGAGAAAAAATCCAAAGGCCTCCCGCTGTGGAAACCACCCCAAGCCGCAGGCGCAGGAGCAGCATCACACATAAGATCTGTATCTGAAACCCCGCCGCTACCGCTAGGCGGGGTAACAGTAGAACCGAAACCACGCAGATCGCTCGCGCAGTCGCAGTTCGCGTGGATGCTGGGCGATGATACGCTCGATCGGAACCGTGGGGGTTTTATAGGCGGGAATAGTGGGGGGTCTAAGAGTTTTAGCGGGCCGACTTCGCCGCCTAGTGCTGCGGGGAGAGGGAAGAGTAAGAATGATTTATTCAGTGGTGGAGGTGGTAGTGCAGGTGGGAGTGGAGATACGTCCGGAGGGGGTGGGTTGTTCGATGGTACTTGAGTGATCCATTTATTGATTCATTTGATAAACACTACGGGTTGCGTGGACGGTTATTATTATTTATTATTCATTATTTATAGAATGGTCTGGTATGGTATGGTTTGGATTTCTTTTGAATGTTTATTCACGGTGCGTAGATGTCTGCACGTATATCTATCTATCTGTATGTATGTATGCGTATTCAAGTCGTAAGCGTAGAGTAATATCAGAGGGATGGACGGTCATAACCGGGATAGTAAGGTAAGGTGCGGTAAAGTAATGGTTACAACAGGCGAGGGTTAGATATGAGTAAATGATACCAGCATCGCGAGCAATATATTTAGTTTTTGAATATCATCATCACATCTTTTCAAAATACCACAAACTACCGTTCGATCAAACTACACACCAATAATATCATCACATTACAAGAACCGATCCCCTTCCAACATATCACAATATATATAAGAAGAGGATAGATAAAAGTAGTAGCACCAATACCTCATCAGAGTATATTTATTTATTCTTTCTCCCTCTCACCCGCTTCATTCATTCATTCATTCTTCCTTCCTTCTTTAATTTTCCACTATAAATGTAAAATAATAAAAAAGAAAAGCAACAACAAAAAAAAAGGCCGAGTCGCTTCAGTTGCTCGTGGTCGGTCGATCGATCGGTCGGTTGTACTAATAAAAAATATAACAAGGTCTTTATGATCAAAAAACAGTAATACTAACTTTCGTGGTAGTAATAGTAATGGTAGTAGTAGTAGGAGTAAGAGTGGTGGTAGTAGTAGTAGTAGTAAAACGTAACCGGAGAGATATACCGTATAAATACGTATACCAGCTCCCCGGCACAGATGCATGTATTCGAAAAAGCCTAAAAAAAAAGGGTAAAATAATATAAAAAAAACACAAAATAAAACCCCATTTGCAAAAGGAAAAAGCATGATTGATATAATTGAAATAAAAGTTATAAAAAGAAAAAAAGGTGAAACAAACAAAAGGACGCCCAAAAAAGAATTTCTTAGGAAAAAATAACAAACATGTAGTCCCAAAACGACGACGACGACGACAATGGAAGTTCCGTTTTTTGATCTTCGGGAATCGTAATAAAAAGAAAAGGGAGGAAAAAAGGTACGGTGAGAATATGATAGGACGTCGGTTCGTTTCCACGATTAATAATAAAACGACGCTAAGAACAGTCAATCATGGAGTCCTCTGCGGACGACGAAAAATAAAAAAAGGAAAGCATGGATCTAAAATACGTCTATAGTCGGTACTGAAATCGTCGGCACTGTAAAAAGTCGGCGGAGAAAATTGTATGAGAGGAGATCGGATCAGTCGGTCATGGCGTCCTCGTCAACCCACAACAGGGCGTGCGGGATCTGGCCGTTGCGCATGTATTTGTTGACAATATCGCAATACCGGGCGTCGGAGTGCAGAATCTTGTTCAAGTCGGACACTTTGATCCAAAAGACATTCGGCAGGGCGAGGAATTTGTTCTGTTCGGCTTCCTGGCGTTCGGATTCTTCCTCCACGTTGAAGTCAAAGTCGCGGGGTGCCTTGTAGAAGGAGTGCAGCGCGTGGAAGTTCTGCTTGAGTGCCTGGCGTTCCATGTGGGTCGCCTGTCTGCGTTCAAAGTTGGAGTCTGCGTTGGTTAGCGTGTGTTCGAAAGATCCGGAAGCAGGGACCTTACAGGTCGTCAGGTCGAGGTCGTGGGGACACCCGAGAATCAAGCTGGCTTGCGCGTTCGACACCCAGGTCTCCTGCTGCTCGCCGTGCTCCACGCAGTACAGGGGCAGAAACATGCTGAAATCCTCCCAGATGCGCGCCGCAAAGTCCTCTTTGCAGGGTGCTGTCAGCGCGTCTCGATAGATCATCGGCAGGCGGCTGATACGCTGCTGGTCGTCGAATCGTTCTTTAGTCATAGCGTGGAGGGAGAGGCACTGTTCGTGCGATTGAGACAAGGTGACGGCGGCAGACTCGACGAGTTTGGCTTCCAGCCGGCGCATGGCCTCCATCAACTGCTTGCGTCTCTCCTCCTCCTTTTGAGCGTCGATTCGTTCCTGTTCGAGACGCTCCCGTTCACGACGCTTCTCCTCCTCCAGCCTGGCGGCTTCTTGTTTCTTTCGTTCCTGCTCCTTTAATTCCTGCTCCCTCTGCTCCTTCTGCTCTTTCTCGAGTCGCTGGCGCTCGAGTTCGCGCTCCCGCTCCTCGGTGAGCATCTCGTCGGTAGGTTCGATTTTTGGTTCGACCTTCTTCGTTTCCTCGCGGACGCTGGACCCGCGATTGCTCTTGCCGTTGGAAAGGTCACTGAGATGGCGTGTGCTGTTCTTGTCGTCAGAGACAGACGAAGGCGCGGGGCTGGCGCCGTTCGACTTGCGCTTCTTCGATTTGGCGGGGGCTTCGTCGACGGTGAGGGTTTCCGCGTCACCGCTGTGCTTCCTACGCTTCGGCTGGACCTCCGTGTCGACATCCATGGCATCTTTGTCTTTCTCCTTGCGGGATTTCCTGCCCTCGATGTCGGACGCCGTGGTATCGCGCTCCTTTGACCGTTTCGTCGTCGAAGACTCGGCTTCCTTGGCTTCTTTGGCGGCCTGCTCTTTGAGTGCCTCCTCCCGCCTCTTTCTCTTTTCACGTTTCCTCTCGAGAAGAGCGGCGGCGGCAGCAGCCTCGTCGGAATCTTTGCCCGCAACTTCAGCGGTCTTTTCCTTCTCAGCCTTTTCGGCCTTTTCAGCCTTCGCCTTCATCTTTGCTGCCTTCTCGCTCTCCAACCGACGGCTCTCCCGCTCGGCCAGACGCTCTTCCTTCGACTTTCGTCCTTCTTCCTGCCGCTCCTCCTTTTTAATAGGTTTTGCATCATCTTCTTCCATCTTCCGACGCTTCTTCGCGAGCGCATCGGCCTTCGTGTGGACGGCGTCGGCGTCAGAATTGTTGTGGTCGTTGCTGGCGACGGGTCGGCTGGAGCTGGAGCTGCTCTCCCGATGGCGTTTGTCGAGTGATTGCTCGCGTTTGGCGTGCCGTTCGGGATCGGCAACCTTCTTCTTCGGTCGCGGGGCATCCGCCATATCAACGTCTTCGTCTTCCGGCAGCTGCAGCTTCTCTTTTTTCTTCTTGCCGTCCTTCTCCTTTTCCCGTTTGGGCGGGTGGTCGACCTCCATCTCGTCAGTTCTCTTTTTCGCGGGTTTTTCATCTTTCGTCGTCGTCGTTACCGTTGCCGGTTTCTCCTTCTTCTCCTCCTTCGACGCCAGGTCTTTGCCGAGAACGAGACGTCGCTTCTTGGTCTTCGTTCCGTCCACGGTGGCGTTACTATCGCTGATCGCCGAATAGTCGGACTCGACAGTGCGCTCCTTACGCTTCTGCTTGTCGAGATCCTTCAGTTTGGTTCGAGCGATAGCAGGTGAGATTTCACGTTCCGAGGGGGCCGTGTCGTCCATGGCGGAGGATGCAGCGGGGGAGGCAGTCCGCCGGCGGAGCCGCTTGGCCTTCTTGGCTGCTTCGTCGGTTTTGAGTTCCTTCCGTTCAGCCTTGCTGCGTTCCTTTTCTTTGAGTTCCTTTCTCGAGGCGACCGGCGAGGACGAGTCGAGCTTTTCTCTCGACGACTTCTTCGTCTTCTGAGGGCCGGCGGCGTCAAAGGCGGCCTGGAGCAGCTTGACTTCCTCCTCCCAGTTTTCTCCGGCGCGGTGTCGAGCGATTTCGGGATACGAGCGACCTTTGTGATCGAGACGGCGGGGTTCCTTCATGGACTCGCTTCTAAGGAGCAGTTTGAGGACCTCGATGTTGTTTCGACCGATGGTTGCGAGCAGCGGGGTTTCTTCGCCGGTGACGAGGGGAAACTGGCTCTTGTCCTTTGTGTGTTGCCGGATCACATCTTTCGGGTCCGGATCGCTGTCACCGCCAAAGGCCACCAGCAGATTCAGCACGTCGAGGTGTCCTCCGCGGGCCGCTAGCATCATCGACTCCGGGTCGGGCACGATGCCGCTTTCCAGCAGCTTGCCGGCCATCTCCATGTCGCCGTCCCGGGAGGCCTGTTTCAACTTGGCCTGGCCGCCCTTGCCGGCGTCGAGCCAGAGGAATTCGTTTCTTGTCGGTTCGCCACGACCCGTCCTCCGGCGGCTGCTGCTGCCGCTCATGATGGGGTTCGATTGGGGAGGAGGGGAGAAATGGCTCGGGCTGGCGACTGAGGCGGCTCGGGAGGAGCTGCTCTCGTTTTTTCTGGTCTCGTCGTCGGGTCTCTTCTTCGTCTTCATTTTCGCCAGAGCGGCCTTGAGGGCCTCCTCGACCTGTTCCATGGCGGTCCGTTCGTCTTCGTCGGTCAGCTGCTGCCGCTGGGTCATGGCGATATCGACGGACGACTGGCCGGCTTTGTTTCGATGCCGGGGGTCAGCACCGTTTTCCAGCAGGATGTTGACAACATCGATGTGGCCGTTTTCGACGGCATCCAGCAGCGGGGTCGACAGGTCCTCGGCGGGTTTGTCCACCACGGCACCACGGTCGATGAGCCAGGCCACGATTCCATCGTGACCGGCCAGGGCGGCGGCGTGGATGGGCAGATAGCCCGCATTATCGGCCTCGTTCAACAACTCCGGCTCGGCGGCCAGACACGCTTTCGCCTCGTCGAGGTCGCCTTTCCCGCAGACCTTGTGCAGTTGGTTTCTGCCGGTTTTGTCACGCTTCATCTTGTGGCCGGGCCCCACCAGACGAGCGGGAGAGGCCGCGGGCCCGGACAGAGAAGGCCTTCTCCTGCGGCTGTTAGTGGCAACGTGCGGGGAATTCGATCTCGAGGAGGAGGTCGATTTGACTTCGTTATCAGAATCGTGAAAGTTGAGGGCGGCGGGACGGCCACCGGTCCTCTTGGCCTTGTGGTGTTTGTTACCGACAGAAGCGGTGGGGGTTTTCCGAGAGGATGATGAAGTGTCGAGATGGGGGACGCTCCTCTTGCGGGAGTGGCCCGGGCGAGAGAGCGGGGTGGCATTGTTGTGCTTGGTGCCGTTGGTGTTGCCGGAGGGAGGGGGGGAGACGGGAGGGGAGGATTTGATGCGCACGCCGCGGGGGGATTCGTCCTCGGTCTTGATCTTGCGGTCGACGGAGACCTCGCGGGTCTTCCGCTTGAGCGAACGACGGTCATTAACGTTACTATTACTACTATTGTTCGGTTCGTCGTGGTTGGTCTTGACGATTTTCCTGCGAGGGGGCGAATGGGTCAGCCGCGAGGGAGACGCGGTGCGTTTGCGGGAGGCGTGCGAGGAGGAGTCCTTCGCAGACGGGCGTTTCGAGGACGGGGCCCGGGAGGACGGGGCGGAGGAGAGTTCGGACGAGTAGGCGGCAGCGACATCGTCGTCGTTATTGTTGGCGGTGGTGGTGGTGGTGGTGGTGGTGGTGTTGTTGGTGTTGAGGCTGGCGTCCCGGTCGGAGCGACTGGACGTATTGCTGGTCTTCGAGTCGACCGCCCCCCCGTTCGACGTTCTTTTGTGAGAAGGAGCGGCTAGCCGGTCGTCGTTATTGTTGGAAGGCTCCTCATTGCTCCGACGGTTGCTCCGACTCCTGCCCCGGCCGAGGGAGAGGACGACGGTCTCGGCCTCGGAGTCGGAGTCGTGATGGGAGGAGGAGGCCGGCTCGTTGAGGGTTGGGAGGTGAGCCTGCTGCTGGCCTGGACCGCCGGGACTGTTAATTGCCAGTGCACCCGCCATGGACAGCAACTTTGCATTGAGAGCGAGGGAGGATATACCATTCATGCCATGAGCCGGTGAAGGGGCCTGCTGCTGCGGTGGAACGGGAGTCGGGAGGGAGGAGACGGTCGAAGTCATGTAGCTGATGAAGTCCGAAGCCCCGTTCGTGCCCACCGCATACTGGTCTCCGGTCAGCACGAGGAGGACGAGGAGGAGTACACGATCGAGGGTGACGAGGACGACGACGAGTATTCACTTGTATTCCGTCCTATTCTACGTGGTTGTGGGGGTGTATTGTGTATTGTATTGTATTGTACTGTCTGTATTTACGGGGTGATAGTGCTACTACACGCTGATACAACTCGACGGGCGGAGATCATTCGACGGGTCCTGCAATTCGGAGTGTTCCAAAATGTGCAAAATTGGTGCAAAATGGGTGTGAAATGTATGTGAAATGTATGTAAAATGTATGGGGAGGTCGGATGTGTTGCGGCAGAACGGGCTTCGAAGGCAGGCGGAGGGATAACAATTTCGAATGTTTTTTTATTCCCAAATTAAAAGGGAAAGGAAATAAAAGGAAGAAGGAGGAGAGAAAGGGAGGATGACTGCAACTCTGCAACTCGGCTGGGGGCTAAGAGCAAAAGAGAAGGAAAAGAAAAACACCCTCTTCGCTCACCCGGGCAAGTTCACTTCGAGTGCACACAAACACCATTATTATTATTATTGACATCGACGACAAAGTGCACCGCCGGGCTCCCCTTCGCACTAACTCGTCTTTGATAAAAGTGCCCATGCGCAGATACTCTTTCCATCGATCGATTCGGAGAGCAAGGACACAGTCTCCTGCAATCAGTCCATCGGCCAATGCAAAATTGAGCAGGACTGCACGAGAAACAGAATGCAGCCACGCCAAGCTGCAAGGTCTCCCCTGTTATCTGGTGACCACATCTACGCCGTGCAGGGTACATCGCAGTCCGCCCTGGCCACCCCCTTTCGCGACCCCGGACTTGTATCTGAACAAGAAGGAAATATATAATATATATTCCAATACGTTGGATATCTCACAACGTGGTATCCGCATTCCGTCTGCTGTGCGGCTAAAAATGGCATCCGCATGACGTTGGCGTGTTGGAGACAAACCTCCAACATCCACAACATCATCCACAACATCATCCACAACATCATCATCACGGAAAGATGATATCTGAGGACGTCCTGCGGGGCGTGTCCCTCGCCGCCGCCGTCCGCTTCTTCTACCTCAACGCCATCCTCGTCGTACGTACTGGACATCCCTCCATATTACGTGTGAGCTGACGACCCCCCGTCAGACGATAACCCTCAACGTCTTCCCGCCCTTCGCCAGGAAGCTCTACACCTACGGCAAGAACGCCCAGATCGCAGATGGCGATAAGAAGGAGAGTGAAAAGAAAGAGGGTGGAAAGAAAGATGATACGAAGAAAGAAGAATCGCTCCTCGATGCCCCGCTGAACCTGCTCGCAAAACTGCAGGTCCCGCACGGCTGGTTCACGCACTTCTACGCCTTCTCCTTCGCCGTCCAGCTCTTCTGGCTCCTCCAGATCCTCTCCCACGGCCGCATCCTCCAGTCGTTTCTGTCCGTCCTCCCCAACAGCGATGCCGTCACCCCTCCTGATTCTCCTCAGATCGTCCCCGCCCCTCCCGGCCAGCAGAGCTTCGAGACCATCCTCCTCTGCATCATCTGCATGGGCATGCAATCCGCCCGCCGCCTCTACGAAGCCCTCGAGATCCAAAAACCGGGGACATCCAAAATGGGCATCCTGATCTACATCGCGGGTCTCACCCACTACACGGCGATGGGCTTCGCGACCTTCACCGAGGGCGTCGACACCCTCCGCCTGAACTCCAACCTCCCGCTCTCCCACCCGTCCAACCTGCTCAAACCCCCCCGCATCAACACATTAATCGCCCTGCCCTTCTTCTTCCTGGCCACGGGCTTCCAGCACGACGCCCACGTGCACCTCGCCTCGCTCGTCAAGTACTCCTACCCCACCCACCCGCTGTTCGCGTACACCCTCTCCCCGCATTATCTGGCGGAATGCGTCATCTACGCGTCCTTCGTCGTCCTGGGTGCTCCCACGGGCCGGTGGGTGAATACGACTTTACTTTACGTATCCGTGTTTGTGTGCGTCAACCTCACGTTCTGCGCGGGGATCACCAGGAGCTGGTACGGGGGTAAGTTTGGCCAGTGGGCGGTGGCGGACAAGTGGCGGATCCTGCCGTTCGTCTTGTAATTACTCGTATACGATATTATATAAGCGTAGCAACATGATAAGAAACCGAGCAAACGTATCTTCATAAATGCCCAACTGATAAGCCTGCCGCGACCAAACCCGTATAACCATTACCGTGAGAACCAGTAGAATGATGCCTGAGTATCTACACTCTCCACGGTATCCAGCCCAGATATATTTCTTTATATATATAACCTCGTCGTCGTCGTAGTGAATCTATATATATACAAATGTTTGCGCGTTGGGCGCATGTTTGTTAGGGTTCCGCAGCCCTTCGCCTGCGCAACCCAGTTGTCGGCACCGTCAATGTGTTGGGACAAAACTGTGTGGCCGACCGAATTTTTCGCTTTTTTTCCTGATCCGCTTCGTTTCCTCATGAACACCATCGAATAATTATCCACGCTCTCGCTTTCCTTTCTTTAAACATCATACCTTTCCCCGGGGACAGCCTTTAAGGAACTCTTGACATCAACTACTTCAACCTCTTTTTTCTCAGTTTTAAAAACTAAAAAACAAATCTACACTCCAAGATGGTATGTCTTCTCAATGGGCGTGTATACGCATATACATATCGCATGTGATATATTTATATATCTCTCCATATGTATATGTATATGCACCAATCGGCCGTTGCTGCACTATATACTAATTGGAACAGTCGGACGGAGAAGATGTCCCCCAGGTCGAGGCCGCCGATGAGATCGAGGTCGCCGCCGACAGCACCACCGCCAAGGGCGCCATGTCCGTCGAGGAAGCCCTCAAGGGCGTCCTCCGCCACGCTCTCATCCACGACGGTCTCGCCCGCGGTCTCCGCGAAGCCTCCAAGGCCCTCGACCGACGACAAGCCCACATGTGCGTGCTGAACGAGAACTGCGAGGAGGACGCCTACAAGAAGCTCGTCGAGGCCCTGTGTGCCGAGCACAAGATCCCGCTGATCAAGGTCGGCGATGGCAAGAAGCTGGGCGAGTGGGCTGGTTTGTGTACGTTCCCTTCTTTCCCTTTCCTTTATTATTCCTCCTTTTTCCATATGTGAGCATCGTGGGCGACTACGTTTCGTTATCGCAATTATCTATTTTTGTCCACTTTTCTTTTTTTTGACACTTTAAATGTGGGGTTGTGGTATTTCTTATTTTTTTTGTAACTTTTTAACCCGATGGCAAAAAAACACACACGACCAAAACCATTCCGGCAAAAACGGTCACTGACTTGTCTCCAAAACAGGCACCCTCGACCGTGAAGGAAACCCCCGCAAGGTCGTCAACTGCTCTTGCGTCGTCGTCCGCGACTGGGGTGAGGAGTCCACCGAGCGCAGCATCCTCCTCGACTACTTCCAGACCCGTTAAAGTTCTCGTCTCTTTTAACTCTTTTCTACGTCCCTTTTTTCTTTCTTTCCCTTTACTTTTTTTTACTTTTTTATCGAAAAATAAACAATTATCAAAAGAAAGAGAAAATTTTTGAAACAAAAAAGAAGAAGAAGAAATGATATGAATGATATGAATAAACGAACGAACGGGATGTGAACGACGTCTGACGGGGGTGGGAATGGGGAAAACGGGAAGGAACGGAAGGGAGGAAGGAATCGAAGGAAGGAAGGAGATATGGAAGATAGGAATTAAAATAGTGGAGCAGGAGGGATTCATTGTTCTGTTTAATTTCGACTTTTTTTTTTGCAACCAGTCACACGACACTACTTTTTGCTGCCAACCCACGATCGCGCGACAAGACACACACGCAAAATTCAAACTTCCTATCGATTTTCGAATTTTTCAATGCGAGAGGGGGAAGGGTACAGGTTACACAAAAAACAGCAGTGATAGCAACATGGGGGCAGAGAATATTAAACCGACAAGGGACTTGCTTGGCTTCACTATTATATATATTTTTCTCTCACTGTATCTCTCTTCTTTTGTTTATTCTTTCTACTCGCCGAAACTTTTTTTGTCGTCTGGAAATGTTTATATACTATTCTTAATTTCATACGAAAAAAGAGAGGAAAACGAGACCGAGAAGATTTCCTTTTACCTTCTTTTTCTCTCTTTTCCTTTTTCCCTTTTTTTTCCAAACTACGCTTTTTTTTTTCACACCGTCGATGCGGCTCCCTCGCGCGCGCAATTATACGAGAACTCTGTCAAATGGGATCTTGATCTGGGAGGGAGATATATACATGACTACATTTACTTCTTTCTCTTCTTCTTTTTTTGTTTCTTTCATTTTTTTATTCTTTTTCATTTTCCATTATTTGCAGGTGACACGACGAGGATGACGATGACGACGTTTATTCAGTTGTACATATATAGGGAATTCCTTCCTTCCTTCCGGCTATCCTCTCTCTCTCTCTCTCTCTCTCTCTCTCTCTCTCTCTCTCTCTCTCTCTCTCTCTCTCTCTCTCTCTCTCTCTCTTCCCTTCAAAGTAGTACTAGTAGCAGTAGTGGTAGTGGTAGTAGTAGTAGAAGGTGGATTGGGATTGGCGGGTATTTTTTAGCAAAAAGTACGATGATTAAAAACATTTATATGGGTGCCCATATGTCTATCTATCTATATATATCAGTTTTCGTAGAATTGTAGACATACTATGCGCAGCTTGATTGGTTGTATATTCGGAGCATCCAAAGTGACCTATGATTTCGCAAACCGTTTTCCGCTGCGCATGAAGCTGAGATTTGAGGTCTGTATAAAAGTCATCAAACGCGCATTGTAATAGGGGATATCGCAAACACGAAGCTTTCTGCATTCTAGAGTTCGAACAACGACTCCATCGTCGTGAGTAAGTTAGACCGGTACATCAGGGGGAACGCCCCGTCGAATTTTAGTTCAAAGTCGCCCCCGTAGTCGTATATGTACGTGTAAGGAGTTACGTTACGCCAGATCTGCAGAACGGGTCGTAGGTTTGCAAGTAGTTCGGGTATCCAACTTTAGTACATTACCGAGGAACGAGGCGAATATAGAAAAAAAAAAAACTATAAACACCGGACCCCTCTCTTCGTACCAAGTGTAAAAATTCGTCATCTTCACTACTGCCAACATGTAGGTCTTCGTATGTCCCATCTTGCTTCTGTCAAGGCGGAGATAATGCTAATATCACAACGACATTACGCGTTCGCAGAATCCTGCAGTTCTTGTAGTAGTTTTGGAGGGGTTTGTATATTTATACGGACAGGGCGTTTTCCTTAGCAAAGCAAATTGGAAGGGTCATTCGACCCATCCAACGAACGCTAGCTTCCCTAGAATAAACTGTTGTAGGATCATTATCATAAATCGCTCGGTGATTGCGTGCCTTGCGTGTGTGTATATAGGTAGGTGCCTGAGTGATTGTGTTTTTGCTCCGGGGGGTACTCGAGTGTGTGTGTGCATGCATATAAAAATATATCTGGTTACATCGTCGAGGTGATATTGGCTGCCTTTATTATCGAGTCTTTATTGGCAGAAGTATTACCAATATTACTCGTAACGGTTTAATATAATCGAATGTATTTCCACCCTTTTTGGGTACTGCGGTATGACCCGTACCAGAAAGTAATAGAAGAGTAATCATATGTCTTATTCTTGGGAGAAGGTTAAAGAATTCGAAGCGCCATGTGGTATGACGATTCCTTATTTCGAGAAAAGGTAGGAGAGAAAGATCTCTACATCCATTCTACCAGAGTCAGTTCTTGGAGATTGCGGCTTTCGATAGTTGGTTACACATCATACCCGAAGAGCAATCCTGTCGTATTGGAACCGAACTCGTTCGAATTCGATGTAGTGTGAGTAGCCATTTGTGCAGATTGCAACACGGTATTAAAGACGAAGCATAATATAATGAAGTTATGGAGAATAGAGATGAATCTAGCGAGCATATTCAGGTGGATACTTGGAAGTGTAGTCTTGTCTTTCATGTGTATATGTGTACTCCGAGAATGAACATTTGGGGTCTTTCTGGATAAAGTTTTTTTTTAGCACATTTACCAATCGATCATTGTATTGCACCCTAGGAGGTGAAAACTTGTGTATAAGAACGACAGGTTTCAAAGTCTTTTTCTTTCTTTCTTTCTTTCGTCACGATTGAAAGTCTAGCCGGTAATTTACCACAGATCAATCATAGATTTGAATTGACCTTCGCGTCGATTGAGCGTTCGAAGGAGTTGCCATTGTGATCACTAGTACAGGTTAAATTGGGGCCAAAATTACTTTCATTAGTCCGTGTGGTTTATGTCTTCTTCTTCTCGTATTCTTGTGATAGACATATTTGATGTCGAAAATTTCCCTCTGTATCTGTGAGACCTGGGGAAATTGATGGAATCTATTAAGTCCCCCAAAAATGCCTTGTTTACACCATCTTTTAACCGGCATTATGAATCTATCATCGATCTTTACCCTATCGTTTCGCTGTCTTGAGTTTCTGCTAGCAATATGAATATTAATAGCATTGAGATTGCTGTTATAACGTTAAAGGGTTGTGATATGGTTTTGGACGATATGATGCTGTAGACTATTCGTTGTTTGAACCAATAGATGATCGATGGGATTGAATGATGGATAAGGGTGGTTTTATCTTGAATTCAGCTCTCTAGTTTGAATAGCGACGTCAGACGGATTGTTTGACTCAACGGTAAAGAAGAGATAAGGATATATGGATACAAGGTAGTTCCTGGTCTCCATTTTCGACTTCTGTTCCTTCATGACATGATGTCCATATTCAATTTCGACCCATTCTTCCCCATACGATAGTTGTCCACCAGTCTGGGAACCTCCCATCCGAAACGTTGGATATGAGCAAGTAAACTGCATTTTGTGATAGGGCTATTGGAATGAGAAAATGGTTGCAATTGCATTGTATCCCCAACCCGTACTGCCTTTTTCTGAGATCTCATCGTTAACCGGCTATTTTTAAATGTGGTACCATTGTGGGATAAACAGTTATTGATCATGAACGTCCGAGTAGGACATTTCTCAGTTCATATTTGTCCACGGCCCACGGTCTCGTAGGCAGAATCTTTGATATTGGACTCAATAACACCCATTCCCTTTGGGATTGGGTACTGGCTTTCCTCCAGTAATTTTATTCTTCTCATGACATCATACCTATCGGTAGCCCGTGGATCTTTGTGGTTATACCTCTGTCCACCGCTTTTTATAATGTGCAGTGTTGCTAGCAAACACCTGCTGATCAAACAGTCCAGCATGTAGATATTATCCATCATTCAGACTAACCAGCAGGGGTCATTCGCTTTGGGTTGAAGAATGAGAGTACAAATTGTTTCCAAAAGGTAATATAAGGAATCAAAATATGTGATGAGGCTTTCTTTTCTTCTTGCGCTACTTAGGGCGTTAATCTGATTCTCCTTGACGTTTCACCATACAGAAAAGTTTTATGCATCTGTTGGCAAGGCTTTTCGTATTTCGCCAGTATATTGAGACTTTTTACTGTGGCATTCGTTCTTAGGAGTATCGATTTATTTGCCGTGACCATCATCATCATGGGCTCTTTGCTGTAAGGAAGCATTCCATTTCTCTTTAGAATCAAGGCAACTAAAGGATCATATCTGGTGATGTTTCAACGAGTTGTGGATCCCAGGAAGAAACGATGCGCTAGAGTTGGCTGCCTTAGTCGGATTTAGTTCCATAATAGGCTAGTTACATTTGGAGTAATGATAGCTGAACTTGGACTCGGATTTGGACTCCGACTCATATTAGTTTAGTAGTGGTAGTCGCGGTGGTACCATAGTTGAGACGAAACGAGCACTCGCGAGTTGGTTTAGTTTGCCTTCATATATCAACTTATGTGTTTAATGGCGTCCATAGGCCCTGCGAGCTTACGCCATAAGATATTGGCCCTTAGGTCGCGTATTCAAGTTTACCTTTCATCATAGTATTATTCGTCTTCCATTAAGACGAATCAAGCCTCCATCCAGGAATACTAGATTTTCCCAACTCGCAATTGATGATTTTGTTTTCTTGTCTTAGCAAGATATCAGAACAGAGTGTGTAGTTCTTCTTAACGCGATGAGATATAAATACCCGCAATAATGCAGCGGGCAGTAGCAGACCTTGCAGGTAAGGCCGTTTCCTTCCACCATGAATTTAGAAGAGACTGCCCATAGAATTAGTTCAAACGAACAGGTGCTGGCGCTGAATAAGCGGGGATTCGTTCCTCTCGCGCGTTCCGAATTGCAACGAGGGGTTCGGCAACATCATCGTGAATTCATATTTCAACCGCATTTCTCAGAGGTGCTTCGTATCAATCACAGCCATCTGAGAGCGCGGTGACGTGGTCGATTGTTACTCTAAGGTTATCAAGATGATCATGTAGACGATCGACTGGTCATATCCTCTGCTGAGGATTGTCTTTACTACTCAGTACCATAACTATCAATTCGGTACTTTTCCCGTCTTTTATCCACCATTTTGGGGGTAATTCCTCGGGACGGACTTGGTAACCACTTTGCGGGATTCGAGTATGTAAATTGAAGGTTTTTATTGATGATATTGCCCGAGTTGGTTATGTAGGTCATAAGAATTCTTGATTTATACTGTGCATGCTTGGAGAGTTCCAACTATCATTAAATTAGACATGTCTTGATTTTCAGGTCCTCTTCATTGTGTTGAGGTATTCTTCTCGCACTGGAATTTATATTTTGGCGACCTTTCTTGTTAATTTTCGTAATCAGATCTCCGATAACTTTACGTCTCATTAAAGTATTTACCACCTCGAAAAGTAGATACATTCTATCAGATATCAATGTACGTCTCCACTTCCGAGCATTGTCCGGCTTCATCGATAATTGCAACCTCGAGTTTAAAGAAGTTTGGGATCAATATGAACCTGATCCCATACACGTAGTGAATACAATGCCTGCACCCGATAAGATGTCTTCATCCATTGGATTTCGCGTATCGCTGAATGATCTCATTGAGTGACATTTCATCAACAATCATGTGCTGTCCTGCGCGGAAAACGCCCCTCGCAAGCAATTCTTACGAGGGTTCGGAGGAACGCTCGCGTCCGTCCGCTAGAAGGCTATGAGATAAATTGATTGCTCCGGGGTCTTAGGCTATTGAGTGCGAGGAATACGGCCTGTCCGAATTTGGTATTGTAACTGTTGGATTCTGGAACTGAGATTTTATATCAAGATCTTGCTACACCATATTCATTCAAATATATCTTTAATCAGATCATAACCTGAAACTGGTTGTTGGTTCACAATGCGCTGGAGAATATTCAACTGCCTCGATAGACCGAATGTAGAATAGTTAATACCATCGGAAAGTCGCCGTATATCATTTAAATCTCACCGTCTTGAACATGCGTCGTTTGAAATCAGGCTGCGATAATTCAGCAGCAAGAAAAGCATAATCCCATGGTTTGATTTTCGTTTGTTATGCTTGGTGTTTGGATGAACTGAAACAGAGAAAATAGATCCTCGGTTTATATTTATTGAATGGGTTGTTCATGGTAAGCATTAATTAGATTTGAATACCATTCGATGACATGAAATATCGTCAGATTCGTTGAAAAACCGCAGTGCACGGCCCCGTATTATTATTGTCGAAAGCCATCACGAAGAAACCGGTTTTCTGCAACATGCGAAGGTTATTAACCATTCCGAATCCCATCGCTAACGTGGATGAATACGGCGATAAAGCTATCATGATTTGGTACTTCGAGGGGCGTATATTCGATCGGTCGAATAAATGGTCGGCGAATGAATCCAATTTCGTAGTAATAGATGCTTTCCTCTTTGGTAGCATGGTGAATATGATATGCCGAGGAAGAGACGTGCTTTGATTTTGCCCAAAAACATATATCGATGATAGTCTCGAAGTCAGAATGGGCAGTTTTGCTGCTGGCCCTGCAGGGCCGTCTTGTAAGAATACATCACAGAGTTGAGCGACGAAGTAGGTGGAATGGAACTCAGACCCCAGCAGCTCGTGCTTGTTCCTTTCACTCGTAGGTTTCTTTGTTGCTATCCTAAGATTAAGAAGTTTGTGTCCCTTGGTTGGATTTTTATTTTCTATAGTTAAGAAAAATATGCCATAAGGCATCAGCCCACCCAAAAGCTTCAATTGCCTTGGAATTTCGTCGGTGATACTTTCACGATTCTTGTTGAAGGCTACTCCTTTGGCGCACTTGGCTGCCAGGCTTAGGAAGTCGTAGCTCATTGGTGACTTTTAGGATCTTCAGGTAGTTCCATAAAGTTTTCCAGCTCCCAATGCCATGGACTTATAACCTTTGGCTCCAATAGATAACCCAGAACGTTGGTGTCCAAGACTACTTTCCAAGTTGCCCGGTGGCCAATTGTTGGGTAGTGACTTGATGTCAAACAAAATGATCTTCTACCGATATTTGAGTAGCATTACGTTTCTAGGTTAATAATATTAGATGGGCAGAATAAGGTTTTAGAGCGGTCCAGCTGTCAAGGACTGCATATGTCTAATAATGTGGCTTTGCTATTTGGCGGAAATTAAACCGCAAAGTTCTAAGTTCTCTGAGTAAACAACCTTAAGAAATTCAGAAGCTTGTTATCGCCTGATCGGCTACAGCTGTGAGCCTTGATATTGCACCGACATGAAGGCGAGCGTACTCTTCGCATCAGATTCTCCTATCTTAGCAAACCAGATTAGGTCTAATTAGACTATCCGTTGCAGATGGCTATATCTCGATCAGCCGAATAGCTACCGCTCATTTTATTGGTTGCGAAGGCGAAGTTGATTCGCAGTTCGCGGTGCTCTGTAGGAGTAGCTGCATTCAGCGGAGGTTTAGTATTGAGAGGGTATTGATAAAAGACCGGTTGGTAGATACGATGCCAGCTCATTTGGTCATCATAACAATATCGATTATCAATAGCATGAACTTCGAGAACAGGTGCAGTCGATGTTTCCTCCGGCCTGAGTAGATTTATCTCCCCATAGAAACATTTGTAAATTTCTGCGTTATCCGTATCTGGATGCGTGCTGGTGATAACTAAAATACCAGCATTTGATTCATTTATATCCTGTGCCGTCTTTTTTCCGGTATATTGAGAATCTTACATCAGATAGCAACCAAAAATCCCTACTAGGTGATAGCTTTGTAATCATAGCAATTAAAACATTAGATTATTGGCTTCCGCGCTCCAAATCATCAGACTTGGCGATAGTGTCTTGTAAATTTCGCTTTCATCAGTTTGAATGAGCATAAATCCTCACCTTTGTGGCCCGCCGTTAGAGCTATGAACAGATGATTTTAAACCCGCAGGTGCGAGGATACGTGATAGGTGAGCTCATAGGATTCGTATAAAATCAAGATCATGTTTCTATCTTTACTCATGTCTTATTGACATCCTCATCGGTCTGGTTTGTTCATTATTAAGCACTGGAATAGCAACCGTTGCTAGCGCTGTAAATATAGTGATACTACATGAGCTCTTATTGGTTTTCCGCTCGTAGTCATATGCAGGATTGGTATGGTCTACCGTAGACAAGCCAGGAGGTGTTGTTCTTTGAATCGGTATATGTGATCGGATACGATGTTGTTTTCCCAGTACACAGATATCTAGGATTAGTGTTCCAACCACGCAACCATCAACATGAAGACTGTTGCAAATAGGCTTTTCCGTTCCATAAGACGAGACCAACCCCTTCATAGGAATAGTATATAGTAGTAGGGACATTATATAATGTATATAGTTACTATACTGTGTTGCAACCGTTACAAATTTGCGTGGTCTGATGAGGAGGGAGTGAAGTGAAGAAGTCCAAGTTTTATTTCACCCAGCCGTCCAGTTCAGCAGCTACTTATAGGTGGAGCTGGTGATCTGGAAGATTCCACGGCGTTCTCATAGAAACTCTATATACACTGAAGCGCCGAGCGTCGTCGTAAATTGACTCCCCTCAATCTCAGAGGACATCTATAGAAGCTTCCACAAAACTCTCTCTCTCAAAGTTGACTAGTTTTGATATCTCTACCACAGAACTCCATAGATAGATAGCTAGATATATACTAGCATACCACGAAACATATATTTCATAATCTTGAATATTGAATATAATTTTAATTATAATAACCCCCCTCCCTCCCACTCCTCGCGGATGGAGAAAGGGTATATACTATATAAAGAATACACGCAAGGTAGGTATCCTACATTAATCCCGTTGCAAACACAAAACCAGGAGTGCAACTTCATCAAACTCGTCGTACAATCAATCAAATCACCGAATCAGATGACTTATAGTGAATAAAGAGCAAAGAAAAGATATATAAAGCAGAACGATGAATAAAAGATGCAAAGTCCGACCTTCCCTCCCATTTTTGATATGATTCCAACGCCTTGGTTAAGCAAATAAAAAAGAGTTAAAGGATTAAAATAAAAGAATTCGCATAGGTCGTAATGCAATCCTCCACCCTATCTGCACGAGATAGGTAATGTTGAGGAAAGAAGAAGATAAAGAAACTTTCGTAAATGTAAAAAAAAGAAAAAAGGGTTTACGCCCTCAATTCGAAAAAACTGTTATCCCATCCGCTCAATGTACTGCTATGCCCGCTGTTCGGACCGGTCCCGGGCAAATCAACCAACTCCCAATCGATATCCTCAACGAGCCCGATGGGTCCGCAGTTCCTGATTCCAAATGGATTCCAGCCTTCAAAGTCCTTCATCTCGTCCTCGTTCATGTCCATCGCATCGCCGCCGTTACGCGCTTCAGGGAGGGCATTCGATGGGAGCGGCGGAGAAATACCAGGGATTTTGAGGTCGGCGTCGGAGAAAAGGTCGTCCGAGTCATCGGGGGTCAGGATCATGCTGATGTCGATGCTATCGATGACCAGGTCGGTGATTTCCTCAAGGCCTTCGAAGGCTTGGTGGATGACGGTGGGGCTGATCATAGTATCATCCCAGCCGAGGGATGGCGGGGTGGGAAGGCCTGCTGCGCTCTTCTCTGCGGCTTCCTTGGTGTCGAGTTTGGGCGTCGGAGGGGCGGCCTTGGATGGCGTCTTTGCGAGCGGAGTGGACCCTGTCGTCTTGGGCGTGGGCGCTTTGACCGAGGCTTCCTTGTCGTCCGGCTTCTCCTCTTTGATTTTCCTGGTGCCGTCCCTGTTGAGGTTGAGCGCCTCGGCAACGGAGCCGAGCGTGTATTCGAGCGGGTTGGTGATCATCTTGTTGCGCTCCTCGATCATACGGGCCTCCTTCTCGCGCTGGGCACGAGGGTCCGGTGGGGGTTGTTTCGATCCGCGGTTGATGTCATCCTTGTGGTCCTCTTTGAGATGGCGGAGGAGTTCGGCCTGGTTGGCAAATCCGCGGGTGTTGTACTCGCAGGTCTTGACGATGCAGAGATGGGTGTACTCCAGCGGGAGGTTGCCCTTGGGTGGGGCCTGGTTGGCGACTGGTGGGGCAGGCATGGCTGGAGCTTGAGCGGCGGCGGCGGCAGCAGCCTGGGCTTGAAGCTGGGTGGGCGTGAGCTTGAGGTCCGGTTTGGGGGCCTTGGAGATGTTTGGCGACTCAGGCCCGGACTTGGGCTTCTTGCGGGGTGGGATGTGCAGGGGGAAGGAAGCAGCGGTAGGGATTGGAGGGGTGGGTGCCGCAGGGGCACCGGACTTGCCGGGGATGGCGACCTGCTGGGTAGGCTGCTGGAGGGCAGCGGCGTGCTTGAGGTCTTGCTGTTGCTGCTGCTGTTGCTGCTTCTGGAAGTCAGCCTGGCCGAGATTGGGAACGGGTGCCTTGGCTGCGGCCTGCTGGTTGAGGTTCTGCTGGTGCTGCTGTGCCTGCTGTTGCTGGAGAGCCTGCCGCTGTTGGAGGAGCTGCTGCTGCTGCTGGAGGTTGCTCGGCATGGCGGCGGACATGGGAATCGGCGGCTGGCCCTGTTTGATCCGCTGCTCGTTCAACTTGGGCACCTGCGCTTTAACGTAGTTGAAGTACCGGTTGATCTGCGACTTGGCCGCCTCCAGGTCCTCCGGCGTGATCGTGAAATTATCCTTCGTGTTCTGGAACTGCGGGTCCTCGTACTGGGTCGCGACCGTCGCCCGTGTCTGGAACAGCTCGCGCACGATCCGTTCCGCGGGTAGCAGCATCAAGAACATTGGCATCCATTGCTCCATCCGCAGGAGCGCCTGCGACGACTCCTTCAGCGCCTGCTTCATCACCGCCTTGACCTCGTTGCTCATCGGAATGATCGGTCTCGCCAGTGCTCGTTGGGTCTCCTCTTGTCGGATCAGCTGCACCTGCTCTTTATTCTTCAATAAATGCTTGGCGGGGTCGATGGGAGCAGTAGGAGCTGCCGCCTGTGGTCCCGGAGCTGCGGGTGCAGCTGCCTGGGGTTTCTGTTGCGGAGGTTGTTGCGCTCCCTGCGCCGTCGGTGGCCTAGCCGGCTGCTGGGACTCCTGCTTCACCTGGGTTTGGTTCTGGTTCTGGGCCTGGTTCTGGGCCGCCAACTGGGCCTGCATCGCTGCCGACCTCTGCTGGTTCTGCGCATTCTGCAACTTAGTCCTGCTCAACTGTATAACCTTTGTGATCTCCGCCTTCCTCTCCGGCGGCAACTGCGCCATCCTGGGCTGGTTCAACAACTGCTGTTGCATCTCCGGTGGCATAACCAGCAACTTTTGCAGGAAACTCTGCCAATCGCCCGCTTTCTGCCCTTGTTGTTGCTGTTGCTGCTGTTGCTGGGCTTGTTGCTGGGCTTGTTGTTGGGCTTGCTGCTGGGCTTGCTGCTGGGCTTGGGCTTGGGCTTGAGCTTGAGACTGCGTCGCCTGAGAATTCGCTGACTCCTCCGCCGGCCTCTTCAAACTCCTCTGCTGTTGTTGCTGCTGCTGTTGTTGCTGTTGCTGCTGGTTAGGAGTCACCGACTGCTGGGCCATCTTTGGTGTCGGGGCCTGCGTCTGGCTCGGAGTCGGCTGCTTCACAGCCGGCTTCGGAGGCGACATGTGCGGTGCTGCGGCCTGCTGGGCCTCCCGAGCTTGCGCCTGGGCGTGAGCGGCCTGCATCTGAGCCTGTTGTAAGTGCGCCGACCTCGAGTTGCCCAATCTGGTGACGAACTCCTGGTACTGAATCTGCATCGGCCCCAAGAACGCGTTCTTCTTCGCCATTTCCTGTATGTGCAGGAAATGCAATTGTCGGACCTGAAAGATAATATTAGCCACGAGCGCATCTACTTTACGGACAGATAATTTTGAGAACCCACCCTCATCGCTACATCCACGGACACTTGCTTGGCCCAGTCCTTAAAGGTGCCCCAGTTCGGCAGGTTGTTCACGGGAATTTCCAACTGCGGGAAGTGCTTCTTGAGGAAAGCCACGGCGTTTGGCGGATACTTCATCCCATCAAAGGCCGGCGGGAACGGTATGTCGGGAATGAACGGGAGCTGCGGCCTGCCCGGCTGAGGTGGTTGAACCGTCGGTGCTTGCTGCTGTTGCTGCTGGGGCTGTTGAGCGGCATTCTGCGCCTGTTGGCCGGGCTGCTGCGGTTTGACAGATTGAGCAGCCAGCTTTTGCGCCAGGGCGCCCTGCTGCATATGCAAGTTCATCATCTTCTGCTGCTGGATCTTCTGCGCCAGTTCCGCGGTCATACCCGGATTGCTGAGCTGCTGTTGCAGGAGAGCGTTCTGGGCGGCTTGGATCTGCGACGCCTGGTTGCCCGCCATCCCGTTTCTCATCGCGTTCTGGGCGTTCAAGGCCGCTTGCTGCTGTTGGAGGAGAACCGCAGGATTCTGTCCCTGCTGCTGCTGTTGCTGCTGTTGGGCCAGGGCCTGTTGTACCTGAGCATTCTTGTTGAAGTTGTGGATCGCCTGCTGTAGCTGCTCCGGAGGCATGTTTTGGAATTTGTGAATAGGGAATCCCGGTGGTATTGTGAAGTTGCCTGGCGGCCTCTGGGCCATTCCGGCTTGCTGTTGCTGGTGTTGCTGTTGCTGCGCCTGCTGCTGCTGGAGTTGGTTTCTGGCCTGTAGCTCTGCAAGTCTGGCCTGCTGGAGCTGCTGTTGCGCCTGTGCGGCCTGAGCTGCTTGCGAGCCGGTAGCGGACGCGGGCCGGTGGGATTGGTTGAGCAGGTTCATGGTCGGTGATGGGTGCTGGCCGACGAGACTTGGCTGGTTCGGAGGCTGCTGTGGGGACTGCTGCTGGTTCAGACGCTGCTGGGCGGCTGCGGCTTGCTGGGCGGCCGCAGCTTGCTGACGTAGCAGGAGGAGCTGCTGATGCTGTTGCTGCTGTTGCTGCTGCTGCTGGGCGGCCGCCGCAGATAACTGCGGGGTTCCCTGGGGCGCCATCGATGTCGGCATGCCAGCAGCGTTGGGCATCCCACGGCCCTGCTGGGCTGCAACGGCCGCGGCCGCCTTCTTAGCTGCGGCCATCGCGTCGACTTGGGCATTGCCTGATTGCTGCTGCTGTTGCTGCTGCTGCTGTTTCAGGTACGACTGAATATCGTTCATAAAGAGGTTGTTGTCAAAGGGTGGCGGCTGGCCGATATTCTGTCCCCTCCCGAGGCCGGCTTGGGCCTGGAGGATACGCGCCTGCTGCGCCTGCGCGGCAGCCAGCTGAGCCTGGCGACTGTGGATCTGCTGGTTGGCTATCTGCTGGGCGTTGAGCTGCGGGGTGCCGCCCGGTCCGGTGGGCATGCCACCAGGCACCCCTCCAGCACCAGACATACCCTGCATCCCACCGGCGGTGATGACGTGACTTTGCAGGAGTTTCTTAGCGGCAGCATTCCGGAAGAACATCTCGACGGGTGTGATTTTCAGGCGTTCGCACTGGGCTTTTTGCTCCTCGCTGAGCACGCCGAGCTGGCTCATGATGTGCTGGATGTGCTGGGGCTGGGCCTGTTGCATCATGGTCTTCGCGAGATGCTCGATTGCCTGTTCCTTGGGCATGTTGCGGTACTGATTCAGAGGGTGGTTGGGTGGGAGCTGGTTCAACTGGTTCTGCTGGGCCTGTTGCTGGGCTGCTGCCGCTGCCGCCTGCTGCTGCTGCTGCTGTTGCTGCTGCTGTTGCTGCTGCTGTTGCTGTTGCTGCTGCTGCTGGAGAAGCCCCGGCTGGGCCTGGGCGGCCATTGCCATCTGAGCCTGCAGGGCGGGATTATTCGCCATGGCGGCGGCGATGTTGATGTTGGGAGGCATCATACCGGGTCCCATGCCCGGTTGCTGGGGGTTCTGCGGGCCGCCCATCTGTCCGGCCTGCATGCGGGCGAGGAGGAGCTGCTGCTGCTGCTGCTGGGCGAGCTGGGGGTTTCGGTTGAGGAACTGTTGGTCGCGCATGAGCTGGTCGGTGTCGGCCTGCTTGCGCATGCGGGTTTCTTGGATCTGCTGCATCTTGCCGCGGCAAGCGCCAATGTATTCGTCCTACTTTTGTCAGCACGGGTGTCCAGGATTTCGTGGTTGGTGGAGACATACTTTCGAGGATGCGGTGCGGAAGGTGTGTTCTTCAAAGGCCTCGGCCATCTTGACGGCGCGGGGGCCGTCGAGTTCGCTCTGCACGAGCCGTAACGAGCTCGCTCTAATTTTAACTCCCGTTAGTAACAACCACCAAAAAAAAAAAAGAGTTTCGTGTAGCGAGCATATGAGAACGTACATCTGGTTTATGATCTTCCAGCGGTCCGCGGTGGGGATCTCGGCCTGCCAGCCCACAGTCGGCGGCGGCTGCGACTTGAGTTTTGCCATGACGGCGGCCATGGCGGCCTGGCCTCCTCCCTGCGCGGCGGGCCCTCCGGCCATGCCCATTCCTGCCATCATGCCCGGAGGCATCTGGCCGGCTGGGTTCATCGTCGTTTTGAGACCGAAAGCGGTCCTTTCGTGCGTGGTTGTTGTTCAGAATGCGGATTCGGTTCCAGAGGGATGTCGGAATGGCATGAAACGAAAATGACAGAGTTACGTGTGTGTAACTGGAATCGGACGGTATTCGTTCGAGTGAGTAGGTGTGTGTGCGGACGTGTGGAGGAAGGAGAGGATCCAGAGGAAGGAGGGAAGGCTGCCGCAGACAGGATTCGAGTGCGCTTTTAGCAGATGGAGAGCGAGTAAATGACTGCTCGGCCAGAGATATACACGTGTGAACGGGAAGCCTTCTTCTTGTTCAAATTTTAAAATGTGAAAATGTGTCCGACGGGATACGCTTTGGGGGGGACGCTCCGGCTAGCTAGTAGGTAAATAACACGGATGAGTGACGGGACTCGAATGCAGAAAACGAGAAAACACAGAGACGACGACGAAGTAGGATATGATATGGAAAACGGGTATATGTGATATATAATTATAAATGCAAACACACAGAGACAAACACACACGCCCGTGTGTGCGAACGAGAACAGAAGAGAAGAAGAGGAAGAACGGTGGTGGAAAGAGGGTGTGGGTTTCGGAGCCGTGTCAGAGGATTGTGCAGGGCGTTTGAGATCCTGTGCCTTGTGCGCTAACAAGCCAGCCAAACGGACCGGGGGGTGTGATCCGGCTGGGATGGGTCTGGGCGAGTCCAATTTACACCAATCTGCAGTGTGTATACAACAAGTCTACGAGTGATAGAAAATGGAAGAAGAGAGGAAGAGAGAGGATTCGAAGATTGGAAGGACGGGTGCTTCGGTGGGTGCTCCTTGCATTTGATATGGCCGTCCCTCCGTATCACTCGAGATAATACGTATGTATGTATGTATGTATGTATGTGTGTCCGTGTGTGTGTATGTGTGTGTATATGCTCACCGCATGAAGACTCCAAAAAAAGAAACCGCCAAAACAGTGCCCTCGATGGTAATAATGTAAACGCACCTCCCAACAACCTGCAACCGACTTGCTGAATAGAATAGAATAGTGTTTGTGAAAGAGAGTGTGCACGGTGTACATGCGCGTAGGACGAAGGAGCGACCGACACGATATAAGAAGAGGCAAGCAAGGGCCTCCCAATAGGAAGCGTGCTCCTGCTGTGTCGGGCCACACAAACTCGAAAGTCTGCCTTGACGGAAAAAGAAAACACGCCAAACCCGCCCAGCAGAAACATCGTCTCAGCGATCGAACGTCACTCAACACATTCCTGCCCTCACCCAACTATCCAAGACAGCGCCAGATGTATATATATATATATACTTATATATAATAATAACAAGAGACAAATGTACAGCGCAGAGCTCCATCGCATCAGCGATACCGCTCTGCTGGAGTAAATGTATGAGAATAAAATAGAACAAGATATATAAACCAAACGCCAATGCCAATGAACAATGCGACTAACTACATGCCGAACCGCTCGTCCCAAACCCACACCAACGCCTCCCTGCAGTGCCGCTCCAGCGTCCTCCTCACGTCCGCCCCCATCCCCTCCGGTCCGCACACAAACACCGCAACCCGCTTCCCTGCCATCCCCTCCATGAACTCCTCCGTGATCCTCGCCAGGTCCGCCCGTGCCGTTCGTATCGTCGGCATCACGTCCGTCCCCGCGTACCTGTACTCCAACCCCTCAATCGCTGCTGCTGTGATTCCATTGCCCCCGCTGCTGCTCTTAGGACTGCTGGGCGCTGCTATTGCTGCTGCTGTTGCTGCTTGATCTGTAGTATTCGTTGGCAACAGGCTCTGCCGTGATGTATCCTCCTCCAAATCGTCCAATTCCACCGACGTCCGTTTGCTCTCCATATCATCGCCATCGTCATCATCTCGGCTGGAAACGTAGATCTCCACGTCCGGCTTACACGTCGTCGGCCCGGCCTTGAGCAGTTCCGAAACCGGCCACGCCGCATCCTCCGTGCTGCTCACCGCCCAAACAAACTTAATCCTCGCCTTCTCCAACTCGGTCGACCCCGCTTCGATCCCTTCCTCGATCTGTATTATCAGATCCCGCAACACCCCTAGCGTCATGGTAATCCCAATCCCGCCCGTCACGAACAAAAACGCATCGAAATACCCGAACCCCACCCCCGCCGCCGCGATCCCGTAGGGCCCTTCCATCGTCATGCTGACAGTGTTGTCCACCGCGTCCTTCAGTTCGCGCGTGAACCCCTCGCGCACCCTCACCAGGAACTTGACCTCCCCGTCCTTCTCGTCCGCGCTCGCCAGGGTGAACGGATTACCCCGGCTGCGCGGCATGGTCGGCACGTATAAGTAAAAATGCGATCCCGCAGGTATCTTCTTAACTTTCGTTCTATCCGGTGAAGAAAGCAACCAACCGGCCGTCCCGCGTAGATCCAACGCCGTCGATGAGAACTGCGTGACTTTCACTTTCAGTTCTTCCGTGAGGAACGACCGTCCGACCAGGTCCAGCACGTAGATCGTCCCGGATAGCAGGATGTACCGCCGTATGTAGTGGATGTGAAACCACGCCACGGGTAAGATGAGGATGCTGAGCAGCTGGTGCGTGTTGAGGAAGAACCGGTGGTGATTGCGGCGGTAGTGCGGCAGACTGGTGATCACGATCGCGGTCATGATGCCCAGCCCGGTCATGCCGAAGAGGGCGTCTTGGTAGAAGAAGTGCGCGTAGAGAGATCGCCGGATGAAATAGTTGATGTAGAGACCGCCGTGTACCGCGGCCAGGGCGTAAATAGTCCGCCCTAGCCATCTGTGCAGCTTGTTGAGCGTTTCGTGCGTCTGGTAGCTCAGGATGGCCGTGTACTGGAGCAGACTGCGGGCCGAGAGCAAGTAGTGGACCGGCAGGAAGGACGCGGCCGTGTGTGCCAGTCTCTTCGTCAGGTGGAAGTAGTCGTCGCCCGTGGCGGAGAGCGTCATGAAGGCCAGAAAGGTGAGCCAGAAGACACCGAACGTCCACGATTTCCGGCTCCCGGCCCGCCGCCAGCTTCTAACCAGCGGGCGGTTCAACGACCACTGTGACAGGTACAGAAAACGTGCCCATCGCCCGTATACCGTCTTTTGGGAGGAGGAGGACGACGAGCCCCCGACGAAATTGTAGCGGTAGACGTGTCCGAACCAGCAGACGAGTGTTGTGGCCACGACGAGCGTGGAGAAGAGACCGAGCAGGCCGTAAAAGTCGAGTGCGGACCGACGTAGCTCCTTCTCGGACTCCGTGAAGGTTCTTATCTGCCAGGGGTAGGCCATCGTGGGAGCGTTAGTGAGGTCATATCTCGGTTTCCTTTCTTCTGGGATCGAGGGGTCGAAGAGAAAGGAGATGGAGAAATAGCTGGGCCGGGCCGGGTGTTCACAGCCGGTCCCGGATGTTCCTGCCCTTGTTCTGTTAGGTAATGCGTGAATCCGCGCCTGCTTTGTTCGAGTGGGGCGGGTCCCCCACTAAACAAACAAACGGAAGGAACAAAAGGACGAGATTTCACTCCCATTCGGATTTTCAAAGATTTCTTTCAAAATATACGCATTGGGAGGTTTGCTCGATTTTATATTCCGGGGAGGTGCAGTTTGGTGTGTGCCGGGATTTGACGTTTTGTTATCGATTGGCTGCGGGTTTGCGCCAGCGATGGGATTGGCCGGATTGCGTGGGAGTGTGTATATAATAGGCAGGCATACGCTTGCAGAGCTTATCTCACCAAAATAAGCTCCACCGTCTGTATACCATTTCAATCGATATATCATATCGCATCATATCATTCATATGCGATATTTGAGTATTCATCGAAGCAGTATAATTTAGGTATATTTTAGATTATATAATTGCAATGGCTTCGGAGCGACTGCCCGTCTGGCTGGACTGCGACCCAGGTATCTCCTCAAGCTCTAACCTCTTATGAATAGGGTGCATAATCCTCTAATTAAGACTAGGTCACGACGATGCGTTCGCGATACTGCTCGCGGCCACGCACCCGTACTTTGATCTCCTGGGCATCAGTACCGTCCACGGCAACTCGTCCCTGCAAAAGGTCACCAATAATGCCCTCTCCTTGCTCACAGCCTTTGGCAAGTCCGAGGTCCCGGTCTACCCGGGTGCCAAAAAGCCCTTCATGCGCCCGGCAATACACGCGCCAGATATTCACGGTACTGTTTTTATTTTATTATTACTTTTATGATTATCATTGTACGGACGGATATACTAATGTGATATTCATAGGGGAAACTGGTATCGACGGCACGGATTTACTCCCCACCCCGCTGACGGTCGCGCAGACGATGAACGCCCCGGAGGCGATGCGTAACGCCATCATGGCGACACCGAAGGGCACATGCGCTCTCGTGGTGACAGGGACGATGACGAACGCCGCTCTAATGTTTGCGACGTTCCCGGAGACGGCAGAGCACATCAAGTGTATCAGCATCATGGGCGGGGCGTTCACATTGGGCAATATCACCTCCGTCGCCGAGTTTAACATTTACGTAAGTCCCACTGTTTTCTATTCGCTAATATACTATATATTGTGGGAGAGATATGCTGACGCGAATCGACAGTGCGATCCGGAATCCGCAAGCTCGATCTTCACGCTACCCGCTCTCTCCGGTAAAATCATGCTAGCGCCACTGGACCTGACGCACACCGTTCCCGCAACTGAACCCGTGCGCGAATCGCTCATGATCTCTGCCACGCCGTTCAGAACGATGCTGCACGATTTGCTCATGTTCTTCGCGGCCACGTATGCGCGGGTGTTCGGTATGAACGACGGTCCACCTCTGCACGACCCGCTCGCCGTGGCGGCTTTGCTGCCGGAATCGTTCGGGTTGGGGTTTGAATTCGAGGAAGCGAGTGTGGAGGTCGTCCTGCACGGGAAGGAGATCGGGCGGACGATAATGAGGAAGCCCGAGGAGATGGCGGATGCGAATCGGCATGAAGGGTTGGAGGTGCTCAAGGACGGGGAGGAAGGGTCTGAACTTACCGGTGTGAAAGTGAAGGTTGGGAAGCGGGTGGACGTGGTCAAGTTCTGGGAGCTGATCATGCAGGTCGTGGGGAGCGCGGATGCGGTGTCGCCGGTGAATATAGTCGCTTGATTTGGATGTTCGAGCAGTGTTTGTATAGTGCATGCCTAGAGTAAATGTAGAACCATAGACTATTCGAGCGAGCGCACGATGCCCACGTGGACGAGATGAGGATGCTTCTGGCCAATGCTGCCCTGGCGTGCCTGATGAATGTGTTGTTGGAGGTTGACATGCGTGGGGGTCAGCTAGCTGTATCGTCGGCCTGTGGAATGCGAGCACAGGGACACATTCTATCGAGAAGCCAAAATGCCACTGGGAAGATATCCAATTTAATAGTGCTCCTCACTCTCGATGCCTACGACTAGCTCGAATTGACGGGACGCAGCCAAGGAGATGCCAAAGTTTAAATCAGTTTACTTCGGTGGAGGGCTCACATGGGCCACGGCCGATCGAGCGAGCGGTGCAGCAGAAGCGGGGCCGCGGTGGGGATTGCATCCTGTCGATATAACGTCACCGACCTCTGGCACCTGCAGCTGAATGGCTGTTGATGGGCGACTCGTGCGGGGATGCTCCCTTGCCTGCAGCCGATAGTGATAGCAGAGCACCCACGGTCCCAACTGAGCTCGCCTGCTTATTATTTATTTATTTTCTTCTTTTTATTTTTGCCATTGGGGGCTGCCTTGGCTGGAGAGCAGAATATTTCGGGATCGGGAATATATCTGACGTGCATGCCTCCAGTCCTTCTTTCGAAACATATTCGAGGAAATTTTCGAAGAATTCCTACTCTCTTCCCTCCCCTCCCCTCCGCTTCATAACCAAAAGGTGAGCCCGACGGCAGATCCGCTTTCACTGTACCTGGCCTGGATCGTGAACGGACCCATTGCTAGCGAGATTGCAGCGCACGCGTCACAGAGCGAGGGAAACATTTTTGGAACAGACGGGCGAGACAGACGGAACGCTGGCCGTGAACAAATTCCTCGAGGCACCGCCCGCCCACGTTTCATTCGGCTCGGGTTCTCTTCAATCTCACCTCAACAGAAAAAAGACAGAGTCCAATCCCGTAAAATTCGGAAAGGATCAAGGGGACGGTCGCTCGGAATTCGGGGTCTGATGGCGTAGCCTGACGAGGCGGCACCAGGCATGCTGATTGCAATCCCATTTTGATATTTGCGAACGAAAAAAAGGTTAGTGTTAGAAATCGGAAACGAGACCCTGGCACCCCGTTTAACGATGCGCTTTTGGGGGAGCCACCAGCCGTTGAGAAACATAACATTCGGGATGTCCCTACATGCCTCTCTGTGATGCCCCCTCCATTCACCCCGGTCATTCCTGCCGTGTCTCTGAGGCATGATGAGGAGGAGTAGCAGCAGAAACCTGTGTGCTCTGTGATATTGCCTGTGGGTTGAGCATCAGTGCTTGTCTCGCGAACGGACTGGCCAGCCGGATTGCAGTTTTTTTCCAAATATTAATACTCGCAATCTGTAATACGCTGCATGATAACAGAATCCGAAATCATAATTAATACTCGTCTTCTTCCCTTGCCCGCGCGCCTTTTTCCTTCCTGTTCGTGAGTATGTTTTTCTGATTGCTTTCCCCCTCAGCAAGAGTCCGAACGTGCCTCCGACCCGTCTCGAGCTCTCTTCGGTTTTTTTCCCGTTACGAACAATCAAGCCCGCCTCCCACGCTCGTTAGTACCCATTTCTGTTCGTTTTGCGTTATTATTATCCCACGTATCGCACCCGTCGGTTACATTGACATCTGCATTGGCCATTTACGAGGTGTGGCTTGGTTCGCAAGTACGTGCACGTTATCAGTCAGAGAAGAGAAAAAAACTTTCCATTATCAATATCGTTTAGTTTGATTATTTTTCGCGATAGTTGAGCGAAACTAAACCGCCCGCCATTTTTTTTGTTTATTGCCGCCCCGAAGATCGCACGTTTGATGGTTTTGGCTCTTTCCTCTTGACAACTTTTTGTTTCTGCTCTCTGTCTCGCCGTCCATCCCATAATTTCCGCTAACCATCGTCCGTCCGTTTCTCAACCCTTCTGGCAGTAGCAGTCTTTCTTTTCTGACTTTCGGTTTTATTCATTCTCTCTCTCTCTCACAGATACCGTGTGCGCGACGTCCTTTTGCAGCAAATCGCCATCCTTTTTCAGCCTCCTGTTATTAATTTTTATTTTTGGCAGACGTTAACGAAGACGAATCGGAAAGGCGCAATCCGACCTTGGAATTTCTTGTGGTTGGGTTTTTTCGCTCGGCTCACCCAATCACCGACCCACTTTGACGACAGGGCTCCTCGCAACGTTCCCCAATCCAGTCGGGCGTGTGTTGCCTATATTCGAGCTGGACGAGGGCTTATTCGGATAAATTCGCATCGATAAGACCCGGACATGCGCTCTTGATCGAACTGTTCTCCCTCTTATCAACTGTCATTCATTTGGGTTCTTTATTTGAAGAAGGAGTAGCAGACGGCGCAAGTTACTATCACCCCGTTGCGCGCCGAGACTTTTTTTTCCCCGACGTACGGATTTATCAGACGACACTTGCGACAAAACATGGAGGAGGTATATTGTACTGTGAGTATTCGACCTCTCTTTCGCCACCCATTATAACCATACGAACTATTGCTAATGACGGAATTCTATCGTTACAGATGCTGTTGACAGACGGCTACCTGCCCGGTAAAACGATGACCCGATCCGAGAACCGAATATATATACCCGCAACGAGACTAACTTGAAGCGACAATAGGTGTGCAGGTTCTGGCGCATTCACTCCGCGATGGCGGGGCGACTCGGAAACTGGCGGTGCTGGCCACGCAGGAATTTCTGAGCGAAGCAACCATGAAGGAACTGAACGTACGTTCACTTTTTCTTCCGTTTACCGTCACAAAAGTATTCGGTGATTAGAGCGAGGCTAATATGGTGCGTGCAGAGACTATACGACTTTGTGATCCCCGTGGACCGCATCACAAACCGCTCTCATGGAAATCTACTCATGATGGACCGCCTGGATCTCTCCTCGGCGTTCACAAAGATCCATCTGTGGCGCATGACGCAATTCTCTAAGATTGTGTACATTGACGCTGACGTGGTGGCGCTCCGGGCGCCCGAGGAGCTGTTTGATACGAAAGAGAAGCTCGCAGCCTGTCCGGATATCGGATGGCCGGATTGTTTCAACAGTGTATGTTTGTGCTTCTATCAAGAATTGGGAGAAAAAGTGGGCTAACGGTTAGAATAGGGTGTGATGGTACTGAAGCCGGACATGGGCACGTTCCACGGCCTGAAAAATCTGGCGCAGAGGGGCATATCGTTCGACGGGGCAGACCAAGGGCTTCTGAACCAGTATTTTAGAGATTGGCACCGGCTGTCGTTTGTGTATAACGTCACGCCGTCCGGGCATTATCAGTAAGACTGCTTTTACCAATTGTGACATTCAAAGAAGCATGCTAATTGTTTAGGTATGTGCCGGCGTACAATCACTACAGGTCGAGTATTACAATGGCCCACTTCATCGGCGCAGGGAAACCATGGGTCATCGGCCGTTCAGTCGGGGAGGAGAACCCGGGAACACCGTACGGCGAGATGCTGGGGAGGTGGTGGTCGACGTGGGATACGCATTACAGACCGCTAACAGAGCAGGACCCGGCGCTCGCATGGGTCACGCCGTCCAAGTCCGCGAATGCACCGAGATCAATTGCTGAGATCAAGCGTCCTAATCCGATGCCGACAGAGTACGATCCGAACTTTCGACGTGAGCATGTTTCGTTCGATGACCGGGCGCAAGATCAGGCGGCCGTGTGGCATCCTCCTAGCGGTCCTCAAGAGCACCATCAGCATCACGAGCAGCGTCACGAGCAGCATCATGAGCAGTATCACGAAAGGCGTCATGAACATCAGTATCACCAAGAACACCACCAAGGTCACCACCAAGAACATCATCACCAACCAGCGGAACCGCAGTATCACCCGCACGGCTATCAGGCTCACCAGGAGCCACCGGCTGAGGTTCCGCCGCCGCCGGTTTTCTTGCCTAGAGAGCATGTTCCGTATGTACCACGTGAGATGCCGTATACTGCTTACTCGCAGACGCAGGCCCCTCCGAGCTATGAACCTCACCAGCATCACCAAGAACATCACCAGCAGCATCATCACCAAGAACAACATTACCAACCACCGCCTCCACAGCATCAAGAACAGCATACACATGTGCACGCCCCCCAGCCGGTGCACCACCAATGGCAGGAACAAGGGCGCAGATTCTCACAAGAGATCCCAGACAGGATCGAGAACAGTTTGCCGCTACCTCCACTTCCACCCATCGGAGAACACCATGAGCCACCCAGACCGGAACCGCCAGTCTTCGAAGCACCGATGCAGCAATGGAATGCCGAACGATTCTCCCCACCGCCCAACTCACGACCGGAAGCGCACAATTGGCCCAGCCAGACGTACGAGAACAAGTGGGATCAGGAACAGCAGGACACAGCGCTCTTCGTCCCACCGCGAGTCGCCTCACCGCCCAGAAACCTCCACTTCGAACTCCCCCCCAAACCAAACGTTCAACCGAAGCCCGCACCGATTTTCCCTTGGGAACACCGCGAGATCCCACGCGCGACCCGCGTGTTCGCCGGCGACTTTGAAGAAACCCAAGAACCCACACCGGAACCGAGCCCCGAAGCGACAGCCGTAGAGGACGAGTACGAGACGGAAGAAGCGAGCGGCGGGTACGATACCGGTAACGGCGGCGGCGGCATGGCAGGGTGGGACAGTTACTCGCGAAGCAACGCGTGGGACAGCATACCTGAGATTGAACGCTACGTGGCGTCCTTCCAGAGGTATACGAACCCGCAGCATCGCCGAAGTGTACGCAAGGGGGACATGACCCCGAACCCTACGTTCCGCTCGTCAACTGCTGACCCGGAAAACAGGGACGCTAATAATACCAACGAACAAGAAGAAGAAGAGGAGATGTTATCGACGACGATTGGGGTTTTGCCGCCCGAGATCTCGGTGACACCGACGCCGTTTAAGAGTATGCGTGGGTACAGGAGCAGCGCGATGGATGATGAGAGTAAATTTCCCTCGGCGAAGGGGATCCCCGACCAGCAGAATTGGGATCCCTGGCGGTCGCTGCAGGAGTTGAAGAATGCGCCGGGGGAGTTGTTGAATAGGAGTCCGCCGTCCCCAGAGAGTTTGACGAGGGGCAGTCCGCGATCGCCGGCGTCGAGCGTGTTGGTGTCGTCGTCGATGCCGGTGCCGGAGAAGGAGTTTCACATCACGGCGTACCAACGGAGGCATGAGATGCATCATCGGCATAGTGAGTCGTCCGGAGCGTCGAGTATGAGTTCTTCACCGGTGTCGACGTTCCAACCACACGGTGTGGATGGGCCGTGGAGACCAAAGCCGAGGCGGTACACGACGAGTTCGACGCAGACGGATACCGTGGAGACGAGCGATGCGGAGACGCAGAGCGATCCTGAGGATATTGATGCGGAGATGGAGGCTCTCTCTGTTGCATAGTAGCCATTGACAATTCATAAACAAAGGGGGGGTTATCGCGGTGGGAGAGAGCATTGTGACGCCAGGTATCCTTTTTTTCCTTTGACATTCACGTGTAAGATATTGATGACCGAATATTTCTTTACTTAATGATCGACTTGAGGATTTTTTCATTCTTGTTTACACATTGTTTTTTACTTGTAATGTATGTAATGTCGTCGTTTGTGTCTGCCTCGTTCATACGCCTTGTATTCTTTTTTTGGATTTCCGTTGTAAAATTTAATGAGCATTCGCAAGCATATCAAGCCTCCAGTAAAAGCTTAAGCCGTTTTGTTTCGAGTCTTCCCGTGCGACTGGTATTATTGCTTACATACGCATGTTATGTATGTCTCATTTGGATCAAAAGTCAAGCGCAGCAATCCGATTGATCAATTGAGTGAGAATTAGTCGCCAGACAATGAAGTCATTACGCAGACTGGGATGGAAGCATCTCGGATAAGAAGCGTTCCAGGATAAGTTTAAAATTGCATGTACCGACAGAGGAGAAGGAGATATACCTCTTGGCGGGGTATACTGCCACGATCTTACGTAGTCGGGCGGGTAGCCTTACCCTCATCATTCAATGGCTGTCGAGTGAGTTTTGTCTAAAGGTCACACACACACATAGACAGATATCCACAGATATTCACACACACGGGAAAGGTTTGCGGTATGCAGATGAGATTCGCGCTGCAGCGAACAAGGCGTGGAACGTCAGGGAAGCCCGCTTCTTATTTTTCTTACTTTTGTTTCTTGAAGATGCCTTTGTCAGCAGCCTCGCCTCTTCTTTCCCGGCCAACTGTGTCCTGTAATTTTAAACAGGTCCCAGACTTGGCGCGCGCGCGGAAGCAGCGAGGTGCGAACAGTTTTATGAGGTGGGCTGAGCTATGTCGGTAGATATATATGCCAGAGCTGCTATTGGGTCGGTCGAGGCTACGGATCGCGCGGGGCCGGATTTACCGGCCGACGGGGTCTCGTTGTCGGCGGAGGTTTGGGCTCCGACGCCGAAGTGGCCCCACATGCAGCCCTTTTCGCTCGTCGCATGTGGTTTTGTTTTAGGGCCTGTGCTCGCATGGGGATGGATGGGGCCAGGATGAATCATTCGTTCGTTCGCTATACGGGCCCATTCTGGCACCGGTCTGTACGCGTATAGACGAGAGAGAGGGAAAGGCGGGCGCCAAGGACTGGAAGATCGATGAGCGGAACCAAGCCCTGCACCGCAAATTCAATTTGCTACTGCTACTCGTACTGCTCTGATGCTACTAGCACTTGAAGAGAGATTGGAGGTTTACTTAATCATGGAGGAGGAGGCTTAAACGGCGCCAGGCTGCATGATGATGATGTCCTCGATGATGTTTGCTGTGACTGAGTCGAGCAGTGTTACATAACCCCCGCTGGTTCCCCCCTCCCCGTTCGATGGAGCCAGCCAGGCCTGCCCTTCTGAAGAAAGTATACGAGTATAAGATCCATGTGTGCCCATTGGCTTACTCATTCATCATAAGCTTAAACAGTTTAACTGATAGCATTGTTTCTCCTGCGTCCGACTTTTGGGTTTGTGGGCCCGCCCAGCGAGCCATCCCGTGCATCTCGACCCTCTCTCTCTCTCTCTCTCTCTCTCTCTCTTTTTACCTCTCTCCGATCCTTTCTTCTTTCCATCCTTCTCCTCATTTTACCTGGTAATAGTATTATTCAGCATTAAAAGATACTTATATATACTCTCGCTTGTGATTGAATCCGGGGTGGAGGTCGAGTCAGTCAGTTGATGGCCGCCGACTGACCAAGCTAGTGTCTTCCGTCCCAGCGGAGCGTCTCTTCTTGTTGTGTTTTTTTACCTGCCAGGCGGAACCGAACGGATACGCCTCGTCCCGAGAAATAATTGACAAACCACACCTTCGATGCCCTTCTCCTGCATCAGAGGCGTATATCAAATAGAATCCCACTGACTGATACGAGGGGTATACGAGTCTGGTCGGAATTCCTGGTTCTGGCCAGTGTGGAGCTCACCGACTTGCCTCTTCCGACGTTCTCTGACGTTAAATAATCTCGGATTGCTTTCCGGCCTCTCGATATATCATATTATCATTATTACCAACTCTTATTGTATTAATCATCATCACCAGCTTCGTAGACGAGGTCGGTCGAAATGGCGCAGTCGAGCAACTCTGCGTCCCCGCAGCCGACGTCGCACAACGGCAGCAGCGTCCAATTATCCGCCATCGAATACCAGCAGCAGCAGCAACAGCAGCAGCAGCAGAAGGAAGCTGCCGCTGCCGCTGCTGCCGCACCTCCCGTTCCGTCGGCCTCGGTAGACGGTATCACTTTTCAGCCGGGTGACGACCCCGAGGGCGATTCCAAGCGGCGGAGGATAGCCCGGGCCTGCGACCAGTGTCGGAAGAAGAAGGTACGCATTCATCTCCATCCGATGGCCGGTGTTCGTGTGTGCGGACCGCTAAAGACGTAGGACAGATCAAATGCGACGGCAAGACGCCCGCGTGCACCCACTGCCAAAACTACCACACCGAATGCATCTTCACCCTCGTCGAAAAGAAGCGCCAGCCGCCGAAGGGGTGCGTATCACATATTACTATCTCCCAAGATTCACCTAGTTGACTTTGTTTTTGGTGGTAAAAGCGCCAAGTATATAGAAGGCCTCGAGAACCGCCTCGGCCGCATGGAATCCCTCCTCAAGCTCTCCGGCATCCTCCCCGAATTCGACTCCAAAACCGACCTCGGCACTCTCGAGAAACGCCTCGAGGCTCAGCGCCTCCAATCCATCGGTGGCAACTCCCCCGGCAACCCGCTGTTCTCCCGCCCCGTATCTTCTAACGGCACCCCCAACTCTAACGGCATTGTCTGCGGATCGAGTCCTAGCGATGTCAGCAAGGAAGAGGAAGAGAGCGAGTCCCTATCCGACAAGATGTCCAGTCTCGTCACAAATGCACGCGGCGAGACGAGGTTCATCGGGAGCAGCTCTGGGTTCTCCATATTCTCGCCAAAGGGTATTCAGTGGGTGAATTCCAAAACTGGGGATAAGGCTTTCCAGAAGATGCTCGTCAAGTTGATACAGACGGATACCAAGTTTGAGCACTGGCGGCCGGACGTCTGGGATGCCGTGTTTTCTACAAAGGCGCAGAATCCATTGCCGTCTAAAGCTGAGGCAGAAGCGTACGCTAAAGGTATTTATACCAATGGTTTTTTTACTATATATATGGTTGCAAAGCTAATTTTTATAGAGTATTTTAGCACTGTGAATCTGCTCTTCCCGCTTTACCACCAACAGACCTTTGAAAGCATGTTGGAGGAACATTACTCGGATAACCCGCCCAAAGGGTCCGGCTGGTTCGCTTCTCTCAGCATGGTGTTGGCAATGGGTAGCAGGATACGCGGGTCCAAGTTGAAGACTCCCTCTGCAGATGAGGAATCGAGAGGTTGGAAGCTATTTCAGAATGCGATGTGTCTGTATCCGGTTTTAACGTTACAGAACACCGACATTCTGTCGATACAAGCGCTTCTTGCTATGGTATGTTATCCGAATTTCTGATTTTTATACAGCACGCTCTAATTCCTATAGGCATTGTTCTTGCAAGGAACGGCGAACCCACAACCTCTTTACAACATTATTGCAGCCGCCGTCCGTGTTGCCTTCTCGATCGGGCTCCACCGCCGCGCTGACGCATTCGGCTTTGGAAGGGAGGAGGCGGAACATCGCAAGAGAGTATTCTGGATTGCCTATCTGATCGATAAGGACATCGCCCTCCGAAGCGGTCGTCCTAGCACCATCAATGACGAGGATGTGAACGTTGAATTACCAGACGAAGAATCCTTTGACGGACTAGGCGTGATCAATCTTTCCGGAGGCCGAGGGCGAGTCAACCTGTTCAGACGGAACTGCAGGTTCGCACAGATACAGAGCAGGGTTTATATGCAGCTGTACTCCGCCAAGGCAGCAAAACAGAGCGATGGGGAACTGTTGAATACCATCGGCGATCTTGATAGAGAGCTGGAGGATTGGCGAGACTCGATGCCCTTGGATTTTAGACCGGAGCACGAGATCCCGGATGCGTACTTGGCCACACACATGCCGATTGTTTTGATGCACTTCTCGTACTTCAACTGCCTTGCTACTATTCACCGGATGGTAAGATTAAACCCTCCTCATATGTACATCTCTTTCTGACATGAGTTTAGTCAATCGCGCATAGTTATTGGACGAACAGACTGGCGCAGTATGCTGTCTCCGGGCTGAGCACACGGCCGCTGAACCCTAGGGTCTTCTCGAGTGCTGCATTGTCTGTTTCCGCGGCTCGGTCGTCTATTCACCTCCTCAAATACGTCAACCAGAACGATATCAATTGTATTTGGTACGTAACTCTCGTCAAATCCAATATGAATAGCGCTAATTGAGAAGCAGGTTGGTCTTCTACTACCCGGTGACGGCACTGATAACCCTCTTCGCCAACGTCCTCCAGAATCCCCAGGACGCCAATGCGAAAACCGACCTTAAACTGATGGGCGTCGTGATCGAATTCCTCAACAAGATTGACGAAGAGGAGCGGGCGAGATGCGGCTTCGAGAAGTTGATATACATCACCGAGGAGTTTGTGCGTCTCGCACGCGCGGCGATCGAAAGAGCAGAGAAACAGGCACTCATGAGGAGGAAGCGCAAGAAGACAGCCGGGTCCTCCAAGATGAGGGATACCGGTGAGGATAAAACGCCAGACACTCTATTGGAAGTCCCCGGCGAGGACGAGGAAATGAACTGGTCACCGTCCAGGATGCCAGAACCCCATATGACCCCGCAGCGGCCGACACCGGCGGAAATACCCTCCCATTTGCTACAAACCCCTATGACCACACCATTCAGCCAGCCGACACCCTCGGATGCTCTGTCTTCCATGGACGGATTCGCGTTCAGTTACGGCACTCCAGCGACTGCATCCACAGCCACACCGCATATGGAAGATAACGAGCTGAGTCCGTTGACGAAAAGTTTCCAGGAGAGTTTCTCGAGTCCGTTTGTGCCGCAGAGTTTGTGGAATTTGAACCAGACGTTCGAGTGGGACTGGGCGAATTTGGGATTGAACATGAACACTACGAATGGGGGCAACGGCGGGCTGGGGTTAGGTGACGAGGGCACACCGGGATCGATGAATTGGGATGGGTTGAATTTCTTTTAATATACACACACTCTCTATCTCTTCTTTTTCCTTATTGTTCTTCTGAGGGTAAATAAGATCACTTTGGGTTTCCTTTTTTGGTGGGGTTTGTATATTTCTTGGAGTTGATATCTGTCGGCAAATGGCGTGTCTGTCTGTTTTCACTCTCTGCAAGAAAAAAGTGTCCTCGTTTTAGAAGGTCTAATCTTCGTTCTTTTCTCGATAACTCTTTTTTTTTAGATTCTCTTCTTGGAACTCTTTTTATTTTGTACTTTTTCTTCTCCTTTATTGGCTTGTGTTTACTCTGCATGTGCATCGAGATTGAGGCGTTTTGTGGGCGATATTGTAACCTCCCCCAGATGTTTTTCTTTATATTCCTGTACTGTACAATAGCTTTCTTCTTCTTTTCTAACTCTTTCCTAAAATCTACCAATCGCCTCTTTTTTTCTCTTCCGCTGGATATTATTATTGGTGCTCTCGAGCAAAATTTTGCAATGATAACTTTTTTCCCCTTCCCGAAAAATCAAACCTTAAACGCCATGAAAACGATGGTCTATTCTTACGAAAATCTCCCAAGAAAGCAAAAGATATATATAAACCCGCTATATGTTTCACTCAAAGAATCCGCCATCACTCTCTCCATCCTCGTCGTCTTGCATCTCATCCGCAGACGGTTTACCTTTACTCTGCTGCGACTTCTTCTTCTTGTTATTCTTCTCAGGGCCCCCGCCGAAGCCTTCGGCAGCATTGGCAGCCGCCAGGGCATCGCCTTTCTCTAGCGTGCCGTCCTCCATCCGCTTCTCTATATCCTTCCGTATCCGCTCCCGCTTCTTATTTGTGTCTTTATCCTCCCCGCTCTTGTAGAGTGAGATGTACTTGTCGAGGGCGGGATAGTGCATGATATAGTTCAAGTCTATTTCCGCCTGGTGGATCTGGTTTCTCAGGGACTCTGTTTCCTCGGTGGTATCAGAGGACGACAGGGCCGCGAGCTGTTTTGTCAGGCGGGAGAGGGCGCGGGTGGCTTTGCGGCGCTCGAAGAAGCGGACTTTGTGGTAGCGTTTTTCGAGGGTGGAGCGTTTGGAGGTGAGTTGCTGGGAGGAAAGCTCGAGTTTATAGGCTGCCAAAGCGCGCTCGTGGTCTATCCTTGTCGTTGCGGAGAGTTTGGAGGCCTTCGTCCTTTCGCCGCCGGCTGCGGTGGTAGAATTGGAAGAGGCATTGAGAAGGCGGGAGAGGTCGCGGATCTTCTTGCGGAGCTGGGCGCGAGTGAGGGAGGAGGACGCCGGTTGCGGCTTGGGGACCTTGGGCTTCTTTTTCTTGCGCTTGACGGCGGGGATATTGGAGACGCGGGAGGGGTGGATGTCTGTTGTGGAGGACATGGCGGTGATGATGTCTCTTCAAATGGAAATATGCGACGAGGTTGAAGAAAATTATGCGACGAGGTTTTGGTTGGAGTCGGGTGTTTTCCCTTTTTGGGGTGAGCCGCTAACAGGCGATCTGAAGCGATGGGCTAATTCGGCCCAGCCAACCAGCCCACGCGAATATCAAATTGGTTCTGATAACAACATTCAGCACACCGCACTCGGTCCCGCTCCCTCTTCTCTCCGTTGTCCGTATTCGAGGAGCTTGGGGAGATTGGGATTTTCTAGTTTACGCACGACGGCCGAACGTGAAGGCGAGAGACCGACTGAGTGAGTGGTGATTGATCCATCGAGAGCTTCCGCGATGCATGCTAACCCTGTCCTAGTCTACTAGGGCGAGCTCCCAGCTGCTCAAAAGTCACGATAGTTAATTTTTTAGGGCGCTGAAATCGACGCGCCATCCTGCAAATACCGCACTGAAGGCACATCTGATACGATGCCTTCCATATAGTGTTCTTTGCAGCAATCATGCCTTTGGCTCCAGATTGACACACGCCCACAGAGACTGCCCAGAAACACTGCGCTATTTCCAAGAGGCATATTTTTCTTTTCGTCAATCCTCACCACCGGATAATAGAAATATCGAGATTGCATACATAGTATAAGAATTCCAATTGCAGAGGTGTAACAAAGGAAGAGAGCAAACATGAATACGGTCTCTGACTTCATCCGGTGGTCGCCGCACTCGGATACCAATGGGCAGCAGTTCATGACCATCAGTGCGAAGGAGACGCACGTTAGTTTATACAATGTGAACGATTTTAATGTATGCTATTTCACTTTACTTTTTTTCCATCGAAAGATTACTGACTGATTTGATAAGAACAAAAAGCCGGAATCGATCAGTCATGAACTAGTCTATAAGAAAGAGAAGATTCCGCATATCAAGGTATGCCCTACGGGTCTAGTCACGGTTGTTAAGATATCTGCTCACAGGCTGCACTGCAGTGTTTTGACTGGTCTCCAATAGAGCCAGGTGTGTTCCATCTTTGCCAATGCATCAAAGACCCTCAGACCTAACAAAGTGTGAACCGAATAGATTTGGTCGCCGTCGGCAAGTCCGGAGGAGAGGCTTTGATCCTGCGCATGAAAAGCGGCGATAATGAAGATAACTCGATCTCCCTCCCCGTCAAGCACCAGCGTGGGTGTAACTCCGTTGCCTTCTCCAGGGCGGGCATGCTCGCCATCGGTCTGGATAAGGTCCGCAACGACTTTTGTCTCAACATCTGGGATGTGAACTCGCAATGGAATACCTCCTCCCCCTCGAATATCCCGAGCACTCCTTCTTCCATCCGCGGCGTGCCCGCGCTCGTATCCACCCGCCAACCGCAGAAGCAACTAGCCCCTTCGGAGATGATATCTGCCATTCAGTTCTTCGTTGATCAGCCGCACGTTCTACTTGCCGGTGTCGGGCAGCGGTTTTTGAGGGCCTTCGATTTGAGAGATAGTTCAGGCCCGCCGGCGTTGAATTTCCCGACGAGGATGGTACACGGCATCACGATCGATAGAAACCAGAATTATTTCTCCTCGTGTTCTGAGGACGGCTATATGGCTATTTGGGATAGGCGGTTCGCGGGGCGTGGGATGCAAGAATCCGCGCTAACTTTCCCAAAGATCCACGATGACTACGGAATGGGTAGAGCGCACTCCGTGCTTACAATACACAGCTTACGATATTCGAGGGAGAATCCGGCGTCGTTTGGAGTGTTGGGGACAAATGGGGTTCTGAATCTATATCAGCTGGGTACGCAAGTTGCCACCCCCGCCTCGACAGAGGGAATCGGTGGCGTGGCCGCTGTCGCGAGGTTTAAGGATCCTTCAAAGTTAGAAGCAGATAAAACGCATAGGGAGTCTTTGTTCGTAACTAAAGTTGCTGAGAGTACGCATGATTATTTATTGGTGTTTATGAATTTTCGCTGACAGATGTCTCCAGCCCCGTTCAAACGACCTCTACGGTATGAGAATACGATGACTTCATTTGACTGGATATCCGACGGCAGCTCGAACCCGGATCTTAGAGTGATAAGTCTTGCTCGTAACGGCGCTATTACAGCGTACACAGTACCCACGAACCCCATAGTCACCGCTTTCGGTGCGCGGAATAACTTTGCAACAACGGACGGCCAAAATGTGACCATCTTGAACGAACCGTCGACGAAACTGATCAACGTCGCGGAGCCAAACCATACCCTCACCCTCGAAGACGATCGTATTGGCTATACCGATGATGACGACGATTCGTCATCCAGCACGCCTGAATATCCGCCTACAAGGAAGAACAAGGAGCCGCCACGAAGGGATTCAGTTATTAACCCTGAAGATTACATGTTTGACCCGCGGGATACCCTGCGGATAGATATATCTGTCACAATGCGCAGGAGGGCGGAACAAGGCTATCAGTTTAACGTACGTATGCCTCCTCTGATTTGCCAGACGGAGAACTAACTTTTCACAAGTGCGCGCAAAACGAAAAACTGGTGACCAAATCGAAGAAGGAGACCGAACTCGCCGAAATGTGGCGATGGCTCGATGGAGCTATGGAGTGCGCCGATGGCGGCGGCATGTGTTCCAATGATCTCGATCTCTCGTACCTCGGCGTGCTTGGAATCTGGCGGCCCAACCTACCCAGTTCGCGCCTTGACCTAGGAGCGAGGGTGGACGAGAGGTCGTTCTCTCTCGCTCTCAAAAAAATCAATGACAGTAACAAACGGAAAGGCAGGTTCAGATATGCGGGGGAAACACGATACCCGGAGCAACGTATTTTAGGTCTCGCGATGTGCGGATGGGACTTCAATACCGATCAAGAACTGGAGGAGGAGCTGGTCAAGTTCGAAAAGAAGCAACAGTTCGAAAAGGCAGCTGGGTGGGCACTATTCCATGGCAATATTGAACGATGTATCAAGGCGCTTGCCATGGGAAAAACTGAGATGAAACTCATGTCTACTGCTGTGGCGGGGTATAACTCGCACCGTCAGGCCGGGGAGAAGGGTGGGATCTCCGAGAATACGATTTGGAAGGATTTGTGCCGCGAGATGGCGACGCATATGGACGATCCTTACAGTCGCGCCATATTTGCCTTTGTTAGCAATGGCGATTGGCAGGATGTTTTGGATGGGTCTACTGGATTACCTATTCGGGAGCGGTTGGGAATTGCCTTGAGGTTCCTGGGAGACGATGAAGTATGTTCAATTATAAACCCTTTCCCTTAAAATTGCAGCGCTGACAGGTTACAGCTGAGCACTTATATCGATGATTTCACGGCGATGGTAATCCGCGATGGAGAACCGGAGGGTATTCTGCTCACTGGAGTGACAGAGAAGGCCATCGAGCTTTTACAGGTCTACGTTAACAAAACGGGCGACGTTCAAACTGCAGCGCTAGTGGCATCGTTCGCCGTGCCAAAGTATTTCACGGACCACAGAGTTGAATTCTGGGTGGATAGCTATCGCGAGTTACTCGACCGGTGGAAGTTCTGGCAGATACGAGCCAACTTTGACATCAAGAGGCGGGAAATCTCTACGAGCAAGAAAGGCAACATTCTGATAGAATCCCTCCCGCGGCAGATCTATGTCAGATGCAACTTTTGCGATAGGGTAAGCCGCACTGTTTTCTCACACCAGCTTATACAGAGCTAATTCCTGATTAGAAAGTGGCACATCGATCGGAAATTCCAACCACCCGCTTCAAAGATGGCCAACAGGTCACTATCCCCGTCAACCAATCCACGCAAGCGAGCTTCCCGCAAAAGGCAATCGCCTGCCCGAACTGCAGGAAACCGCTCCCTCGGTGCGCGATATGCTTACTCTATCTCGGGACGCCAAACACTCGGGTCATCCGCGGCCAACAGGGCGAGCAAATGGACGACACCTACGACAAATGGTTTAATTTCTGCTTGATCTGCAACCACGGGAGCCATGCCGGGCATGCGAAGGAGTGGTTTTCGAAACATACGCTCTGTCCCGTGCCGGAATGTGAATGTAAGTTCCTTTCCTTATTTTTCCCTCTTCAGCCGAGATGAGGTCTATTTATATCTAGCCGCGCTAGAATGTTCGAGCCTTTCTAGTTGGTTCCTTTACTAACAGAAGTGTAGGCCTCTGCGGCGTTTTCCGTAGCAAGTAATAGTTAGATGTGCTTTTTTTTTCTATGATTTGAATTGTTCCTAGTTGAGGGATTATATTTCAAGTGATATTAGCTTTTTACGAGTAGATTTTAATATGGTATATCAAATTCATTAAGAGCAGAGTTTAATAATAAACAGAGGTGGTATCAAAAAAAGTGAGATATCGAGTCATGACATCGTGAAGTATCCGAATCATCAACGCTAAGAAACGCCTTGAGAAGAAAATAACGAGAAAAAAGGCTTTATGTCAAAATCTATAATCCACCAAGGCAATTCCGTCCAGTTTAAGGAATTATCTATGATTTGCAAGTTTTCTCCCCCTCTTTGCTGTAATAGTCACATAGTTTGATATGACAAGACTTGCCAGTCTTTGCATTGAATGTGTTGCATCCCTCTGTTGAGCACCAAGTCGTTAGCATAACCCCAGGAATGAGGAGGAGTGAAAGAAAAAGAAAGTGGAAAAAAAAAAAAAACTCGGGAAACTGGGATGCAAGGAACGCGCAATAGTACGGTAACTCTGGGATTGGGATTTCCCCTTGGAGGCAGGTAAACTTACTCTTCTCAATGTAAGGAGGTGTGTAGAGGTGTAAGCTCACGGCAATGGTGTCAGGGTCACCGTTCTCTACTTTGTGAATTCCAAGCTACAAGGGAGAAAGAAGGGTTAGTAAGCGCCGAGTTTGAGCAAACAATATTGCTTCGTAATGAAAAAATAAGATGGAACCACTTACATCATCATTAATATAGGCAACATCGCCGGCATAGTAGTGCCTTACTTCCTTGACCTTCAAAGGCTCTTCAACACCAGGAGTTGGCCACTCGTACTTGGTCTCAATGATGTGGCCCTGGAGGATTCTCATAACGCAGTGGGCACTGGTATGGTCGTGAATCAAGGAGGCCTTGTTGGCCGTCCATGTCATGAGTATCTAGACACACGGAAGGTCACCAATCAGTAAGCCAAGTTCCGATTAGATTCTTTATTGACTATTCAGGCACATTTCTCGGAAACAGTTGAATCTATTCTTTCTTTTTATATGCAGGGCGTCGAAAAAAAAAAACGAAAGCTGCAGCCGCACATGGCAGAGGACCCATATTGGAATGCAGCTAGGCGAGCGTGCAGAGTGGTGTGTCTGTCGTCCGAATGTGTTGTCCGGACCTGGTCCAGAACCCAACCTCACCCGCAACACATTTTCTCGTCTGCACGGGTTTCTCAAACGGGAACAATACAGCAAAGGTGGAAGCGTATACCTGGAGGAAGGAAATGATTTGCTACAACATACCAGATTCGCATTTCCATGCAGGTTATCCACAAGATTCCGAGTATAATTCCGGCTCAGGTCAATGAAGGAGAACCGTTCCCATTCCGAACGCGAGGACTTATAGCTCCGCAGCAACGATTGGAGCCTGTCTACATCTACATCGTCGAACTTGAGCTCCTTGTTTGTGCCTAGCGTATCACGGATCGATGTGATGAGGGTGCTGAAGTTGCAAGGTCTTATACTCGGATTGGGAGATCGGGTGAGGGCGAAATCCTGCAGATGCGAGTACTCCGCTACTGCCTGGGGGGATTGTATCGCGACTGGTGACATGCTGGTGGTATATACCTATGCCCTTCCAGAATTTTTTCTTCTCGAAATTTCGGCTTTTCGGTTCGGTGCGCTGAAATTTAAGGTTTGGAGGTCAATTTTGATCAATTGATGAATAATACCGAAAAGTAACTACGGAAAAGCCGCAGAGGTTCCAACGGCTGTCATTATCTACCATCTTCGGACACATATTACCATGGTCTCACCGCGAAAAGAATCCGGGAACTCTGGTATCATTGGATACAACACAACTGATCACGCCTCTATTGTCTGTTTCTCGCCTGGATGACGCAGGTTTTACAGTGAAATGTTTCTCAAAGGGGCATTACTCGGAACTTTATCGTCCGGTTCTGAGGCTCTGTTAAGGAACAGGTTGTCCTAAGAAACGGTTCTTGGGTGCTGGTCGCGAACTGCTCGGGCCATTATCGGGACCTTCTACAAAAAGATGTTGCCGACGACAATTCCTCGTTGAGACATATAGAGAGCTTACCCTCCCTGAAAATGGTTAAAATTTGAGTTTTGCTTTTTTGTCTGGGCAACAATGAAATAGGATTAAGTGAAATTGAGTACTATAGGTTTCAGCTGTTTCGCCCACTTTTCTTTTCCCAAGTCATGTGGGCAGAGTGGGACACAAGCACAAAAAGGAGGCCCAAGACGAAAAATCCCATATCATAATAGTAATATGAGAGAAAATCCGAGACGAGAGATTTGTTGGCCCGAGCTCCTAAAAATAGGGAGTCTGTCGAAATGATCGAAATCTTGGGTAAATGAGGTGGCCGGGTCGTTGCGAGCACCGCCATTCTACGCGACCGATAACTGCTTGCTGATGTTGTGCGACGCCAGCCGGCAGCCAGCCAGCCTTCTCGAGTGGAGAGGTTGGACCCAGGACTGTGGAAAGCGGCCTGCGATTTTTATATTTAAATATATTCTGTCCAAGTCGTTGGGTTTCGGGCGCACGCGCGCAGCAAACCTTTTTTCGTTCTTGTGCTTTGCATGTCGTCTCGGACGGCTGATTGCTGGTCCTTCCTCCTCATGCATTGTTCAACCTCCTGAATCCCAGAAAACTGCCCAAAACGGAACCGGGAAAATTCCAAGGTTCGCGAACGCTAGATTGCCGATAGGGACTTCGCATCAGAAGAAACTGGGCTCACCCAATCGATCGGTTCCAATTGGACTATCAAATTTCCGACTGACCTTTAAGATCATTCGAATGCTTGGGGGGTTATCCTTCCTCCCGTGCTAAATTAGCTGCCGGCTACACCAAAGCGTTCCCTCGCTACCATGAGGAACAAAAGCAGCGGATTGGGTTCTTTTCTTCTCCAAAGCAGAGAGGCCGCCATTCCCCGGTTAATGCATATCGCGATCCTGTTCTCCCATATTGAACCTTAGCTGCAGCCAAACGGGCAATGATCTTGGCGGACACCCACCCACACATCCGCACACACGGGTTTTATTTTATTTTTCGTGGCCAAATTATTTGACGCTTTTATTTGCAAGCCCATCGGTCCTTTGCGAATGACAACATGATGATGATGATACCGGTGATGGGAAATCCGGGATAGTGGTGGAGTCTTACGCCCCGTTATGACCTACCCAGTAGAAAGGAAATTTGGGTCTGATCTCCGAGTAATCTTAATGGGCACCACCATCAGGGTATCGGGAAGGCAGCCGGTATCCAGAAATTTGGAGAGGTGATACAATTGCAACCCTCACCGAAGAAAATTAAGATGACTAGCTGAAGCGACCCCACCGCCCCGAACGACAATAATGGATGCCGCTCCCACGAGACAATGGTCTACCCACTCGTTATTAATTATTTCAGGCCGGGTAGACGAAGGAGAAAAAGGCGAACAACGGAACCGAAAGCAACTTGCTTCCGCTGCATTCGTGGAAAAGAAATTATACGGATGGTATACGGCAAGAGTGCGTCGCTACAAGATAAAAACCGCGGGTACTTGTACATACGCCTACAGATATCCAGCGCATCAACGAGATGTTCTGGAGTATGAGTAGCCAACTGTTGCCCCCAAACCCAGCCAGGGGAGCTGGTCATTATGAGGACGCGGAACAGCATCCCTGTTCAGCATGACCGGGGTGTTCAGACGGTATGGCCATGGGTCTCAGAATTGGGTTACCCAACACCACCACTACGACCCAAACACCAGCCCAAGGCTGCGAGGGCCTGTGCTATTCGCTGATTTTGCTTTTCCAAAGGAACCTTGAGAGAGAGGAAAACGAAATGATGAATCAGAGAAAGTTTCACCGCGCCGGTGAATCGGTCGAGATGGTCCCAACAAGCTGTTTAGCCAAACCTCGCCTCTTTCTCCTCGGTTCGAATCGAACGCGATCGCGGTCACACAAATCCAGAAATGGAGGGAAAACAGGTTGAAATAATAAATAATCGTAATAAAAAAAAAGCATTGATGCGTGGAGGTGATCGCATCGGAGTGTGAGGAGGGAAAAAGGTACACGGACGGTGCATTACATATGTATGGGACCATCGATCCGGCTGAGAAATCACAGCTTTAGGATAGACGTATTTCGGCCTCGTCCCAAAGGGATGACACGGTATGGTATGGAAAGGGGAAAGGTCGAGGGACGGTCCTTTCCTTTCCTTTCCTTTTGCCTACCCTCCCAGCCTACCACCTCACCACCCCCAATCCCTGCAAGCTATCCGTTGCCGAACACGTTAAGTGAGCAAAGCAATCCAGGCGAAAGTCATTAAAGCTCTGGACCGGTTTGATATGTTGGTATTCTAAGACCAAGCCCAATTATGAAGGTTTGGGAATGGTTCCCTTGTTAGGACAGGGAGGAGGCTTTCAAACTAACGACCCCCCCAACTTCTTGGGATTCGTCCACTCTTTGATCCGATCATCTTGGTCAATCACTCTTGAACCACTTTTCTTCCTTGTTATCTGCTGTTCTCGCACTTTGAAAGCCGTCCTTGTCTGGAATTTTTCTATTTTCTCTTGAGGAAAGAAAATTTTCATACTTTCGTTTTTTTTGACTGTCTCCCTTCTATCACACCTTCACTAATTCTCTCACCCTTTTTCGCTTTTGCGCAAACATATTACCAGCAGCTGCATTCTCCCGCAAGAGAGTCGGGTTCCGCAAAATACCAAGTTAAAGTGTCTCGCACTACGCGTTCAGCTACGCATCGTCACGTTTAAGCTATCTTTTGGAATAAGACAATTGAAACGGTCGTTTTCTTTACTGCTGCACACGAATTTCAAGAAATAAAAGGAGGCTAGGAGCGATAACTATTTTTTTTTTTTCGTTTTCAATATGGAAGAGCGCAATGATCAACAGACGGCGAGCGGTGAAGGTGAATATACAGCTATGGGTGGACAATGGGTCGGATTGGGACAAGCCGACTGTAGTCAAACCACAGCTCCAGCAAACGAATTTGGAATGTACGGCTTCGTAGATACTACGCAGCAGATGCCCCACGAGCCATCGTACAGGTTGCCGTCGGGGGGACCGGCCTCGCACAACTTTTACTCTACGTTCCCACAGTGGCCCGTAGCTTCAGCCGCTCCGCCTATGGAGCCTATTACTACTGTCACCGTTCCTTCTGCCACCACGACGGCGCCCAACAGAAGGACATCGTCTTCCTCGAATCACGGAACGGGCAGCTCCCGGCGAACGCTGACCGATGCTGACCGAAGGAGAATGTGCCTTTATCATGAACAGCACCCTCATGTCAAGCAGACTGAGATAGGAGGTGAGTGCCCGGATCACCTTTCCCCTCAAAAACCTTGCTTACAAAGCTGACTCAATATTCGTAATCTAGCTATGTTTGGTGTTGAAAGAAGGTAAGATGCGCTTCTTCCAGCCCTCAAAGGGCCAGTTGAGAGAGAGGTAGCATAGACTAAAATCGTACTTTGTAGCACCGTTTCAAAAGTTTTACGCCAAAGAGAAAAGTATTTGTATCCCGATGACGGGCCAAAGCAAACAATCAAGAGACCCAAAGGAAAGTGCCCTGATTTCGACAGGGCACTCTCGAACTGGGCAAAGAACGAGAAGAAGAAAGGCCGCCTTCTCACCGATGAAATGATCCGGGAAAAGGCAAGCTTCTTCGCACAAAGCTGCGGGGTTCCTGACAGCCAGTTCAAACTGAACCTCGACAAGTTCAAGTTGAAGAACGACCTGTCAACATATGGCGACGGCGATATCGTCCAAGACATGGATAGGATTAGATCGCAGCTCACTACCCCGCTTCACTCGAGGCACAGCTCTTTCTCGAGAGAGGGGAGCTTGAACTCGTCCCAAGATTCACACACTCGGGACGTGGAGTACAGGCATGGAAGTATGACTTCTGGCTTCGAAACGCCAGTCGTGATTTCGCCAGGGTTGACGACGCCCATCTCGCCGTTCTTCCCGTCGGGTGACCAGATGCTATTTTCTTCGGGTCAGCTCCCGCCTATCCAACAGCAGAGCCGACCACGATCTCACACAATACCATCCGGATTGTTGGAGAATGTATACATTTCGCCTCCGCCATCAGCTTCGGAGTCGCTATCGCCCAAACAGATGCACCATCCGATGCACATGATTCCAACTAACTTGGCAAATACGACCATCCCGGAGGAAACAGCGGACGCTCTCCATGAGCAGGCGGGCGGCCCAGTGCCAACAACGGGACATCTGCAAAACACCACAGCCGCAGCGGTAGCGCACTTCCAGATAGCACGATCCAGGAGTATGACTGTGCCATCGCAAGAAGAAGCCACCAGAGCGCTGGAAGTTGTAATGACCTTCCTCAAACAAAATCCAACAGCGGAACCGAACGACTTTGTTACCGTTGAAAAGCTCATGGACCGGATTGGCAACACCACGGATACCCCAATGCAAACCGATTCGTTCAACTCGACTAGCTCCAGTATGCTCAGAGAGCCAACAGCCGCTGCATCGTGCAACTGAAATAAACAAATTAACTGCATCTAACGACGTATACGAATCCCATTTGTTAGTCTGTTTTCTCTGACAACAAGCATACTAGTCCCCGGTCCACCTGTTTTTATTCATATACTACCACTACTCTTTTTTAATCCAACAAACCAATACAGGCACCCGACATTCGTTCCGGATAAGATGAAGGCTTTTCGTCAAAGCCGTATTAATTACTAAAATTTTCAGACTGCCAAAATTTCCCTTTTTTTGTATACCTCTTTCTATTCCCCTTCACGGTACACTATTTCCCGCTATTTATATTAAATCCCGTTTTTCTACACATTTTCTTTTTAGAAGGTGGCATCATGGCGTTAGCGATGAGCGGATGGTTGGAGTTTTCCTATATAAAGCATTTTCATGTACGGCCGAACAAAAAAACAACTCTTTTTTCTTTGGGGTCACAGCTTTTTCCTATTTCCTATATACCTCTAATTTTATTTTATCTTTTTATTTCCCACTTATACCGTGTGTTTCAATTTTTCTTTTACCAATACTCCCCGATCATATCCCTGGCGTCATATCAGTTGAACTCAGATGTGTTTTTGTTGGTTTACCTCTTCTCATCACTTTTTGTTTTTAACAGCCTTAGTTCCTGTTCGAAATTCCCGTGCATAGATTGGCAACCACTTGTTTAAAGTGTGAGAGTGTGTGAGTTCTTTTTTGGTTTTTGTTTTTCCCGCTGTTCTATCTGCATTTATTTTCCTTTCTCTTTTGTTATAAACTGTTTTCTTATTATCAGACTGTATCTGCATTGTAATAACCCCAAACCATCCCCCCACACTTTCTCGTTCGCCTTCACTATCATCTGCTTTTTTCCCCCGTGTTCCTGAAACTTTTTTGCATTTCCTTCTTTTCCTTCTTTTTCGAATGTGCACAATTCTTCTATTCCGAAGAAAAGAAAAAATAAAATACCCATCAAAAAGAAGAAAAAAGGAAATAATTTTTTTGTGTGCCTGTTTTAAACCAAAAAAAAACTGTATGTAAAACAAATAAATTCCGAATATAGAATTCGATTCGAAGATACAATACATACCAAACCCACTTTTTAGCGTTCCTTTTTTTTCTCTTTATTTCTCACACTCTCCCTCATATCCGTGCCAGACATGGTTTACTTTACGTTTACGTTCGGCCGGTCGTCTTCGGTTCGAGACCCGGCCCGTATGGATAATAAAATCCAGCGTTAGCAGACGGGGGGTATAAAAATTCTTGCTTGCTTGTGGGTTGCATATATGTATCTTCCACCAGCTATAGAGACGTGTACATGTACAGCAGGCAAGGTCTAGTGGAGAACCTTAAAAGTCACGCTCTTCCTTGTTATGATGATCTGGGGTACATGTACTTCGAACCTGTTAGAGGAACTCGGAAGGGCATCGAATTGGAAAGGTTGACAGCCGAAAGCACTTTTTTTTACCGTGATATTTTGATTCGTTGTGCGTATTTCGAGATCGAAAAGGGAACATACCGGACTAGTTTATCAATGTTGATATCACATGGCTTTTTACTCATTTGATGGCATCGCAGTAGGTCGCCGCTGGCAGAAAGATTGAATGGAAAGTGGAAAGGGAAAAAAACTGAACTGGGACATGCGGCATCGTCAGCAGTAGCATCTTACGAATATCACACTATACCCTTCGGAAACAAAAAATTGATCCCCGTCGTCTCGCTCCCAAATTCGCAACGATGGATTGTCCGTCTGTCCATCTCTTGTCCTCTCCGTCCAAGAATTGAAGCCCCGTGACCTGTTAAGACACAAAAGCAGAGGGCACTAAGCTAGCCTACGCCATGACCCTGGACGATAAGCTTGCATGAGAGAGGAAGAAAAAGGAACAACCGGGTTCTCGAAAGAATATAATCGGGCTTTACTTAGTATAGCCTCTTCCCCGGAAATCTAGCTAGCCCTTGCGAAGAAAGAGAGACAGAGAGAGAGAGAGACAGAGTGAGCTAGGAAGGGCTACGGAATAAAGACGCGGCAGAACCCACAACATGTCAAAAGCAAAAATTTGTCAACCCTCAAAGTCGCATGGAAGCCTCAGTGGAGACTGTACCAAAAGGAAACCCTACGATCCTCACTGCTAACAAAATGATAGCCATGGGTGCTAAAGGAAAGGGTAACCTAGACTCCGATTGAGAGAGCTAGTGAGTTCGAAAGGTCGAAAAAGAGGCTGCATTGCATGAGGAGCTGCCAACACATCAACGTGTTAAAGAGATGCACGTCCCGTCACTATCACACTTTAAATCCCTCCACCCTGGCGGAAGCCTAGGCATTCAATTCATGTTATTGTTTACAAGTTTGAGTGTTTACGCCATAACGGAGCATTAGGGTGGAGGGGTGTTTGCGTGTTTTTGAGTAAATGTGTGAGAAGGTGGAAGAAAAACCCCGGGACGTGGGAAGAAGGTTTACGAGAGCTTGCGAAGCTAGCTGCTTAGCTACGGAGCTAGCCCTGGTCATTCATGGTGGGGAACTTTGGAGTGATGGGAAGGGAAAATCCGCCTTGGTTAATAGGCGGCTTTAGTTTACGAGTAGTAAGACCTCCAAGGAAGAGTCAACTCAATGGCTCAAACACTCTCCCATCCCCCTCTCTCGAAGGTGGAGAAGCTAAGCAGTATCCATACATCAGCCCCGAGAACCAGGAAACCATTTATCCACCACATAGGGGAAAAGGGTCCAGCGGGCTATTAAGGCGTCAAATCTCGGAATCGTACAACAAAAAAAACAACAAAATGGAGCTATAGCAAGACAGAAGAAACCAATAGAAAAATACAACCCTGAACGCCTCTCCCGTACACGCTGTTGGTGCCAAAACTCTCTAAACCATGCCGTGGAGCACAAAACGGGACCGAAACACAAGTACACAGTAGAAAAGGAAAGAAGAAAAAAAGGAAGACAAAGGGGAACCGGCAGTATATATCCGCCCGCGGCTAGACTCATCCCTCCAACATTTCTGGAACCAACCGTGAAACCAACAGGTCCAGAAGCCGGTATATCAGATGCTTGTTACAACTCCTCGATCGCAGGAATGCAAGGCTCTCGCCGATTTCACGCAGCTGCTCGTCTTTGCTGGCCGGCATATACATTGATTTGATTATATCCGGTGTAGCGTTCCAGATTGCCAGCTCGGCCTGCTTCTGGATGAGCATTTTCTCGTCTTCCGTTGGATACACGCGGGGCGGGGCGAGCGTGCCGTTTGGGAACAAGGTGTTCCTCGCAATTGATAGGATTCTGATAAGGACGGCTTCGTTGAGAACTGCTTGTTGGAATACATGGGAGAGGTAGCTAAGAAAAAAAAAAAAACGTGGACAAACATTAGTGATCTCGTCATTTTTTATATTTTATAGACACACATTCTGAGGTGCATGGCCCGCATATGCACTCCGTGAAAAGTTTATATTTGGCACCAACGGGAGGATGGGAAATGGCGTACTTATCGATCAGCGACCCGGGCGGCTGCTCGGTAAGCGGCGTCGATGCTAGTTGTATCGACCCGAGCAACCAGGGTTGCCGCCTATCAAGTGAGAATAACGTGACCAGAGTTTTCCACACGGACAGCTTGAGAATCGGCTTCCTGCGCTTGGGGAGTTCCCGGGGAGGTTCCTTCCAGAGTGACACCAGGGACGCGGATGCATGTCTCGCAATGATGGCCGCCCCGGATACGAAGGTGTAGGCGTGTTCGAGATAAGTCATGGCGGTAGACGATAGGGTCCGCAGGACTGACTGATCCGGATCGTCGGGTTTTTTGATTGGCTCAGGCGGCTCGCTCTGGAGGAAGGCCATAATCTCTGTGCTTTTGGCGTGTGAAACGTCGGCAGCTTTGATCTTATTGGGTGCCGCGAGTATCGTGACGACCTGTATTGACGAATCATCAGTCTGGTTTCGAGATGTGTTTTTTTCAAGACCGACCTTACAGACCTTAGTTATCAGTTCGAATATCATAAAGGGCTCGCTGAGTCGGTCCACAACGTTCCAAAGCACCATATTAGAAAGAATCTCGCGGACTAGCAGTCGCTCGCAGTCGGATTGTATATCCTCCGGTGGCAGGAGAGCTGCCAGCACACCTGATCCAAGCATCTTCAGGTAGAGCCTTTCGCTCTCCGGCGAGGAGATAAGAGCTGGGTGTGGCTGCATGCTGTGAAAGATCTCATTCACAGTCGCATACGGATACAGTGCAGTTGACTGTCGCTCCAAGGCGACTCTATAGTCTAGAAAATATCATCAGAATCGCTGTATATATCGGCTGGATAGTGAATATGTACCTTTTACATGATTCTCCAGAAGAGCGGGAGCTTCCTCCAAAAGAAGTGTTTCAAGATCCAGCTAGTTATTTTGTTTTAACCCTTGTCCAACAAATAGAGATGTATAGGATACCTACCTGGCGAATACGCTGTTCTAAAGAAAGGGTGCAGTGCGCGATGACAAGAACGATCTCGTCGATAAATTCATGATCCGGTGTGATTTTTTGATACCACGACTGGACAAAGTCCCTTCAAACACAGCGTAGTCAGTATCACAAGCTGCCCTACGATATTGAAACGCAACAGTTGGTCGAACCTGAGGATTATAGAGATGAATCCATATAGTTGAAGGTCGACTTTGGGCGAGCTGCTCAGGGCCGGGAGTACCTCTTCGATACTTTTCCCCGGTGGCGCGTGGGCACAGAGGACGCGTTTAGTGAGAGCGGCCAGGTTCCTCTCCTCCGAGTCTACAGGGACTCCCGCCCGCCGGGTGGAAGGTGGCATCTTGTGCGGTCTCGGACGCACGCTGGTCATCATAGCGAAAAAGTTAGAACATTATGCCTACGTTGGAGAGAGAAAGAGAGCGAGCATACGTATATTATTTATGCCCCAGCTACCATGCAGACGTCCGTGAATAAAGATATTATTGTCGTCGCCTCGATTTTTCTACAAATGCGCAACTCAGCAGGCTCGCGGCAGCCGACCTATAAGGCCATTAATCCGGGGGTAGGTTGGCCAGCGTTGGGTTTACAGAGAAGGATGTGGTTTTGTTCGTCGGTTCGGTAGGGCTGGTGGTTGGCCGCATGACATCTCAATTTTGGAACGCAGATGTCACAAGCCGGGGGGCACAGCAAGGAACGGACGGGCTGCTGGGGACTGGTTCGTGTGACACCAAATCGATCGAGGGTATAAAAGAATTCTACGGATACGTACATGAAGAGGGAATACATCGAATGGAGGGTGCAGAAGACTAATCCTGATACCCACTCTTTTACATTGAAGGAAGAAGTTTGGTGATACCTGCATCGTCAAAATCATCATCGAACAGGCCCGCCACATTGAAGTGCGTAGGCAACACATCCGGAACGGGTGAGGTCAAACTCGGAGTGTCGAGACTAGTAACTGCATCGATCAAACGAGACCTCACCGCAATAAGTTTAAGTTAACGAATAGAAGGACCCATGCCTACTCTTGCCCAATCGTCAATTGGCATTTGCTAAAATAACGCGGTTCGCATCCTTGTGCGGACATCAGATGCCTCCGCTCAGACTGAGACCTGACTGAGAGCTGATCGATAGTGTGTATGTACCCCTCCATACCATTGCTTCTCCTGAAAATACCAGCTTGGCGGCATCTTTGGTGCCCCTCCCTCAGCTTGGAATGCCCTGCCTGTGAATTGCTAATTCCGAGGTTGCAACTTAGCGATCCTTCATTGATTTTTTTTTTAAAAGTAAAAAGGAATCCTTCTCACAGGAACTACTATCGACTATCATCCTCAGAAGGAAAGTTTGAAGATAGCAGGCCTGTAGAACCCCGCACTCGTTTCTGCTGAGGGGTTCCAAGCTAGCACCACAACCTTTAGTTCGCAAACATCACAACATTTGCGAGATGGTAACCGATATGCGAAGTGTTCGGTGTCCTCCAAGGGAGCTCACCCTTGCATGACAGCTGCTCCGAGCTAGCCCAGCGGAGATTAGATAAGAGTTGTTGCGAAAATAAAAGTACAGTTTTAAAAGGGTCACAAGTAAATTTCGTCTGATCTTTGGACCTTTTTCATGGTGGTCTCGCGTGGGGTCCCAAGTGTGTGCAGGGTCCACGATAAGCTAGCTTCAAAGTCCAACCCCCGACGGCGGCATCACCTCCAAGCTGAAGTAGAAGAAGGGTAGCGGGACATGGTTTTGGTTTCTCCAATATGTAAATCTGCTTAGGGGTGTCCTCGAGGCATGTCGTGCTTTTAAAATATAGCTAGACGACCAGCCAGCTCCGAAAGGAGGTAGTTTGAGCCAAGGTTCAGATTTGAGCCCAAGCCAGGCAGCGGGCACATGGCCACTCTCCCTGGGTCATGCAGCCAAGTCATTTCGCAATGGCGAGGGACGACCATCTTATCTCTGGAGTATTCCGAGCTCCCGATGTGTGTTATCGGAAGTGGATATCTACAAGTTTGTTACTTGCCGATACCTTCTCTGGGAATGCCTCCTCCCAGACGATGTGCCTGCATGGATAATCCATATACCGTACCGAAAGGAAAATAAAATAAAAAAGTAAGAGCTAGCTATCTGGTGGCTGCTGCGATAGACGAACAGGTGAGCTTACCTGCATTAATAAAAAAATGACGAGCTCGATGTTCCATTAGATGTGCAGCAGCGACGCAGTCGGAAGCAAGTGTGTGGTACATATATTAATATATATCGCGGAATCCCCTAGCTATTTTCATGTATTCATCTTTGAATCCCAGGGCATCCGTTCGCCGTTCGCCTTTTCAGCCACCAGGAGCATTCCTAACCAGCCTTCGTATCCACAGCTTGTCTTGGGAACCAAGACAGAGGAGACTATTCTAACGGGCATCATCTCTCCGGGTCGGCTCAAAGCTGAGGCACAGCGTTTGGCATTTTCGACTTTAGCACATTTCTCGGCTGGAAAGAGATCGCTTCGTATAGGCCGAAGGTAACAGCCGTAGAGGGGAAACGAGGCGAGGGAAATAAATAAATACCTTCGACCAGATCGAAACCTCAAAAACCGGGGCTAGAGCTCGAGAGGAGAACGACGGAGCGGGAAAGAAGCACAGAAATAACGCTCCTGCATTTCAATCCAATTCCTGGTCGGACCTCCGTTCTTTGGAACCAACCGTACCAGGCCGCCAGTTCCTGTGCGCTTGATGCCAGCGGCCAGCTCGACGGACAACATTTTGGTTTATCTACTCCCCATCCCCGCTCCGCTGTGCTCCCCCAGAGAAAGCGGATAGTGGGTCCATTTCGCAGCTTCCTCTTTCCAACGAAGCACCTTTCCTTCTTTTGCTAGCACCTGCTCGCTATCTGCAGAGAGTCGCAGCGGCTGGATCTTGTGCCCCGCTTTCCACGATACTAAGACGACCGAAGGGGACTTGGTATTGCCGAATTCTGAATCCCGCATCACAATTGCCTCGTTGCGCCCCGGAACAGTCCGCCACGGCCGATCCAACTCTCCACTACGTTGGCACCAAAACTCGCCGCCGTCAACCATCAACTCTACCTGACATTTCTCCTCATCGCCAGTTTCTCTCTGTGCCTTCCAATTGATGGAGAAAACGCACCGGGACGCAAAATACATGTTGTCATCGGGTCTATCTTTCTGTCTCTTCAGGCTATAGCTTCTTCCCGCCAGCTTCCACCCTGTATTCCGTCCTCCCGTTTAATCCGAAACAGGGAATCGGCAGGTTGCGGGCATGTGCATACTCGACAACACTTCCAACCTCCACTAGTGCACCCTGCTACTTCGAACGAAAAGCCCGAACAAAAAGCCCTCCGTCTTGGGCTGGATCCATTTTTAACAAAAGCTAAAACTTTCTAATCCACTTGGTAGCTTTGTATTTTGTATTTTTTTATCTCTTAATTTACCACCAAACATGTCGACGGAAGCTGCAATCATGCTTCACGACGCCCCGGTCGTCAAACGGCGGACCCGACGACGGCTGCTGAACAGAATAGGGCGGGCATCATCGTCCCCTCAGCTCACAGATCTCAATTCCGACCCTCAATACGCCACTCGAAATTCCGTATCTTGTATATCTCTGTCGACTGGTTCTCGCCATGGTAACAGTGAACGACATGCTGCCCGGGTCGCCGAGAAGGACGCCGTTATCAAAAATGCCCTTGCGTCGAATACCTCTGCTGTCCCAAAGGCCGTTCCTCTCCAGCTGTCGCAACCGTACAGAAATACTCCAAGGAACTTTTTAGAGATACTGCCTGGGGAGATTTGCTTGCAGGTATTGAGTTACTTGGAGCCGAAGGAGCTGATACGGTGCTCTATGGTATGTTTATTTTAATAAGTACACCGGTTTGCACGTTTCTGAGTGGTGCTGATTGAATTCAGGTCAACAAAACCATGGGACGTCTTTGCTTTGATGGTCAACTTTGGAGCGTGCTGGATACGGGGACTTTCTATAAGAGAATACCGGCCCATCAATTAACGAAACTAATCGGCTTGAGCGGCTCGTTCATCCGCTACCTAAACCTTCGGTTCGTGCCTAAACTGTTTTACGTTGAGATCTGATGTTTCTTTTCGAAAGCAAGACTAATAGCTCCGTTTATCAGAGGATGTGTTCAACTACAAAACGAGTTCCACGCCATAACTTCTACTTGCAATAACCTTCTTTCGGCGTCTCTGGAAGGATGCTCTCTTTCCCGGCCCACCGTGCACAGACTGATCACCAACAACCACAGCCTCATCCAGTTGAATATTTCTGGCCTCGAAGCTGTTTCTAATCTTACCTGCAAACACATAGCCGAATCGTGCAAGCTTCTCACGACCTTGGATATCTCGTTCTGCGCCAACATGGACGCCAGGGGCATTCGCAAGATCGTGGAATCGTGCACGCTATTGAGGGATCTTCGGGCGGCCGAGTGTCACGGTATTAACGATGAAATGACGCTTGAGGCTATATTTAGGACAAACACGCTTGAAAAACTAGCTCTCGGCGGGTGCGAAAGCTTGACGGACGAGTCTGTTCGGATTTTAGTGGAGGGAGTCGAACCGGATATCGACCCTCTAACTGACCGGACGACAGCGCCAGCTCGGAGATTGAAGCATCTGAATGTCAGCAAATGCCGCGGACTTACCGATCTGGCGTTGAGGCACCTTACGCATAATGTACCGAATCTGGAGGGTCTCGAATTGGCGAACGTGGCGGAAATCACGGATGAAGGGCTCACGGAGTTTCTGCCGACAGTGCCCAAGCTGAGCCACTTGGATCTTGAGGAATGCTCGAATGTTACGAACGATGCAATGCTGGAGTTAGCAAAGGCTCCCTGTGCCAAGTCGCTGAGGCATCTGCAGCTTTCCTTTTGCGAGAGCATTTCGGATGAAGGCATGATTCCCGTCATCAAGAGTTGCACGGCTCTCCGAAATGTAGAGCTTGACAACAGTACGTACTCTCCTCGTTTCATATGTAAAAACAAAACTGGATACTAACGTGAGGGGAACAGCTCGTATCACCGATGCATTCCTAGCTGAAGCTGCTGGTGCAATACGCCGCCGGGCAAGCACTAATTCGAAGTCGAGGAAACCGAAGGTCGGACTCCGTCTGGTTTGCTTCGATTGCGTGAACGTGAACTGGACCGGTATCCACAGCGTGCTCACGGCGAACAGCACGCACACGAGCGAGATGAAGAGCAGCAAGAGCAACGTCAACAACAGCATGCCGGTGTGCCGGGAAGTCATCCATTTGAAGTGTTACTACGGGTGGCAGCAGACGGCAGATCAACATATGAAACTGGTGCTCCGGGGCGATTTTGCTAGTTCCAAATGGCTGGAGGACAGATGGGCTGATCACATGACGTCGAATGAGGATACGACGCAGAGCAGTCGTAGGCGGAGGAGGAGGGCTCGGGAAGCCGCGCTGCTGGATTTGGATGATAATCACGACGGGAGAAGGAGGAGGCGAACTGGCGGGTGCTCTGTTATGTGAGGTGACGTTTGCTGTTTTTTCATCTCTTTCCTTACGACCTTTACTCTCTACGTTGATATGCCTCTCTGGTTTACGAGACATTCCTTCGGTAAATATCTCGCCGTTTTCTCTTCTTTCTTTCTTTCGTTCTTTTATTCCTTCCTTTGGAGCAGGGGTTTTGCTAGCAGGACTAATTTACGAGTTGACCTTTTTATATATATATTTATTTGCACATTTATACGTTGTTTCCTTGCTGGAGCTTAGCAAGCCTACCTTTTTGTCGGGTTTTGGTTTAATGGTGCAATCGGGATGCATTGGGAGCGGGCTGGCGGGTTTCCTGTTTGCGTGCAAAAATACCGCTTTTTGCGTTCATGTTTATTTTTTCGGCTCATTTTTTTCTCATTTTTTTATTTCTTTTTAAATTGATATCCCCCGAGCTACGAGCTACTGCTGCACATCCGGAGTTGGAGAGTTACGATCTGTTTTATGTTTTTTCCTCTCTTTTAGATTTTGTTCTGGTTTGGTTCTTTTATATGGACCGCCGACTTTACATCTTCCGTCTATTATTTTTTACGGGCCGAGTCGATTAGTGGAGTTATTATGAGACCACAATGATAAAAATTCTGTTCTGAAAGAGAGAGCACGAGGAAGTGTCCAAGCGTAAGAAGAACGACGGGGATGACGCGGGAGGTGGTGGAGGTGCGATTGGTCGAGTGAGCCAGTCCGGCGGCTAGCAATCAGTCGACCGGGTCAGGCGGTGTTTCTCCATTTCCGTCGACGGAAAATGCGTTGCGGACGAGGTTGCCGGGTCACGTGGTCCGCATTCCGCCTGATCACCCGCCCAAACGACACTCCTTCTTCCTCTCTCTCGCAGCCAACCTCTCTTCCTCTTCTCCATCGAATCCTCAGCGAGGTCCTCGATGCTGAAGACTCCCGTTGCCCACGACCCTCGAATACTGCATACTCTCTTCTTGCTTTTATCCGTTTTTTGTCCTTCATTTGATCCAGTCGACTGTTAGTTGGGCAGGTCAACCCGTCGCTCGGAAGTCATCATCGCAACTTGGCGTCGTAACCCTCACAACGTGACCCGTTCTCGCATCTCCTTAGCAAAATGTCGTCCAAACCTCTCATCCTGGTCCTCGTGTACGGCCTCAACTATATCCAACCCTCTCCCGTGCGGAGATAGCATAGAATAGGGAAACCCAGCTAACTCGTGCTCCCCCAGGACCGGAATGCTTCTAACCGGCTGCTCCAACACCCTCCTGACGAAATGGCAGGACCAGCAATGCGTGCGCAACTGCTCCGACCCGGATCCGCGTAAGCGTGAGAACTTTGAACAACCCGTCATCCAGACCCTGCAGATGTTCATCGGAGAGATGGGCTGTTGGCTGGTCATCGGCCTCTACCGTCTCTACCTCAGATTCCAGCAGAAGCGAACCGACACCGACGGATACCAGCCCATCGCTGCCAACGAGCCCTTGGAGGACCCCGCCGAACCCAGCAGCCCGGTCCTGAAGGCTCTCACCGTGAATTCGACCGAACGCCCGCCGCTCAGTGGATACAAGATCCTCCTGTTGAGTTTGCCAGCCAGTATGTGGGATTCCAAAAAGCGTGGTCTCGGCGGAGACGTTCCTGAAACATCGGGGTTTTTACTAAATATGGGGGTTTCCTTCCGAATTTTTCTAGTTTGCGATATCTGCGGAACAACATTGATGAATGTCGGTTTGCTCTTCGTCGCCGCGAGTAGTACGTTCACTTGACCTTTTTTGGTCTGAATCCGCTTCAAGACCATAGCTAACTGTGGGGTTTGCAGTCTACCAAATGACCAGAGGTGCACTCGTCCTTTTCGTCGGTCTCTTCAGCGTCATCTTCCTCAAGCGCCATCTCTACCTCTTCCACTGGCTCGCCTTGTTCATCGTCGTCACCGGTGTTGCGGTTGTCGGTCTCGCCGGAGCTCTCTTCAAGTCGGCTGAACCTTCGGAGCTGGAGGTCGATGCCAGCGTCCTCAGATCGCTCATCGGTGTCATGCTCATCGCTGGTGCTCAAATCTTCACCGCCACCCAATTCGTCTTGGAAGAGTACATCTTGGAAAGCTATGCTATGGAGCCACTCCAGGTCGTCGGCTGGGAAGGTATCTTTGGATTCAGCGTCACCGCTGTCGGCATGGTTATCCTCCACTTCTGGATCGGTGTCACCGAGGCTGGCAGACGCGGATACTTTGATGCAGAAGAGGGACTGCGCGAGATGGGAATCAAGAATGTCTTTGTTAGCAGCGTGATGATTATGATTTCCATTGGGTATGATACTGTTGCTTTTCCTTTGTCTTAGGTATAAAATTCGAGCTAACAATGATCTATCAGTGCCTTCAACTTTTTCGGTATCTCTGTTACCCGAACCGTTAGCGCAACTTCCCGCTCAACCATCGATACCTGCAGAACCCTCTTTATCTGGGTCGTTTCTCTGGGTCTCGGTTGGGAGAAGTTCATCCCACTCCAACTTTTCGGTTTCGGTCTCCTGGTTTACGGAACTTTCCTTTTCAACGAAATCATCCAACCTCCACTCAAGGCGTGCCTTCCCAACAGACCCATCGAGGTTAGAGAAGAACTCCTCCCGGAAGAGCCGATCGAGCACATGTAAGATAGATAGATATTAAGATATTGGGGTTTCTTGCGTGTTTGTGTGCGTGTACAACTACAACAACGGTTCAAGACGGAATTATACCTGGTGCAGATTGGGATTTATCTTCGGGCTTTTTTTTTTTTTTTTTTGGTTCGCCATCCACATATTTTTGTTCTGCTCTCTCTGACTCTCTTCTTCTTCTGTATTCTTTTGATATCCATGCTTCGGGAACTTGCAGAAAGATCAATATAGCGATATTATCGGTACCAGCGATGGTTTTACGGGGTTAAGTTGTGCTTTGATACCATGGTTTTCGAGGGTATTCTTTCTTTCCAGACGGGGTTTTTGTGGCATAACTGATCGTTCTCTGCTTCGCAAGATGTTTCATTCCTTCGTTGTAGCCATATTTTCTCCCATATTTGAATACATATTTTATTTCCTTGCGATCGCTCGAGTGAACAACATAATAGAATGGTAATCAATTATGACGGCGAGCCGTAATGCTGGAGAACATCAGCCATAGCCAGCTGGATGTCGAGTTCATCTTCAAACATAACCATCATGGGCAATCTCGATAACACGAGCGCTCAAGTCCAGCCCGTAAGGATATATCTATCGGCAGCTAGATTTAAGTCATTATTTCAAGAAAGTTCTCCTAATAGTTGCTGCTATATTGTTCGTAGGAAACGGGCTCAAGCCATCACGCACCCAGCGAACAAGCTTCGCACAGCTCCCTTCGCGGGGAGCTACTCCCACTGTTATTCCGCCCAAAGACGTTCATTCGCCCCAGCGTACCTCACGATTTACTGCTAAACCCCATCATCACCTCGACTACGCTTAAAGCCGATATTTTCATAACCTCGCCCTTCCACATTGGCGGCGGCTCTGTCGCGGGGAAGTTGAACGTATCCGTCAACAGTCTTGATGGTACAGAAATCCAGCTGGCACGAGTTGCCGTGGATCTCGTGGGTATCGAAGGTATGCTCCCCGTGCAGTGCGCATTTGATATATGTATATAAATATCTATACATTACAAAAAGGAAGAGCTAATTGATTGTTCACAGAGCTGTCGTGGACCCACCGCCAAATCTTCAAATCGCTAGCTATCGAGTTTATCGACGATAACCACCCCCCTCCCCCTTCAATCTTGCGTGAAGAAGGAAGCTCCGGGCCCTTCTGGGCGATCAAGCCCGGTGATGAAGTGTTCCCGTTCAATATCGATCTTCCCCTGGATATCGGCGTGGGGACCTATAGCTCGGCGGGCGTTCGTATTCGATATGTTATCTTCGGGTGCGAAAAGCATCGTCTCGCATACTTTTGATATCAAAAAAAGCTAATATTTCCTTTTTAGGACAATTTTATTCAAGATTGGGAATGTCAAGTTCCTGGTCCGATGCTGCCGCGATGTTGCGATCACGCCTTCCATTGGGGAGCTGCGGAGGACCCGTGTGGATTTCGACCAGGAAGTCAAGGTGTCCGAAGAACGAAGCTTCTCACCGACCCACGAGGGTTATCTGAAGCTCACCGCTAGCATTAGTCGTCCGTATTGGTTTAGCGGCGGGTCGGTCTTTGTCGATGTTCTGATCGAAAATGGCTCGCTGTTCCGCATAGGGACTATCCGGATTCGACTTGTAGGTTTTTATTTTTTGTTCTGCTCGCCGAACAGGATAACCCTTGATGAAGGGGATCATATGGTTGATATATCAGCTGATTCTCGTCGTAGATCCGACGTATCAATGCCTACAAAAACGCTAGCGACGAAGAGACCGGGAACCCATCGTGGACCGAGAAAAAGACGATGGCAAAGTCGGAGCTCAATGCCGGTAGCCGCTGGACGGGACTAAAAGGCAACAAGCAGGACGCAGTTACATGTGAGATCGAGATCCCTAAAGGGCAATTGACAATTCCGAGAGGTAAGGTTGTCCCCAGATATCAAGAAATCAGGCGCCGGCATTAGCCGGTTCTTAGAAAGGTGGGAAGAAGGAAAATTTTGTGACACTAACAAGGTTTCTTGTTTCATTGATTTAAAAAATTAGGAAAATTCTTTAAGGTGCAATATTTCCTCGTGGTGACAACCTGCCCAAAGCTCGAGTATGGTCCCCTGTCCATTTTCCAACGCCCCTGTTGATGTCAAAAAGCTTGATTGACGCCATATTTAGTCCGCACCGCAAGGTCAAGGCCGTCCTCCCGATTCAAATTTTGCATACGGTAGGAAGGCGCTTCTGCAGCCAGAGCTCCGCATCCAATTGTAGCCCTGCCCTGGTGACTAACTAAAGACTTTTCGATTCGTTCGCAAACAAAACAGTATTCTATTCAGGAAGCGTTGATGTCTGGTCTCGGCGGCAAACCGAGCTTTGCGAGCTTTTCTGCAATTCGCCGCTCACTTCCAACGCAGCGTCCGTCCACAACGACGGTGAGAGACGGTGGGGCCATCCGGCGCCGTTACACAGACTCCGATCTCTCGCAGCTGGAACCGATCCCGATTACCGAGACCGGCCTGAGTATGAATCATGTGACTTCAGGCGTGGCGACACCTCCCAAAGTGACGCAGCAGAAGAAAAAGAAACAAGCGGACGAAGCTGCCGGTGGGGGCGAAGGGGAGGCTTCTGCACAAGCTCCTGTTACCCAGCTATTCTATTCTCTTGGTTCGTCTATACCTTCTTCTGTGCGAAAATTCTTCTCATAGACGTAGATTGGAGCATACGATTGTTTTTCTAGTCACTCGAGGTTGTAGGCCTCGCCTATTCGTTTGAAGGAATGCACTCCGTGTATAATCACACGATGATGTGGTATTCTTTGTTCCCTATCGTTCCCTTACACTCTTTACTCTAGCTTGTGAGGTTTATAATATTGGACCATGAGAGGTAAATTTGTGGCGGCGTTTTTTACGCCTTTCAATGTTAGATCCATGCCCAAAGAAGGTCAATTAGATCCATAAACGCCCGTTTCGCTACTATATACTCTATATACCCAAAATATTCGATCGCTTGTCGCCTGTGACTGATATATATTCCACCGCAGTGACCGTTAGGACTAGATATCCATACCTGTCGTTCCCTGTACGGATGCCTGCTTTGACGGCCACCGCCTACTCTCCTTCCAGGTGTTGCAGACTTTGCGAGTCCTAAAGGCGAAGCTTACTAAGGGTCAGGGAACTCGCCCAGCCCTCAATCGCTTGCTCAATATTAATCAATATATACTCCCAATGTCTCCTTGCGATTGACTCTCGCCAGTTGCGTTTGCGTAAGAGCGGCCCGACAACCGTAAGCCGCAAGAGTATATATATATATATCATCCTACAAGTTCTCATTCTAGCTAGCCATCTGAATTCAGGCGTTCGGAGTCGGCTCGTCCCTTCCGCTCCCGCTGATGCTCATTTTCATGACCCCATTCACGGGAACAGAACTCGAAGGGGCAGAGCTGCCACCACTCCCCGTGTCGCCAGCGGGCGACTTTTCACTCTCTCCCGCAGTTATCGCCGGTAGTTTGGGGACATTTCTCCGCCCGCCGGTGTTTTCGAGCACCTCGTCGACGTCGGCTCTGAGTTCGGGAAAGCCGTTGTTGATGTGATCTGCCAGCACGTCGCGGAAATCCTGGAAGGCGCGTTTTTTCCCGTTCATGTATTGGTTCTGTTTGATGGCGAGTTCGACGAATTCACGAGTGTAGATGTCTGGGTTGCGGCCGTGCTCTACGTATCTGTAGGTGCGCGCTGTTAGGGCTGGGTGTTCCCTCAGCGGATATGAACCGGGGTTCGACTCACCCGATGACTTCTCGCGGGATCCAGAGGTCCTTGACGCCGTCGGAGGCCTGCTGTAGGTGGTCAAACTTGGTGACGAGGTCCTTCACCTGCGTGATGAGGATCTCGGCTGGGTTTGGGGCGTCATTGCGGTAAGTTGAGACGGCGAGCTCGTAGAGAGCTTGGATGACGGAACGGAGCTCGTTGTCGACCTTGTCGACGGATGTCTGGGACTGTGCGGACGGACCGGTTGACGGGGTGGCTGCTGACATGGCGGCGGGCGCGACGGCGGGCGCAGCAGCGGTGGGTGATGTTTGGTAGGAGGAAGGAAAGACAGGCGGCGGGGGGGAGAAGAGGTGCGAAACGCGACAGCGTGTTGTCGATGAGGTTGCCAATGTTACACGCAGCAAACCCCAATTGCTCGATTGGGAACGCTGAGCATTGTTAGGAGCGTATAAATATAAAATAATGTGTATTAATATGCATTGTATAAGTTTATCCGACGAGACCGCATTGCAGGAATAAGACACGATTGGGACCCAGCTATTCCGAACCGGATAACCAGCCGACTGCAAATTACCCGTCCTGTGGCTATACCCTTTCGCGCTACGACGACTACAACGACCGAAGCTATCGCGGTCGAGAGATCTTAGCGGGCTGTCAGACGCCCGAATACGAAGCTGGGTGGCTAATAATAGCCCGTCTTCAGCCCCCGCCTCACCATGGATGTTCCGAATTGTTCGACGCTCCCAAAGCGTTTCAGCAGTGCCTTCCCCAGCTATCGATAGCAGGAGGAGGTAGTGTGGCCTTCCCAATTTTTCACTCTCTGATTACAAACACTGTACTTAAAGTAAACTTGAAACCAGCGGATTGGCGGTAATCCAGCTTTTCTCCCCCAATCCAAATTTTTCGCACCCCGAAGCACCATGCCCCTTTGATCGTGATCAGCCTCCAAAAAAAAAATTAAAAAATTCCGACGCAGCACTCCTGCATCCTGGATAACAGCCGCACCAGCGCCCTGACCATCACGTCTACACCCGAAGGGAGGGGACGCTAGACGGGCTGGAGGAATAAATTGGCCATCCATCCTTAGCATCGCTAGCCGCTGGGCGGAATCCAACTCCTGTTCGGTTCTCCATCCCAAAGGCGTCCCACATCCACCCTTTTTCTCGCCCTTTCTCAGTTGGATCACCACTGCTGCCTTCCTGGGGAAAGTCGACTTTGGATAGATATATTTTATGAGCAGGTGTTTTTCCGAACGTAACGTTACTCGGGGTCATCTTTACGATGATCAATTTGTCTGGGAGTGCTACTGCTACCACGACGGCCGCTAGCAATGGTGGTAGGGGCCGAAAGCTATCCACGGGCTGGTCCTTGGCTATAGCTCGCTTTGCCCAGTATCGGTCTAGGTATTATTTCTCCTTCAGAAGTTATATACAACCATATCCATGCCCTTTTGAAATCGCATTTGCATTCCATGTACTCTACCAGCATTTTTATTTCATTTGTTTTTATTTTTTTATTTTTTATTTTGGCGTACGGTGCTGACGCCAAGCTGAATTACAGAAGCTCACGACCAACCGACAATACTAAGCTTACCGAAACTTACTTTGATAGGCTCCCGGTGGAGCTTCTGGCGCAGATTTTCGCTCAAGTGCACGTCACCGATTTAATATCTCTTCAATGCACTTCGAGATCCTTCTATAATATCATTGATGTGAATTCCGCGCTTATCGTGCGCCAGTATATCCGAGTGCACTCCCTTACTACTCTTTCGAAGCTCTTCCCAGCGGTGGTATTACCTAGTTGCAATAAGCCTCGCTACGATGTCAGGTATATCGTCGGTCTCACCCGCCGTGAGCAGACCTGCCGCGAGCTCTCGGGCTATCTTACCGAACGTATTCTCGAGCGCTGCCTGAACACCCCGATCCAGCGACTCAAACCCAAGACAAGAACCGTAATGGAGACATGTCTCACCGAGGAACTCACGGAGCGGATGATTTATGTTCTCTACTTTCTCACGGAATATGGCCGCCGTCGGGAACAGACGCTCGAGAGGTTGGCCACGCATCGGAGTCTCGTGTCCTCATTGCCCACCAATAACGGCCCGCATCCGACATTGAACCGTGCAGAGATATTCCGCGCGTTCCAAATCACAATCATCAGCTCGCTGTCCGACAACATCCTTATACAAACCCATCACATAATGCACCTCCTCGTCAAGCACATCCGTCTGTCCGTCTGCCCAGCTCCGCCGCACCAAAAAAACGACCCATGGATATCAATGCTGCTGCACAAATCCGGCTTGGGCAGGATCACGGAGTTCTTCGCGGCAGATATGCCGTACGCCAGCCATTCAACCCGGAAGGCATTCGCGCGGGCGATGCAGAAGGACTTTGACGAGCTGGAGGAGGTGACCGGGCCCGTGAGTCCTGGTGGAGCGAACGATGTTGAACGAGACGTTCCGCCACCGATCCGGGAGATTTGGTTCGATGCCGCGCAAGAGGTGCTGAGGAATCGGGAGCTCGAGCCTCACGTTGGGGAGGGGCTGGCGGCTGGCATGTTTGGCGGCATTGTGGTTGACGACTTGAGCTGCACTGGGTGTGTCGGCAACATGGTTAGGCCGGGGCAAACTTAGGAGATATCCTTTGGGTTTCGGTGTTTCCCTGTCTTCGTTTTTATGATTGATTACCTCTAACGACAAGTTTATCAAGCGTTATGATTGTGCTTTTGGGGTGGGCTCCTCTGGCGTCTTTTTTGCATATTCTTTCTTTTCTTACCTTTGTGTATTGAACAGCGATAGCGGGGGATAGGTACACGCAATCTAGATAGTTCCCTGTCGTGACATCGGGATATTTTCAAGCTAGGATTAGAAATATATCTCTCTTGTCACATTTAGAATGCAACAAGGCCAACTCGCAAGCCCCGCAAACCCATGTTGAGTTATCCGTGTGATGAGGGCTTATTTCATCGATCCCAACAGTTGACCAGACGGTTTAAAAGGGGAGTGAAAGTCTTATAGGGATGCCCAGCGAAGGGATCCGTGCCTACACCTGGCGAATCTGCTCATTACTATGTAGATGCAGGTATGGCTCCGGAATGCGCCACGGTATTTCCCGAATGTATGAGCGTTGCGCTACTTTAGTGTCCAAGCTCCCGTTCTTTAGAGGATATCAGACCTCTTTCCTCGGGCCGTGTTTGAGGTTTAAGGAGCGCTAAGTTCCAGCCGTATGCGAGATCCCATGATGATCGGGTTCGTTGTGGAGTTTTCCGGTCCCGACGTTGGGATGATTCGATAACCATAAATCAGCTGCCAAAATTTTCTCCAAAATAGGAATACCGATTGAGACGACAGAAGGACGAATTGCCCGTCGTACATCTTGGGCGGTGTGATTCCTTCTATTTCCTCGGTATATTCGCATGGAGAGGCGCATACGGTGACTTCGACGATATGCGTGTCCGCGTTGAATGGATCCGTGTATATATACGAAGGATCTTGCGGTGGCTGTGGTGAAACCTGGAGATCCAGTCAACCAGTATTTTCTTCCACGCCTCCGATGTAACTTAATAAAACGAAAACGGGTTCGTATTGGTCATTGGCCAACGTGGTCGCCGTCATACCACAGCTGAAGTGCAAACTCGCATATACTACCAGAGTCTAGGAAATCGTGAGAAGTTTCATCGTAAGAAGAATATATCTTGAAATCACTGGTTGGTATTGCAGGGCTTTACTTCAATTATGCTCGAGCGAGCAATGTTATCCCCGCAAAATGACGGCTCCAATAACTTATTTCCGCTTTTAAGAGACGATCATGCACATCTGATATTGCAAGGCCTGGTTAAAGGCTTGATTCCAGTCCTTGTTTGCTTCAATATCCGTTGGGTGGCTTCTCTTTCTTGTTTCGAACAACACCCACAACTGCACCGGCTTCTTTTGGGAAGGTTGATCACACTCTCTATTGATGTACGGAGGTATCCTCAAGGATTGTCATCTCTATTTTTGCAGAACGCATCGAGGGTTTTTGCTTCCATGACGAACATCTCTCGCAGCACTAACTTGAACGGTACGATACTTCTCCACATGTACTCCCGCTGTCCAAAGGAGCAAAAGTTTGGCTATTGGTTTATGCCGAGGAAAGGTCTCAGATACAATAATAGGGCTTGATATTTTGTTCGAATCTATCCCCTGACAGGATTTAGGCTTTTCCCGGACGGCAGTTCGACCGTTAAACGAGATGGTCTGGTGGTGGTATCTCCGCGGAGAAAGCAGCTGGTGATATCACAGCCTGGACTGCGAGCTACGGGGTAGCGCGCCCAGCCCGTCCCTGTCCGTGAAATTTAACATATGGCTGAGAGCAAGCTGGGGGAAATTTACTTATTGGACGTACCGAATGCGAAACCATAAGATTGGTCCCTGGCGGGTGATAAACGTACGCAGGTCCTATTTAAATTTGGCCCTTTTAATCTTTGGATGCGGATATTTCCTGTCGGATCCAATAGATTGTTTTGGTTTGGTTCCTGGTCGCAGTCACATTACTTGGAGGGGCAAAATCAGCTGGTATCGAGACCAGATTTCTCTGATGATAGACTGATAGTCATGCCCTCGATGATATACGGAGATACTGTTGGAAGCCTTGCCTGATGACGAACAGCGTTCGCTGTTATCAAGGTACAGGAGCAGGATCGCAAGAGTGAAAGGCAGTAAGACGACAAGAAGTACGCTGGCCATACACGCATCAAAGCCAGGATGGTATCTCTTTGGTATTGTAATCAATACAGGTCCAGAAAATGTTATACAAATTTTGAATATTTCCGAGCTTTTGCATCAAAATATTAGAGCTTCTCCATATACAATAGATTCGGGGCATAAAAAAACCAAGAGCTCGAAAACCCGGCCGATTGCGTCCCGTACATAAAGTACAGCATATTTAGGGCTGTTGGCATCTCTGCCAAATGTTTGAGTACGTAATTGGTTTTCATGAAATCCGGTGGCAGGAATTTTTATGGTCACATTATATCAAACATCGGAATTGGTCTGGAGAGATAAGTCGCCATCCGTCCGATTTTGCACAAGCATGAGCTTGCCAGGAGATAATCACGCTACAGTTTTGAATAGGCTCTTTTACATGGCTTGCTGCTTCTGAAAGAATAGACTCCTAAGGTAAGGGAGTTGCCCATACCGTCGACATTATAAAGTCCCAAGAGTTTGGAGTTTCCCATTCCGTCGTGCATAAGACTTCTCCGCTTAAAGGGCTGATAATGAGAGCTTGGAGTTGTAGCGGCCTATGACTAGTTCCTTGGAAGTTCTTAGCAAAGGAGATGCTTTTACGACGGCGACTGAGAATAAATTTGATCATCGGGATAATTGCGTGATGGCGGCTAGACTTTGCCGTGTCTATTCGGTTGATATGAGCCGGGCCAAAAGACGCCACTGAATCTCCACATCATTAGCTACCCTTTAATCGAATCCTTCATGACTTTCGCTGACCGTCTTATTCCTTAGTCGTCTAAATCGCAATATTACCACGGCCTAAAAAGTGAGAACGCCTATTTTCGTAATTCCCATTTCAAATTATTCCGCATGTTTCCCGGCGCATAGCTGTAGAGTTAAATAGTCAGATGTTATATTGGTAGCTCCCTGTCGTCGTGTCGTCGAGAGCTATTTGACCGCCTATGCCTGGCCATTTGATATAATCTTGTCGCACAGTAAGGTTACGTGTATCGCAAGTGGAAGTTTATCAAAAATTATAACACTTCCATTCGCATTTTTTAAGATTCGAGGGCACGTTTTATGAGTGCTTTTATGCCCTCACAGTAAGTCCATGCTTTACACAGAAGTTGAAGGCTCATATAGCTTATTCACGCTTCAATGCCAGACATAGGAAGATCGCCGATGTCGCCGATGGGAGAGGGAAAAAAAAAAGTTCAAGGTTTAGGAGTTTTGTGACGAATATTCCGGCCAATTTGCGCCAACCCCTTAACTTAAGGGCGGCCGCGAACCATTGGGATGTGTCGGATCAAGCACGTATTTCAGGATCCCGCATACCAGTCTGGCCTTCAGAGTTTGTGTTCAGAAGTGGACCAAAGAGCCAATCGCTTAACCTTGCGAAACCAAGGGCAAGGTTTAAATTCTCGAAGGGTTGTTTCGTTGGATTGAGGCGCCTTTTCCATTGACCGAGGGGGAGCTCCCGGATTCTGCATCTGTCTGCGAGGTGACGCTAGCCAATGAGAGAGAAAAATTCTCTTTGAACGATGCCAGCTGTATTTCCGGATCTCCGGTTCAGCAGGCACCGGCCCCGCGAAAAAAATCTGGATGGCGCAATTGCGTTTCGCAGGAGCCGACGACATCATCTCTGACATCGTATCCAGGCAGTCCGAAGTAGCAAAGCAGCAAGCAGCAATAATAACCCAGCATTAATCGGATCGGGCAGCCAGATCGTCACGATCGTGCCCCAGCGCACACAGCTTGGGCAGACTTCGGCTGTCCTTCTCGATTGCCCCGTGCACAGGAGCGCGCAGCAGAGGATGGATGAAGAAATTCTTCCTCGCTTAAAGACGAACGGTACTGTCGATAGTCTGCGAGGCAGGGGTGCTGCATGGGGCAGGTTTCATTCGCTGGAAGGCTTTTGGCTCTTGCTACTCCCTCGATCCCCGCCGTGATACCCGCCGCATGCAAATCGACGGCAGCAATTCACTGTGATATTTTTATATACGCGTTCGTATATGGTTGACAGCTGTGGTGCTCTGCGGTGCATGTAGTGCCTCGAGCTAGCCCGTAGCCAAGCGACCTGCTGGCCCCGCTGCTGGCTGGCTGCTGTGGTTGTGCGGTGGATGTTTGCTGCGTTGGGTCGAGTTGAGTTGAGTTGACGGGTGGATCTGTGCGTGCGTGGAGTTTCTTTTTCCCACCTCGTTAACCACCCAGGCTTGGCCTTTTTGCGGGGAAGAAAGAAGCAAAGATGGCCTCCTCAACCATTCTTCTCCACCCATCTGCATGTCGTTATTGCTGCCCATTCCCACTAAGCACCAACAAGCTAGGCCATGTGATCGATGGATGGGATATGCCAGGAGCGACTTTGCTACGCTCACTGGGTATGCTTGGATGCTGTCGATTCGACCGGAACAGCCTTAACTCCCCGAGCCATTCAGGACAATATTCTCTGTTGCGTCCTTTTGCATCCATTCTATCAGCCACGCATTGGGACGCCCTCGCTGCTAGCTATTGCAAGCCAATTGCCAATTTCCAGGCCTTCTTTTGCTCTCTGTTCCAACGCAATCAAACCATTAAAAAAAAAAAAAAACTGCTCGAGTTTTTCCTTTTGCGGGGATGATGCGACAGGGTGTACCGTGCAGGAGAGGTATCGGCCATGTCCGACCCTACACAGCATCAGCCTTCTTAATAAGACTGTCTCTCTCTATCGATATTAAAGGCGCCATGCATTCTTTTTGAATCAATGTGAGGGGCGTATCCGTTTGGCGATCCACTCGATGAGCCAAAAACTTGGAACTGCTTGCCGTAGGCATGGCTGGCTGGCCGCCGTCGGGGAAGAAACAATACATCATCAACCACAGCTCTTCGGAACCAGTCGATCAGCCACTGGTGCTCAAGCTTCCTGGGAGGAGCCAGACGTGTGCTGTACCGCCGCCCCATGCGTGCGTCAATACGGGAATGTGCCTGATCTAAATACGTGACGGCACTGTGCTTTTCGTTTGATCGAACAAGGTCGGGGCGGAAGAGGGCTACCGGGTCCGAGGAAATGTCCCAGCCCTGTGCCAAACGATCAGCTGGATCTTCTTTAGGGAAACAGCGTCACCTCGTTGCAGTTACAGCAACTGTCGTCGTAGCCGTTGCCTTTCACTTAACCCCAACAAGCTAAAGGGACGCGAGGAGCGAAAATTCTTTTGAGGCAGGTTCCGAAAAAGCAAGCACCTGGGGCCAGGTTAGGTTCTCCCGCAGTGGGCCCCAATCCCCGCTAGACTGCATTCTGCAAAAATATCCAGTCCCACATCCACTGGTTTTGAATGACATTCGGCGTCTTAAAGGCTTGGTAACATGAAATCGGCGAGCATCCATCCAGAACACGCACACGCTTCACACAATGACGAGAGAGCTGTGCGAAGTTGATTGAAAGGAGAGAGGGTCAAACAAACAACAACCCTTCCCTCGGGTCCTCTTTGAGACCGTTCCAATTTCACGGCTCGCGTTTGAAATGCTTCGATTTCAGGGCGAATTCCAGTGAGCAATCCTGGCGTCCCCATGTAGGGTTTTATATACTCGGGAACCGGCTAGCCTCTGAGATCTCGATCGAAGAAAGAAAGAAATAGAAAAAAAGTCGCCGAGACAACGCACGGGGAATCCGTCACCTGAAGGTTGGAAGGATTAGAAAGAGAGAAGAAGAAATTTGGCGAAAAGGGCACCGAAAAAACTAGCGAGCCTTCGGAAATCACTTGATTGAGGGTTTCTGTTGTGTGTGGAGCGACGGTCTTGACGTCCAGTCGGCCAGTCGGTCAACCATTCAAAGGTATCAAGTGATGAGCTCTTCTCGGGAACAACCCAGCCCATGGCTACGGGGCATTGGGGCTAGAAATGTTCCAACCAGTAGGCGGCCTTACCATGACCACAGCTTCTGCCAGCTAAGCTCTCAGATGTCCCAAATCCTTTTTTTACCTCCAACTTTGACCTGAGGTGTACTTGGTCCGAACGTACCCATCCATCCGTTTGTTAGTCACATCGAGCTAGCGAGAAATTTTAAGAGAGAGAGACAGAGAGAGAGAGAGACCAAGAGTGAGGAAAAACAAGGGGCCAAGGTGACCGAAAAAATGCTCGAACGCTGGCCATGCTTGCCTGTTTTCTGTTCATTAATTTTCCCAGCTAAGTCGCAGTTTACTGTTGCAACTTGGCTTGCCTTCGGTTCCAGCGTGCTAATTACAAATGGTTTGCTAACGGGCTTTCCTTATCTTCGCACAGTTCCCCAGCTTTCCTGTTCCCCCATCGGTTTTCATTACACTCCAAAATTGATTTCTGAAGCTGCTATCATCAACCACCTTTCGATTATAAAATCATTTTATTTTATTTTTTTCCCTTTCGCCTATCTTTTGCGCGGGACCGTCGTCTATCTCTCCTTGAGCCTCCACCAAGGGTTTTCTGGTACCTGCATCCCATTGTATTGCAAATCAACCGCGCGGGAAATCGTTTATTTCGCTTGTCGCCGTTGTTCTGAGCCAATTCACGGATTTTCTGCAATTACAGAGTGAAGGCTTGAATTGCCTCCCATACATTTGACTTTTGGTGGAAAAACAAACCGAAAATATAATAGCAGCAGAAAGCAAAATCGCCTCTCTTTCCCAAAACATAATTGCAAAACTGAAAAGAAACAAAAAAAAGTTGGCCAAAAAAAGTACGTAGGTGTGACATGTCCCTTCCTTGCATACACGGCGAATCCTCTTGAGTGAAAAGTGCCATGTTTCTGCGTTTCGATTCTTCTTTTCCTACTTCTGCTCAATCGCCTTGTGTATTCGCCCTTGTTCCCATCTGCGACCTTAATCCCCTCTGCGTCCCTACTTGCGGTTCCCCTCTGTATAGACCGATTAGTCTATACGCCGTCCAGAAAGATAAGGCCCTTCTCCGCGAGACTTCATAACTTACAAAAGTGTGTGTGGATTTGTTCTTTCTGGTATTTGCCATTATCCATACCTGTATAGACGAGGGAAAGACGGAGAAGTGGGAACAGAAAGGCGGAAGACCGATGTCACTGCACAATAGCCCATCTCACCAGTATCTTTCTTTTAAATAATCCAAGTTGTCTCGATTATCGTTCTCCCCCGTTGTACCTTCCCATACAGGCATAATTTTGACAGCGTTGTCTCTTCATCATTTGATGACTTCGGTATTAACAAGATTCCCACACGCTCTTCTAGGCCAACTTTCGTATTTGGTGTCTTCAGCGGGTGTCAGACCGCTGCTCTCATCAGTTTGTCGGTGGAATCCAGCAGAGGCTGTAGGCCCGTGGTGTCACGAGGTTAAGGGTTCTATCTTAATAAACAGTCTCTCAAACAAGAGGAGGATAATCTCACTCTCAAGAGAAATAACATAAATTCAAATTCGGAGAAATGGCGGCCGCTGTTAAGGAATCACCTGGTTCTCCCTCTTCCTCCATGTCTTCTCCAGAAGGGAACACCGTTCCGGACGCAGCCGCTGCTCAGAAGCGGAAGGGCGGACGGAAGCCTGTGTATGCGACACAAGAAGAGAGGAAGATGAGAAACCGGGCAGCACAAGCAGGTAAGAATATAATTCGTTCTTGCTTGGAAATCTTTAGTCTTTTGCCGATGGTCGAGGTAAGAAAGCTAATGAGAGCCTCTGTGAACCACAGCTTTCCGAGAACGTAGAACAGAATACATTAAACACCTCGAAGCTACTATTAAGCAGCAAGAGGAGACGCTTGCGACGCTTCAGCAATCGTCTCGCAGCGCGGCCGATGAGGTGCTGATGTTGCGGTACAAGAATTCTCTCCTGGAAAGGATTTTGCTTGAGAAGCGTATCGACGTTCATGCAGAACTCAAAGCTTTTACAGATAACGACGCCGTTCCCGCGGGGCCGGTCCCTTCTCTTCCTCCTCACCCACCTCACGTTCAGAGAGCCTTGCACCAGAGACTATTAGGACGACCTCCTCAGCATCAGTTTCACAACCAGCATATGGGGCAGTTAGGCAGCAACAGCTACAAGAAAATGAGACGACTGTCCGAGTCCTCTTTCTTCCAGAAACCCGCCAACATGGCTCAGTCACCTGGTAGAAAGGTAACTTCCCCGTCGGTGTCTGTGGAAATGACATCTCCTGTGACATCCGAACCATCTCCTGCGATTGGTGGTTCTAACCACACATTCCTCGCCCGACCATCTCCGATTTCTGCCCCGAGACGCTTTTCGCACGCCCCTGATCTTGCATCTCTGGCTACTCTTTACCCCCAACAGTACCAGGCCCACATGGATAAACTAGGTAAGAACGACAGTTTTCGAAAAGTTTTCTAAAAAATAAAAATAAAAAGTGCTCAAGTGCTGATTGAAAACAACCAGACCAAGAATACGATGCAGAAATGTACGATGAGAACGACGCCGAAGAAGACGACGAGCATCCAATCGACAATGTTGATTTCATGACTCAGCGAAACCCGCCAATGACGACGGGCCAGCAAATGCATCACCTTCCAGCGCTGTCTTCAGCAGAAGGTGGGCCAGCAACCTCACAACCGGCTTCACTTTCATTGAAAGTGCCAAACTCCGCAGCTGATAACGAAAGTATGCTTCAGCAGTATTACAGCGCTGGATCTTGGACGGTTGATCTGTTCTCAAACCCTTATTCCATGGGACCTCTACAATTTCCACATCCGTTCACTAGTTTCCCAACGAGCAGCATGAGGTGAATGGGGACAAGCAGCCGACCTCTCATAACCCTTACAGCACCGGACAGGGTCCGGAACATTCCTTGGCGACGAATTTTATATATTCTACAAGCACTGAAATAACCACTCGATATTCGATAATTCGATATCCAAAAATACTATACCAATGTTTAATGTCGTATCTGTACAGACCATCAGCATTCAACAACCTGATTACATAAATATACCCATTGCGCGCATTCGGTTTACCATGGCATATTCGGTAGTACCAACACTCGCAATACCAAAAAGTTAGCTTCGTTGTTTTGTTTTTGTTAATTCTTTATCACTTTTTTCACTTTTGGGACTTTCGGATCTCCGGCTGGAATTCAAGTTTCGAGGCTCGGTGTTCTTCATTTCTGTACATTATCTATTCCCCTCCTTTTCTTCTATTTCTTTCTTTTTTTTGTTCCTTTTTATTCGAACTAACGACAACTGCATTGTTACGGCGGGAAATCATTTTTCAACATTTCACTTTTTCATTTCATATTTCTGTCTTGCAGGAGCCTGGATCTGTAGATGATCATTTTATGTTTTCCTTTTTTATTTCTGACATTTATCTTTTATCTTTCCTTGCCATCAGGAGTATATCATGTTATTTACTGATGTCTTTTGGATAAATCCACATTTCAGGCGAACTTGTGATGCAGGGTTTTTCGACTCTCCTTTCATTTTTTCTTTTTGGATGATATTTTCTTACCCCTCCTTGCTTTGCTATTTCATTCACGATTATTTCATACCAGTGCTGTAGCTGTGTGCTCAGCAATAGCATTTTCTCCTTGAGCGTCACATTAGATCATCACAAACTTGGTTTTTTTCCTCCGTATCCTTGTTTTTCGTTGGCATCCGTTTTCTTCCGAGCATCTTTTTTTTTCTTCCCGTTCTATTGATCGATTATGGATATCACCCAAAACGAAAATACCACTTTCCTCGACAGAAAGAGAAAGAAAGAAACCCCCGATTGCTTCATCCTACTTTGTATCTAAAAAAGCCTATTGAGGCGTTTTTTGGTCTCCGAACCCTTTTCCACACACAGACACCTGTCGTCTCCCGAGCTCCTCACCCGGCGGTCACGGCTGCAGGCCTGCAGTTCCGCGAGCCGTCACCAAAAATTCGATCGTGTATGTGTGGGTGCGTGCATAATAAGAAGAAAATTTTTCTTAAACGAAAAAAATGCTTTCACGGATTCCCCAGATATAACGGCATAGGGTTTAGCTTCAGAGGGAAAAGCGATACCCGAACTTGAGCTCGTCTATTTATCGAGTAAAAATTTGTCTATATATTTCTCAACTTGGACGTCTTTCCCCGCATTTTGTGATTAGCAGCTGTGGGTTTTTTAAGTTACCTTTCCGTCTTTACGGTGAAACGCAACGGTTCGAGAAAACGAGACGAGGCGAGAACGAGACGAGAGGGTGTGATGATAATCTTGTCTATACCCCGTGATTCGTAGTGGAGCGGGATAGGTCGCCACCCCTCCTTTTCTTTCCTCTTCGTGCTAGTCGAGAGCTAATAGGAGTCAGGGAGAGCTTCCCCGCAATGTGTTGAAATACGTGGCGTCCTTCGGTTTACAGATTCTAGTTCCGGTTTAAAGTCGGGCTAACAAATCTTACATCACAGGTTCCCATTTTCACCACACCTTGCGCCTGCCTGCCTGCCCGCCTAACGAGAATACTGGTTGGCCAGTCGGTTGGTTGGTTGGCAGCTGTGCAGTGAGTGTGGTCTTGCTTAGATCGAACAGCGCGCACATGGAAATGCCTCATGGTTTTTTTTTTTTTTTAGTTTCCCCTAAATCCACGACAACAGCTTAGCTTAGCACTGCAGTGCACGTAGTGGACCCGTATTTTTTTCTTCCACCCAGCCCCTCACTATATGTAAGGCTCCTCTTGTACCCCCCAGAAAACGTTGAACCCGACTCTTTGGGGAGGAAAAAGAAAACAAAATCCGGGGTGCATGAGCGGAAAGCCATGCAATATTTTTCGTGACTTATAATCCGCACACATGTTGCGTGCATGCGCATGGAAAAGTCCAATCAATCAATCGCCCACGAGGTAGGCTAAAATGGAGCATACCGCCAGCTAGCAAGCTCTAGGGGAGGCAAAGAGTCTTCAGAAATACAAGACGGAAATTTTTGAGACGTAGTCTGAAAAAAAAAAACATAATCTGGGGTACTGATGTCGTTTCCGGGGTAGTGGCCATGCTTCGTGTTCCAGCTCGGACAAGATGTCCGTGAGCTCCAAGAGATTTGCATTTTTGGTTTCTAGCTCTTGCAACAAAATGGGTTTTCTGGTTTCTTGCCTGCCTTTGCTCCAGCTAGGGTAGGCTAGACTAGACTAGACTACTTTGGAGACGTGCAAGATGGCAACAATCGCTGTCCATGGATCGGTCAATCTACATCTAGTGATCCTGGGAAAGGACGTCTGCTTTGCTCCAACCTGAATAAAGCTATCCTCGGCTTGGGAGGTATGGGCTCGAGAGGTAACAAATGCGACAGCTAAGTGGTTTCTGGAGTTGGGTTGTTCTGGCTAGCTGTCACGCGACAGCGAAAATGGCAACCATGGAAATTAAATAGTCTGGTAATATACGGTCTCTCTCCGATTGAGGCATTTTTTTTTTACTATTCGCTCTCACTATAGCTATCATCTTTAAATATATCTCCATACGAAGTCGGAGGGAGCGAGGGCCACCTGACTCGCCATAGAGAGCTCGTGAGGCTTGAAATGGAACTAAAACGAGTGGGCACGTTCACAAGGCCCGGTCTCTCAAGCCATGTTTTTGAACACCAAACGGAATTGGTAGGTACCTGAGGGATACCTAGATGGAATGTATCCTCCCTTCTTCCTGAAAAATCGCTGGATAGGTAGCTATTGTAGCTAATATTTTAGTCACGGAGGTGCCATGTTCCTGCCTATCTTGACGGGGAACATCCGAACGTCCATGGTTCCGTAGCGACCAAGCTTTTTTAGATGCAAGGCGCAGTCCCAGATATCGTGGATATTTATTTCTTTATTTTTTGTTTTCGGCTGACGACGGTATTCTGGGGTAAATCTGGGGTATGAAACATTAGATTCCCTCCCTGGATGCCGGGTGGAGCTTTTTAATTTTTAGTTTTCAAAATTAAAATTTTTTTCGCGAATTAAGGCTAGCCCGAAGTACGAACCAATGGAGATGTGGTGTGAGCACTGTGTGTTGGGAGAAGTATGTGTTGTTTGTGTTACATTTTTGTTACGAAGGCAGCGCAAGTGCCGAAACGAAGACTTTTCGAGGCAGGCATGTCGCAAAAACCCCATCTGAATGCATTCGGTGATGACGAAAATACGATGTGACATGCACGAACTTCTTAAGTTCACCCAGTCGGATTCTCCGTATGTGCCCGTGCTTTACCATAGTTTTTGACATTCTCGTATGAACGGGACGAGAAGCAGGTCCCCGGGACGGGTCCCACTATTTTTGAGCACTAAATTACAACCTTATTTGGCAACAGCCAATGAAGATCCAATCATTAATATTACGGAAGGGAAATTGTAAAACGTAAGAGAAGACTATTCTAATTGGAATCTTACCACGGCTTTTTGCGCCTCTTCACGATAATTTTAGAAATACTAATCGAAATCGCTGTTCTCGTGACTGTATTTCAAACCGGGAGGGAAGCAAGCTCTATCGTTACAGGAATTACGGCTAAAAATATGGATATCGCTGGGAAGCAAACAAGTACATACATACGCAGAGATGCAAAAGAAAAGAAAATCAATATGACGATTTATGATGATCTTACTGCACAGACACAATGAGAGGACCCATCTGATTTTCGTCGTATCGGAATAGAAATTCGGCAACGAAGGAGTATCAAGGGAAAACCCCGGTTTTTAATCCCTCACCGCCTGGCATATGTTCCCGCCGTCTCAAATTCCGAACCCGAGAGACTGGGGAATCGTTTCCGAAATTCGAGGAGCTCATCATCTCTTCCGCTGAAGCCGGGGGACTGTGCATCCTGTACCGGCGACTCCCTGATCTCGGATCTCGGAGACCCGTATCCAAAGTCAGGGCGGGGCTCTGCCGGGATAAGTCTTCTCAGTTTCTCAGGCTTCGGCGCCGGGCGCGGGGGAACCTGGCGGGTCGTGGATGTTGCAGGAGTAGAAGCTATGGAGGTGGGAACAGAAGAAGATTGCGATATGGGCTGAGGTTCGCCTCCAGATCGGGCGTAGCGGTTAACCAGTGATTTTACAGAAGGCGGTGGCTCGGACGAAGCTGAAGTAGGCTCGCTATTATTCATGGAGTCGGTCATTGAGAGGCCTTGCAGCTGTTTCTCAAGAGCTTCGTGTGGCTTTGCCGTAGGGGCATCTGTATAACGTCCATACCCCTCAGCAGTACGCGGGGCGGGTGATGCTCGTTCGTCTTCGTTCAATAAGGCATGAACTTTGCGCTGTATAGATCCAGCTCTAGGTCTCGGAGGTCGACCGCCTGGCCCTCTTTCTGCAACTGATTGTTTGTACGCAGCCGCTGCAGCCTCTACCCTTCTTTCCTCCTCTTGGAGTTGCCGTTTCTCCATCTCTCGTCGGATCTCAGCTGGTATTTCCGAGCTGCTTACTTGCAAGTCTGAGTATTCCTGACTGAGATACTCATCGGAGGGAAATTCACTGGAATGTGGGCTCGGAGGCTTGCCACTTCTCTTGGAATCTGAGTTACCAGTTTCGAACATCTTGAAGGCTTCGCCAAATCGTCCTGCTAACTTGTTTTTGGTGTTTACTAGTGTCACGGAAGGTGTCTTCTTATGCTTTGAACTTGGCGGATTGGAGTTTGGTACGCGCTTGTCAACTCTGCCACCTTTAGAGGCATCCGATTCGAGCTGCAGTACTCGTAGGAAGTCCACACTCGACTCGATGTGTTCGGAGACTGCAGAGGAAGTAGATCGGCCGGTTGTGCTATTTTCGAGTTTCGGCGGCTGCGTTGGGTGTGGTTGTCTCGAACGCGAGGACGAGTCCAGATCGCGCAAGAAATCGAGGTTGGATTCGATGTGGGTGCTCTTGGGTCGTGCCTTTGCGGATGGAGTGGGCCTTGACCCGATGGTCGAAACAGGCCTTGGTGGCTCAAAAGATCGTCTGGCTAGATTAGCTGGACTGTAAGGGGAGGTAGAAGAGGACCTGTGCTCTCCTAATGGCGGTCTCATAAATGTGCCGGTTGATGTATTCGTCATCGAGACGCTGTCAGCGATGGGCTTTGATTGAAATTTATCGGAGCTCACGTTTCGGGGCAATGAAGAATTGTTAGAGGGAGGGCCGGTCATCGTTCCCTGGGATATCATAGCGGGTTTGGAGGAAGAAGCGCCTCCTGTGCCTGTTTTGATTCTCCTAGACTCCGGAAGAGACGAACTCGAAGATCCCGATGAAGGCTCGGCGGGGAGGGGTTGCGACTTCGAAGCCGTGATTTGAGGCATATCATCAAATGCTTGATCGGCTAACTTATGCATAACCCTTGTGCTAAGATTATTCGAGTTGGCTGGGGGGGGTTCCGGAGGTGGAGAGCCAAAGTCGAATCGAGCGCCTTGATCGTGGAGCAATGAGAACTGTTCTACACTCGGAAATCGGGTCGATATGTCGTCGTCACGAGAAGACGTGTCGAGTGCTGCGAACGGGTCATTTGTGACCTTCGCACTCGGTCCGCGGGAAGTTGAAGCTGGGGTTTTTCGGGGGCTTTCGGAGTCTGGCTTCGGCGGCCGACCTCTCCTCATCTGCTGTATCTGCGGGAGTTCGGTTTTAGGGGGAGGTTGAGGTGCCTCCTTTACCAGAGCAGCCGTTTGGTAAGTTGTCACTGGTGGGGAGGTCGGTAACGAGCTTGTGCGGATTGGAGGCTTGTCATAGATCTACCGCATGAGGTTAGCGATTGGAGGTAAAGATGTATAGCGGACAATATGATTTTCAAGTACATTTTTTATAGGGACTTCCTGTCCCCGTAATCTACAAACGGTGCTGACTATTTCATATATGTTAGGCCGTTTCCGAGGATCTTCCTGTAACATAGATCCTATTGACTTGTTAGCGATCTTTGAGATCTTGTTTAAAATGGCGGGTATGGGTACAAACCAATGAGGCCTTTGACTTGCGAGGAAAACTGAGGGTACGGAGGGTACTTGAAAGAGGCGTTTAGGATTGCGAGCTGTCCCTGGTCCTCGAATGGAGTGGTATAGTAGCATAACTTGTATAACAGGACACCGAGGGCCCATATATCGGACTTTTCGTCTATTGCTTGACCACGGAACACATCAATCATCTCTGGAGAGCGGTACTGCAAAGTCGTGTGCTTTTGGATATCATCCTCTATCATCCGACATTCGGTCACGTTTTTCCCAGCCGGTCGAGGTTCTGCGGAAGAGCCAAAGTCACAGAGCTTGTAGGTCCTGGGCTCCGGGGTGATCAAGATGTTTTCAATCTTAAGATCACGGTGGAGCAGAGGAGGTTGGAGGTAGTGCATGGTGGCAACTCCCTCGGCCGCATCATTGAATATCTTGAGAATTTCCGGCTCAGTCAGCCGGTGCTGAAGCCGCGTGTTCATAAAGTCAATCAAGCCACCACCTGCATATGGAAATGATATATATCAGTCATGAGGTCCCCCCCAACTCGACGAATGTATTGAAGCTGTGTTTCAGTTCTTACCGGCACAAAATTCCATCAGGAGAAAGACTTCGTACCCGCCTCCCTTTAGGTGTGACGCGTGTGAGTCAATATATTTTACGATATGCCGGTGTCCTTTAAGCCTTTTCTAGTCCATCAACAGAAACGCTTGTCATTAGTCTTCCGTGCAAGCTCCTCTGTTAGAGGGGAGACCGAGGGATCTCCCTCGTAAACAGTGAATTTTTGGGCGTGCGTGTATCTACCATGGTGTCTACTTCAGTCCGCATGTTCGCCAGCGCCTCTTTGTCTGGAACCGCGACCCGCTTAAGGACCGCGATGTTGGTTCCATCGACGACTTGATCGATCTTAACAACGTAGACATGGGCGAATCCTCCTGTTTCCAGCCGAAAAGGAGCACCATTTGTTTAGCAGGGTATTACAAATGCAAAATGTCATTTATAGCTCTGAGATATTGACGTGACTGAGATATATGGGGATGGCTAACCTTCGGAGAGGTATCTTTCGACTACGCAATTGTGCGAGCCGACCTTGATCTGAGTGCCCGGCTGGAATGTACCGGGAGGAGCGGTGTTTTGTTTAGGGGTATAGGCGGCGTGAGGCTGCTGCTGCTGCTGATGGTGGTGGTGGTGTTGACGGGGTTGTTGAGCAGCTTGCTGAGGGTTCGGTGAAGGGTAGCGGTAGGATGAGGAGGCCGAGGAGGAGTCGTAAGGGGCGGCTTGGGGCTGGGCATCGTAGTTGTTGTAGCTTGAAGCCATTGTTGGCTGACAAGAGCAGGATCAGCCGGGAGTCGATGCAAGCAGGCGGGCAGGCGGGCAGGTTTGCTCTTCGGGGCGGGGAGATCTCGATCGAAGAAGATATCGGAAAGAATCCAGAAGGGATGGATATCTTGCTGGCGGTGGCAGCTTGCAAACGTTGGCGTGCTGGCGGGCCGGCTACTGGCTGGTCCTGGCTGGTCCTTCTGGCTGCTGGGCTGCTGGGCTGCTACGGGCCTAGCTTGAGAGATCCTGTCTGTCGCTGTTGAGCTCGCTGGGGGTTGGACGAGCTGGCAATCATGTGACGTAGCGGATGTCGAAGCCAACAAAAAAGAGAATGCTGCGGGCCGGTCGAGAGCTGGGCTGGTCCGGGTCCGGGTGGTATTTCCTGATGCTGCCGCAAGTCAAGCACAATGCTGTCTCCGTCGACGACGACGATGAAAGGAGGAGGAAGCGGAAGCTGAGGGCGGATGTCGTAGCCCTTCGCGAGCAAGTAAGTACACGCTGGCTGGCTGGCTGGCTGTACCTTGCAGCTTGTGCTTATTCCACAGTCACGGGAAAACACATGCCCACACCAGTCATCCTGACCAGCTGGGCTCGAAACCACTTGGCTACACGCGGTTCCATCGTCATCACCAACTGAAGTGCAGAAATCGGCCGCAAACATCGATCACCATCACCAGGTTCTCACAGCCGTGTGTTCTCGGCATGCACCGCTCTATCTGGAGGCCTGGCGTCGTTGGGCTAGAATTAAACGTACGGCTGACGTTGGGAACAAGTCGCGTCGTTCTCGCCCCATCTGCCACCCGAAGGATCGGGACAACACATCTCGCTGCCAGAGGAGACGGAAAAAAAAAATCAGATTAGATGCATCTGATAATCTTATATGAACAGGACGGACAGGCAGCCTTGTCCTTACCGTGATGCCGACCACCCGACCTATTCCCATCCGCGACGCGTTTTGCACTTGGTCCACAGGATCCGGCGTCTCTCGTTGGACCAGAGAAGGAGGAGGGGATAATAGGTGCGGTAGTATCAAATTTGCAGCTATTATTGCCACCGAGCAAGTGGTTTCTGCTCTGCCAGCCTTGGCGTCGACGCGGGAGGATCCTGTTTGCCGGGCAAGGTTGACGATAATGGCCGTTGATAGCATGGTGATTAAATTTGTGGGTTCGTTTCGCCTTTGTTTTTGTGGGCTCCATCGAAGAGGAAAAAAATCCGCGTCGGGCTGTGATTGGCCAGGGTGGGGTGATCCCCTGGAGTGCGAGCGTATATAAAATAGAGGGATGTTTGATAGTTAAAGCCCGGCCATCCCCCCGAACGAGCATCAGCTACAACCACACCCAATCTCCCCTCTCGCCACTGCCAGACCAGCCAGCGGAGGGTGTGTTGCGCGCAACCCTGCTGTCCTGCCGTCCGCTGCTGCTGTTTGCTGCTGCGGTCTGTCCCACGCTGCACCGCACCAGCCAATCGGCTTCGGTCTCCCAACGTCATCCGCAACGCAACCGCAACACAGCAACACAGCAACACATTTCCCCCGCGAGGTAGACATCCAACCCGCCGTTACCCAAAACCCAGGCAGCCGGATTCGAATTCATACCCAAATCAAATCCAACATTTTTCTTATTATTTTTCTGTCTCTGCGTGTGTGTGTGTATGTGTGTATGTGCATGCGTGTGTACCTGTGTTCGTGTCTTCGTGTTATCTCGCGCGCGCGCAATCAGTAGCATACCCATTATCACCACCACTTTCACCGCCTCCACCACCATCACAAACCATAGAAATATCCGACTAGCTAACCGGTCCGTGATGAATGCTCATGCTGCCTAATAGATCACAAATATGTCTAGATTAGATAGACTCGTCACGTATGCCAACTTCTCCCCCCTCCCCCGCATTATATATATATATATGTATATGTGGATATGTCATTTTCCATCTTGCTAACTCCCAAAATCATATTTATATAGCCTGCTGGAAACTGGGTCAACTCCCCTCGTGAGGAACACAGCTGCCTCTCAGCTCGCTGACGTCCAAAAGAGCCACCCCGAAGAAGTATTCAACCTCCTCGGCCGGGTCCTCCCCTACTTACGCTCGAAAAAATGGGACACACGCATGGCCGCCTCCAAGGCCGTTGGCGGTATCCTGGAACATGCTGATCTCTGGAACCCTGACAAAACACACCCTGTCCCGGATATCGAGCCCGTTAAGAAGGAAGAAGAAAATGACGATGACAGCACCGCCGTCAAACTTGAGGACGACAACCTCGCCGGCTTCGCGGACAAAGATTACCTCGAATTTCAGACGTTTGATATCAAATCCGTCATCAAAAATGGTACCAAATTGCTGGGCAGTCTGGGCAAAGAATACGATTATTCGCTAGCAGACTTGGATCCCGCAGAGAGGTTACAACGTCAGAAACAGAACGTCCGCAATACATTAGGCATGGCCAGCGAGTACCTGGACGACGACCTAGTGGAAGAGAAGGATTTCGCTGCTGGCGGCGCACATGCCCTACCCCAAACTCCCCGTATCGACACAAGCGTCGCCAATCAACCCAAACCCTCTGCAATATTTTCCCCTGTTGTTCATTCAGCCATGTCTCCTCGCGAACCTCCTCTGTCGGCTACTCTCCAGAGCAATGGAAACAACAGTGACGAATCCGCGTTGAGCAAGCGACAGCAGAACATGATGAAGCGCAAAGCCAAGCAGAACGCGAAGAGCCATGCAAACAAGGTTAGGGTCGTTGACCTTTCTACACCAGCGTACAGACGGCCTAGTTCCGATCCCCAGACTTTGCCAGACGATCCAACGCCGCATCCTGTTAAGCAAGAACAGAACACTGAAGGGGGCCAAGCTGCCGCAGATTACTTTAGCTTGGATACCCAACAACCTCAGGACGATGGCAAGATCGTTGTTCAGCACAAGGGCCCTGCATTGCCGCCGTCATCAACGGTGCAGGTGGAGGCTGACGACTCCGTATGGCCATTCGAACGGCTGGCAGATATCCTGCTAGTTGATCTTTTTGATCCTTCCTGGATTGTACGTCACGGAGCCGCCATGGCACTTCGTGACTTGATCAGGTACCACGGACCCGGCGCGGGACGTATCAAAGGCAAGACTAGGAAAGAAAACGATGCGGCCAACAAACGGTGGCTAGATAATATCGCCTGCCGTCTGTGCTGCATTTTTGTCCTCGATAGATTTAGCGATTACGCTGCTGATAATGTAAGTCCTTTTTCAAAAAGAGAAATTTTGGAACCAAGTTGACACTGACTTGTTCGCCAGGTTGTTGCCCCAGTAAGAGAAGCCGCCTCGCAATCTTTGGGTGCGCTCCTCAAGCACATCCCACAGGGTTCGGTCTATGAAGTGTACAAGATTCTCCGCCGAATGGTAATGCAGGACGACCTAGATATGTCGCAGTCCATTTGGGAGATTTGTCACGGTGGAATGTTGGGTCTGAAATATCTTGTCGTAGTCCGAAGCGACCTCTTCGTTGAAGAACCTGACATTTTGGATGGCGTCGTATCCGCTGTTATGAAAGGTCTTCGAGATCACGATGACGATGTGAGAGCAGAGAGTGCAGCAACCATGCTCCCCATAGCGGCAGAATTTGTTTCTTTGCGGCCGCACGCCGTGGACGACCTCACGAATGTTGTTTGGGAATGCTTATCACATCTTAAGGACGATTTAACAGCATCCACAGGTCATGTTATGGACTTGCTTGCGAAGCTTTGCTCCTTCCCCGAAGTTCTGGAAACGATGAGGGTGAAAGCAGAAACAGATCCTTCGTAAGTTCAAAGGTATATCTACGTTATTCAAACGATACTAACCATTTGATAGACAATCGTTCTCCCTTCTGGTCCCTCGATTGTTCCCATTCTTGCGTCACACAATCACAAGCGTCCGAAGTGCCGTACTTCGCGCTCTGCTCACTTTCTTGGGAATTCAGGGGTCCGGCAGCCGAGGCTGGGTAGATGGAAGAGCGCTACGACTAATTTTCCAAAATATGCTTGTCGAACGAAACGAAGCAGTTCTCGATTTGTCATTGAGCCTGTGGCTTACCGTCGTCCAGGAATACGCGAAAGAGGATGCCTATGCATTCAGTTCACAATTCCGACCCCACATCGACCCACTCATAACTTTGTTGATGACACCCATTGGTATATCACGAAATCCTTACCCCATGGACATGTCGCTTTTCATCAAACCATCTGGCCAGACATTCCTGCAAACGATGCGGCCGCCACTTCGAACAGAACCCTCTGTTGCGGAAGAGAAGGCGGGGCCAGGAAGGGGCCGAGGCCGGAAAAAGAGCACAAAATTCGAAGATATACCCGCATCGCAGGTGGCATCGCATAATCTTGACGGCCATATAATGCAGGGAGACATCGACTTGGTAGGCTACGATGTTGTTATGAAGACAAAGATCGCAGGGGCAAAGGCGCTCGGAAAAGCCATGAGCGTCTGGCCCCTTGAGACCATACTCGAAGTTTTCTCCTCCACATTTGTCGGCCATCTCAGGTCGCCATATTCTTCGACCCAGCTTGTAGCGGCGATGGTTGTTGAGGAATACTGTAAGGCAGCTTCGGCGGACACACCGCTGAAAGAAAACTTCATGAAGGAAGTCGAGAACTTGCTCAACGCCGAACGACCGCTGATTTATAGAGATCTGGTGCCTTATATGAAGATTGTAAGATCACAATGCGCCAATCTTCTAAACACATTCATCAATGTTGGAAAGATGAACCCGAGCAAGACGCCCACGCTCGCAGTGGTTGTTCAGGGAGAAGCGGATGCCGGACCAGAATCTTTTAGTTTAGGTCATGCAGAAAAGGTTGTCGAAGATGATTACAATCGCTTGAAGAAATTAATGCCATCCGGTCAGCGTATCCTTGCGACAGATGCTTTGACCGACGCCAAGAACCAGGCGGCTCACGCTATCGAAGAAGCGAAGGGCGCAAAGGATGTTAGAGATATCCGGATAGTCGCTGCCGCCGCTGGTGCTATGATTGCGGCTCAAATACTCCCTAAGAAACTTAATCCGGTCATTCGCGGGGTAATGGACAGCGTAAAGTCGGAAGAGAACCTAGACCTACAGAGAAGGTCAGCACATTCGGTAGCCGTTCTAGTCGATCTGTGTTCACAGAGAGGACGAGCACCGGTTGCTGAGAAACTGACGAAGAATCTTTGTTCCTTCCTTGTAGTCGACACATCAGAAACACCCGAGTTCCATATCAACGAGAGCCTGGAGCTTTCCATTCTGTCGCTAAAGAAAGAGGAAGATAGGAAGGATCACGCCGATCCTACCAAATTTGAGCGTGAATCGAGGCTCGCGAGAATAAAACGCCGGGGTGCTAAAGAAGCTCTGGATCATTTTGCCCAAGCATTCGGCAAGGACCTATTTGTTAAAGTCCCTCGATTGCTAGAGTCCATGGAGCAGTCACTAATAGCCAGCTTTAAAGAAGATGAGCTCCCCGAGTCGATCTTGGATAAGGACAGCCTACTCGGCCAGGAGATTATTGACGGATTGTCGACGATTCGAGCTTTGCTTCCTAAATTCCACCATGACCTCCATTCCCACATCATCTCTCTCTTCCCGTATATCATCAAAGCATTGAGATCACGATTCTCTGTGCTCCGGTACGCTGCCGCGAAATGTTTCGCTACAATATGTAGTATCATTACTATTGATGGAATGAAGACAATGGTGACTGATATCCTACCCTCGATATCCAACGGTCTCGAAGTCAGGACTAGACAGGGTATCATCGAACTCATCTACCATCTAATCTCCGCCATGGAAACTGATATTTTGCCGTTTGTGATCTTCCTCATCGTCCCTGTTCTCGGACGAATGAGTGATTCGGACAACGATATCAGACGCTTAGCAACGACGGCGTTCGCGACATTGATAAAACTTGTTCCATTGGAAGCGGGTATTCCCGATCCTCCAGGTTTCCCTGAAGAATTATTGATGGGTCGTGATAAGGAAAGAAAATTTATTTCGCAAATGCTCGATGTTCACAAAGTGGAACCGTTCCATCTCCCCGTTGCTATTCAGGCTGAGCTGCGTTCTTACCAGCAGGAAGGTGTAAATTGGCTCGCTTTTCTTAATAGATACCATCTCCACGGCATTTTGTGTGACGGTAAGTTATATCTCAATTCATCAAATTATCTTATGCTAATGTAAATATAGATATGGGTCTTGGTAAAACGCTCCAGACAATATGTATTGTCGCTAGCGATCACCATCTACGTGCCGAGGAGTTTAGCAAGACACAGAACCCCGAGACAAGACAAATCCCTTCGCTAATCGTTTGTCCTTCAACGCTATCCGGCCATTGGCAACAAGAAATTAAACAATATGCACCATTCCTAACCTCCCTCGTCTACGTTGGAAATCCAAGTGAACGACAAGAATTGAGACATATGCTTGGAAGTACGGATATAGTTATTACATCTTATGACATTTGCCGAAATGATTTGGAGCATATTTCCAAGCACGACTGGAATTATTGTGTTCTCGATGAAGGTCATATTATCAAGAACTCAAAAGCCAAGCTTAGCCAGGCAGTTAAGAAGATACGAGCAAACCACCGACTGATACTCTCCGGAACCCCGATTCAGAATAACGTCCTCGAACTATGGTCTCTCTTCGACTTTTTGATGCCTGGGTTTTTAGGAACTGAAAAGGTCTTCATGGATCGGTTCGCAAAGCCGATTGCTAATAGTCGCAACAGCAAGAGCTCGTCTAAAGAGCAAGAGGCCGGGGCGCTTGCGATTGAAGCACTCCACAAACAAGTACTACCATTTGTCCTCCGACGTCTGAAAGAAGAGGTATTGGACGACCTGCCTCCAAAGATCATTCAGAATTACTATTGTGACCTAAGCGATCTGCAGAAGCAACTGTACCAAGAATTCTCCAAGAAGCAGAGCAAGGATCTTCCGGGTTCCGATGGGGGTGGGAAGGAAGCTAAGCAGCATATTTTCCAGGCTCTCCAGTATATGCGAAAGCTATGCAACTCGCCTGCTCTCATACTTAATGAGAAACATCCTAAGTATGCAACTATTCAGAAGCAACTAGCACAGGAAAACACATCGATACGAGATCCGGCACATGCTCCGAAACTCTCCGCCCTACGGGATCTGTTGGTTGATTGTGGCATTGGTGCCACAGCATCCGCTAAGGATGATGATTTCGCAGTCGCGTCGAATGCGATAAGTCAACATCGAGCACTTATTTTCTGCCAGTTGAAGGAGATGTTGGATATTGTTGAGAGTGATGTCCTCAAGAAGCTGCTTCCGACGGTATCATATCTCCGAATGGATGGTGCTACGGATCCCAGATACCGACAGGACATGGTCACCAAGTTTAACAGTGATCCTTCGATAGACGTTCTCCTACTCACAACTCATGTTGGAGGTCTAGGTCTCAACTTGACGGGAGCGGATACAGTTATTTTTGTGGAGCACGACTGGAACCCCCAGAAGGATATGCAGGCCATGGACCGTGCGCATAGAATTGGTCAGAAGAAGGTGGTGAACGTTTACCGCTTGATCACACGAGGAACGCTCGAGGAAAAGATTATGAAGTAAACTTCCCCCCAACCGATTATTCTTACAATCTCATTAGACATAACGTATGCTAACATTTCTGTGAAAATAGCCTGCAAAGATTCAAACTGGACGTCGCTTCGACGGTTGTCAACCAACAGAACGCGGGCTTGGCGACAATGGAAACGGACCAACTGCTAGACTTGTTCAACTTTGGCGATACTGATATTGGCGACAAGAAGGACAGCCGGGATGGAGATGAAGTTATGGACATTGACGGCAATCCGATCAAGAAGGGATCGAAGGGCATTCTAGACGATATTGGCGAGCTGTGGGACGAGAACCAGTACGACGAGCTGAATCTGGACAGCTTTATCGCGTCCATGAAATCCTGATCGCGGTAGAAAGGTTGCTAGTGCCGTCAATCCTCTTACCGTCGCTCGCCGATCGGGCCTTTTTAAGTATTATTAATAAGAAGCTTCTGATGTATTATATAACAATTATTACTGCCACGCGGGGAGCGAGGTTTGATGCGGCTTACGGGCAGCCGGTCTTGGCGCGGGCCTCCCTGGCGCATCGATATGACGTAAAACAGCCGGGGTGGCCTCGCTCGCAGCTAAGTTCCGAGCCGAGGACCTGACCTTGCAGCACGGCGCCCGCGTAATCTATTTCGTAGTTTCCACCTCAGCTCCCTTGCGTCTGGTGATTTTTTTGTCTGACCCCCGGAAATTGGAGCACACGCCTCTATTTCACATTTCGAAACCGTGATGTATATGAAGGGTTCTTATGCATCTTTCCTAGGCTTACCTAGGTAACTCTAGTCGCGCAAAGATAAGGACATATTCGGAAGCCGCTACCTCCTTCAACAACTTCCTCTGTCAAGAACTTCCCCCCCTCTTTATCTTTTCACGTTTTTAAGCTGCTCCCTTCCCCTCTCCCTTCCATCAAGACCGACACTTTTCAAACGGACTAGATATCACGTTGCTAGGTGATGCAACCCCCATATAACTCAAGATGGCGTACACGAACGGATCGAACGGATCAACCGATACAAATACCATGTCACCAAACCTGAACGGTTCCAACCTCGGGCTCCCGGAGGGTTTCGGACTCAGAGCTCGCCCAGGCAAATCACACCTGAAGCCGGAGATGGCTCACCTGGTAGATGACGATGCACTGTCGAGCGGCCGGTCAACGCCCTTACCACAGGACGCTCCTCCGTCAATGAAATCGATACACCACGCGAAGAAACAGAAACGCCGCAAGCTGTTCCCCACGGTGGACTACGAGGAGCGCGTCAGCCATTTCGACCCGCAATCACAGCATCACGACTTCAAGGGATTCTTCGCCCTGTTTTGGGTTGGCCTGTTCATTATGGTTCTGACGACTGGGGCGAGGAATATCAAAGAGACCGGGAGGGTTTTTAGAACATCGATCTTTTCGTTGTTCACAGACGACCTGCAAGTGCTCGCTCTGTCGGATCTGCTCATGGTGGCGAGCACCTCGCTCACGCTGCCTCTGCATAAGATGTGGAGGTCACGGTCGTTCGGAGTGGGTTGGGGCAACGGCGGGTATCTGTGTCAGTACCTCCTGCAGCTTGTCTGGCTTTCTATATGGGTCTATTGGCCGTTTGCGCGGCAGTGGGTTTGGTATGCATTTCTTTTTTATGACATGGGAGATTTTAAAGTGTGAGAGAGAAGAGGACTGATAGAATGATAGGACACATCAAGTGTTTTTCACGCTGCACACATTGGTATTGTTGATGAAGATGCACTCATACGCCTTTTACAATGGCCATCTATGCGAGACCGAGCGGAAACTACACCAGCTGGATAAGAATACACTGAGCACCGAGTCCAAATCGGATACTGCGCTGCGGGAGGTGCTCGCGTACGAGCTCACGTCGCCGACGGGAATGACACAGTATCCGAGGAATCTGACCTGGGCGAACTATCTAGATTACTTGCTATGTCCGACGCTTTGTTATGAGATCGAGTATCCGAGGACACCAAGGGTGAGATGGAGCATTGTGGCGGAAAAGGCGGCAGCTGTTTTCGGGTGTGTGTTTTTGCTCACACTGACTTCAGAGGAATTTATCGCGCCGGTGGTACGTAGTGTTTCGAGTTTTGCATTCCATGTTGTTTTTCCATATTTGCGCGCGCGAGGGGAAGAGAGTGTTTCGAGCTGACCTAATGATGATTACTGCAGATGAGGGACGCGACTGCTCGGTTGCAGGAGCAGCACACGGTGTCGGATGCCCTGTTGGTGCTGGGGGAGAGTATCAATATGTTGCTCTTTCCGTTTATGGTTTCGTTCCTACTGGTGTTCCTGGTAATTTTTGAGTATGTACTGGGCGCATTTGCTGAGATTACTCGGTTTGCCGATCGACGCTTCTACTCGTATGTTTTCACCCCACACATAGTTATATTTCTTGCAGACAATGGAAAAACTGATGGAGAGATAGTGATTGGTGGAACTCGTGCAATTGGCTCGAGTTTTCGCGAGAGTGGAACATTCCCGTGCACCATTGGTTCAAGCGACATGTCTACGGGGCTTCCCGGGAGCATGTCTCGAGGGGCATCGCAACATTTATTACATTTCTGATATCATCCATCCTGCACGAGCTGGTGCTGTTCTGCCTGGTGAAAAAGGTTCGAGGTTACGGGTTCGTCTGCCAGATGGCCCAGCTGCCGATTGTGATGTTACAGAGTTTACCTTGGTTGAGCAGGCAGAAAACGTTGCTGAACTGCTTCTTTTGGATCAGTATGATCCTCGGGTTGAGCATGGTGAGTACAAAGTTGTCTGGGATCCCCCTAGTTTCTATTTTCTGCGACGTGGAGACTCAACTAACGGGTGAAATAAAAAACCGCGACGGCGGACGTGAATTAAATCTAGAATTGCGCGCTATATGTTTTGTTTTAAAGGCCTTGGCAATGGAAGAGGACAGCATGATTTCTCTTCTTTTCCTCCTCTTATCTATTCGGAATATCTTTTTTTTGGTGTATGCGTGTGTGTGGGTAGATTATATAATACAACTGTGTTCACAACTTCACGAGCTACAGTTTACTTTTTTAAAAATATATACACACAAACGATAAGGTCGGTGAGGTTACATGAGATTTAGGTAGGAGTGGGCCTGGCGGGTGGAGGAAAAGCACCGTTGGACCCCGTGAGGTAATAAAAGGAAAGTTGTGAGATGTAGCGTGATGTCACCGGAAGCCGATGGCCTTCCTAAACCTGACGGGCAGTAGCTCCCAGGTTGATTGATGATGCTACAGTTTTTAACATTCTGTACCTTGTAACCCATTTTTCTGGTCTGCACTTTTATTTCTTGCCGTGGCATTCGACGGGGGGCTAAATGCGAAATGGCGAATGGCGAATAACGGACAGAGGCCGCCGCACATAAGATGGTTTAGCGCGGAGATGGCTTGCGGTCGCGTATCTAAATCTCTCTGGTGGCCCCCTCACTTTCACTTTCTGGCGTGGGAGAGCACATGCAGGGCCAAGCTTGCTAGCTTGCTTCAGAATTTCGAGGAAACCACTTTTGCTTAAATTGCAACCGGATAGGCAAGAAACAGAGCCCAACAGCGCACAGGCGGGAGCGAATGGGGAACGGGACAGGCTAGCCAGAAATAAGGGACATATGGCTCGATTGATTTCAGGGACAGCAGGCATTCTTTTCCATTCCCAGTGCGCGCGCGAAACCCTACCGACGTGAGGGTTGGTACTCCTGTTCGTTCCCAGATGCATGCAGGTCTGACCGGGTCCCCTGATTCATCGTCGTCCGTTCTTTCCGTCTACGCTTCCGTCCGTCGACAGGAGCAACAATATTTTAGATTTTATACATATATTATATATATAGAGATTATAAAGTTGGTCGCAAAGCAAGGAGGAATGGCCAGATGCTGGGAGATTAATTGCTGTCCCGATTAGATATATGTCATCTCGCCCCGTGTTTCTTGGCTTCCACAGTGCCAATGCGGGACTGGCAATGGTGGTGGTACTGCAATGCCAATGCCAATGCCAATAATGCCAATACGACACCATCCTTTCAGCTGGGAACCGGAGACAATGCCCGCTAAGATGAAGGCAGTTAATGACACTGTCTATGCGTTATTGCCAGCAGCAGCAGCAGCAGCAGTGGTCCTCCGTTGAATGATCCTTACCGAATGAACGGGTGAACGAGTGAATGAGAGATAGAGTCGAGAATAGTGGCCAGCGTTGACGAAGCTGGGGTAGCATTGGACCGGACGATGTTAATTTGTGCGATCGTTCGCTCACAGGCTGCGGCAGGCGCACATCATCCGTCCATCCTCACCTCCTTTTCCTCTTCATCAACCCCGTCAACCCTCGACTTCTTCTGCTTCCTTCTTCTCCTTCTTCCTAACTCGTTCTCATCCTCTCCTGTACCCCCGATAATTATTATTATTGTTATTATTAGCCTGCGTGTGCGCGTGTGTGCTTGTACCTGTGATAGTACGTACCCATCAGAGTGCTTGCTAGCTCCCCTGATTGGCTGCCTGGTTGCTGGGTGCGCATACCACCCCGACGCAGAACAGGACGAAGAAGGGACAAGGACCCTCTTGCTCGCCGGATTGGAATCTACTTTGGCTTCCCTCTTCCTTCTCCCTTTTCCGCCGCCGTAGCCAACCTGCCTGGGTGTTCATATTCATTCATATTCCCGACTATTCTTCATCCTGTCGTCCCAGCGATAGCCCGCAGCCCGCTTTTCTTCTTCCTCCTTCTCTTGCTCCTGCCGCGGTTCTTCCACCCATCCCTCCCTCCCTTCCCCCCATTCATTCCTCCCTCCGACAAAATCCAAACCTCACAGCCTATCGGTATCGACATTACTTAGCAATCCCTCGTTCATTCCTACTCGCTCGCTCTCTCCATTTTATCCCGACCTAACCCCCCCGGCTGTTTATCGTTTTATCGATCCCGATCTTTTCTGGCCCTGCTCTCGCTCGCCAGTCCCCTTCAACCCCCAGCCGTCGTTGAAACCAGACATCTCACACCAACACGCACTCCCTTTCAAACGCCCCGTCGGCACCGTCCAACCAGTCTGCTTCTCTTCCCTTTCCTACTCTCACTCTCCCACACATACACTCTCGCTGAACAACGCCGGCATCCGCCACTCATATCACGATGTCCATCGCTCAACCTCCAATAGGTATGGTGCTCCTTCTGCCCGGCTCTTTCGCTCACTGTGTTTTGGACGCTTCAAATATTCTCCCCTTCTCTTCACACTTTCGTTGTTTCGCTATGAGACCAGAGAAGACTTTTTTTTTTTTTGGTCTCTCTTGGCTCTCTCCAGGATGCGGAAGAGAACAAGAGGAGAAGGGGGAGGGGGGACGAAATAAATGAGAGAGAAAAAAAAAATACTCGTAATCGTTGGAGAAGAAAACCTCCATGAGCCAGTTGATATGAAGACAAATATATTACCCTGCTGGCGCGTTTTAGAATTGCCATGGTCGTTAACGTGTGGCTTTGCGTATTGCCTCTATAGATCGAAGACCTTCGCCATCCTTCGCCCCAACCAACCCCTTTGCTTCAAACAATCCATTCCGAAACAGAGTGTCGGCCTCATCGCCCGATCTACCTTCTCCTTCCATTAGCCAATCCAAAAATCCGTTTCTCGACGTCTTTGCCGATGATGATCATGATATCTTTGGCTCCGAAGGGGCTGGTCGCCAAGCAAAACCCAACCCAGTCCAGGCAGCCTCGTCGCGCTCACAGCAGCAGGCGACCCCTAGAAATGAAACAGAGAATCTATTGGTACGTCTCTACTTCGGGGGATTGTTTTCTTTCCTTCTTTCTTATACATCAAAACGTACCCTCTATAAAGCTCTACCACCGGCAAAGCCTGTCGTATTGCGACTTTTCCTCTCTTCTCCCTTTCTATTCAGACGAGCCCTTTTGAGTCTAACTTTTTGCGCCCATTTCCCAAAACTCCTGGTGAGTTTTGTGCATTTCATTTCATTTTTTAGATCAACCTCACAATCGAAGATACCGATCAGAAACAACCTCCTCGCCGGCCAAGTCCAGCTATGAATGGTGAAAACAAATCCCGCGGGCCGCAGTCACGGCCAACCAACGGCCCACCTCGTGCACCCGGCCGCGGACCCCCACCTCCTCCGATTCACACGCATAAATTGTCAGGAGAGTCTGGCGCGAAGGCTACCTCGAACGGGAGCAAACCCCGAGGACGTGATGAGGAGCGAGTCAAGGGCAGGCAAAGGAGCAATTCCGACTCCTCGGCTCTAGATGTCGACAGGGAGCGGCAGAAAGAAAAGGAACGGGAACGACGACGGGAGAAGAGCAGCAAGAAGGACGGCGATGACAAGAGCAAAGATGACAAAGGCAAGGACGACAAGAGCAAGAAGTCGTCACGGAAAAAGACGGGTGCTCCATTGGACATCATTGACAAGCTTGATGTCACTGGTATTTACGGCGCAGGACGTGAGTGATTCCTCCAGTCAAGTAATTTGGCAAAAACAAGAATTGCTAACGTGACATAAATAGTATTCCACCATGACGGACCTTTTGACGCTTGCAACCCACACCGAAACAAGAACAAGAGCCGGGCTCCAATGCAAGCCTTCCCTGCAGGGTCGAAGAATAACGCACTAGGTGGCTTTGATTTCGATCTAAAGTCCAACGACCATAGCAATCTTTTTGGAACTAGAGACCCCGAAGCTTACCTGGATTTTGCTGCTGGACGAAGAGCCTCGGCAGCCGACGATCTGCTCGATCCCTCACGACCAATTTCGAAGAGAACCCAGTCTTTCGATCCGGTAAACCGTCCAGTGGTCCACGGCGATGTATCTCTTGGCCTCGGAACATCGACCTTCTTGGAGGGCACACCAGCAACTAAGAAGGCTATCGAGAAGGCACAGGCTGACGACGAAGTGGTGCGGCCAACGACATCTGGAGGCTTCAAAGACGGTGGTGGGCTACAGCGCAAGAAGTCCCTAGCTCAAAAATTCCGCGGCATTGGCTCTCAGAAAGCACCTTCCGGAGATGCATCCGACAAAGTTGCACCAGGATTCGATAGGAGACATAAACCCACGAAATCCAATTCACCAACTAATGAGAACTACCCCGAGCGGCCGTTTACTCCCACATCACCACCGCGGGGTGGAGCACCCCCAGTCAACCGATCTACCAAGGGAAGCGTCTCCCAACCCCGAAATGGATACGGTGATGACTATGATTCCGCCTGGGACAAGAAAGGAGAAAGCATACAGATTGCCGAAGAGGAGAAACGAAGCAGGGATAGAGCTCCGTCTCATCCCGGAATGGGAAGAGCGGCTTCTGACAACAAGATCCCCACAAGCACCAGCCCTACTGAAACTTCAGCAGGTGGGCTCTTGAAGAGAGTCAAGAGCATGTCCAAGGGAAAGCGGCGAGACGCTTCCTGAACGGGATTCGCACGACACATCTAATAACCACGATTTTGTCCAGTTCTTAAACACCACTTCAGATACTTCACGACGACACGGCCTATTCCATCACTGCTTGCACATGCTTCTCGAAGCTCCCGAGAGCTCCCACATAGCTCGTTGTTGCTTCCAGCTTGAGCGGTATTGCAAAATACCGGTGATTTGCCCTATGTTTTTCTGCCCTTCGTTTTTTTTTTTGACGTTTGTCGTTTCTTGTCTTCATTTTAAAACACAGCGGGTTCCTGGGATCAAGGGGTATTTATTTATATCATTTTTGTTGGTTGAGAGGTCTTCGAAGGTCATACCTTCGGCCCATCACCCCTTTACGTTTTTCCTTTGCCATTGCATTTGATTTGCTACTCGTCTTAGTTTAGCTCTCAATTCTTCAGAAGATTTTTTTTAATAGGCCGATTTCTTTTTATAAATATTTTATGGTGGGGCTTTCATTGGTCGAGTATCAGTCAGCCTTTAACATTCTAACCTGTCCGACATTGGCGGTTTGTTTACGGGTTTCTTTTGCATGCCTACCAGATGCCACTCGTACCTACCACCATTTTGCATTGAAAAGGTGCCGTTTTTTTTTTGAAGCAAAAAGAAAAAAAACGTGCCCGTCTTTCTTTTCTTCTTGTTCTCTTCTCTTGGCATTTCTAAGAGCCCTTAGAATTATTTACAATTGAATAGCTTTGATCTCTTGGAGCGGATGTGTGGGGAGGAGATATATATAGATCCGAAATGTGTATCATACATTTATAGAACCGTGTCCACGCATCTTGTTCTTTCCTCGTGGTGTTCTCCCGGTGTTGCAGTTTAGATTTGATGTTAATATATCGGTCGTAACAATCTTATAATATAATCAATACGCCCAAACGGAAGTGCATTTTCAATCTCGATACGTATCTGAGGGGTTTCGCATTTACGAACGGAAGCTGAACAGCAAGAGCCGAGAAATACCAGCCCCGGCGGCCCCAGCTATACTGGACAAGGGCCCTATTGGCATTCTTCTGCGCCCCTTCCTCAACCGGGGTAGAGAAATTGAGGGAACGTGCCACCAGCATCAGTTAGTCAGTGAGACGAAGAAAGAGTGTTGACGGGACGTTGTTTTCTAGGACACCAGCTTTTTTTTTTGTGTTGCCGCATTGGACATTAGCCTGTGTGGGCTTTCGACACACACACACAAACACCGACAAACACACACATCATTTCCAAAAATCCCACCCACATTCGCATTCCATCTGCCAACCTCCACATCACCACCCTACTAATCCACCGTTAGCTCGACTGACTCTTCGTCCTGTCGACAGCTCCCCTCTTTTCTTATTATTTTGCGGTATCTAAGGTTTCAAAGTCTCACCACAGCGTGAGCAGCAATCATTCACAATGACAACCGTCGCCTCCAAAGTAAGTCTGCCGAAGCCTGGTTTAAGCCCTAGTTTGTGTGCGAGTTTTTTTTTTTTTTTTTCGATCCGGCAGAACCAAAAAAAAAAATGTGGAGGGAAAGGAAAGAAAATCGAAAAAAAAAAAAATTCTAAGAGCGGGATATCCGAGAGAAATCTGGGAGAGAAAGAATGCCTTTTTAAAGAAACCGTCATTTCAAAGAGCTAGAAGCTGGCAACCTATCGGGGATTTCCTTTAGGCTTCGGTTCGAAATTGCCCATCGGAGATGTTTGAAAATTTATATTCAAGAGACCAAAAAGAAGACATAATAGCTGACATGAATGCTCGTGACAAATTAGAACATGTTCGATCTCCTTGGTACACAGCCCTTTCTAATCTATCATATGCCCTTCAAAATACATTATATATATTTCAAAGGAAAAGATATATTATCAAAATCATCAAAAAATATGAGATCAAGTTGTGACCTAACCTCGATCTTTCTTGAATTTGTTGGAACAATGTAGGGAACGATATCGTCGATGAAGATGAGACCCCCAAGGCCCCAATGAAGGAGATCGTGAAGAAGACCACAACTTCTAAGAAGGCTGATGCCCTGCCAACCAAGACTGCTGCTCCCGTCGACAGCAGCCGTGGCGCCGGTCGACGTCCCCGCGGTGAAGGAAACGATGCCGGTTTGTAACCCCACTCCCCATCACACCCCGATACCTCGCTCAATTGTGGTCCTTCCGTAATTCATCATACTCCTGTTTGCAAAGCTCGATTGACTGGACTGGTCGGGAGTCTTTTTCTCTGAGTCTTTTTTCTCCCTGGTACAATGAATATTTGGTTGTTGACTTTTTGATGTAGCTTTCCGGGATCGAGGTGCTGGCCGCGAAAACAACCGCTCGAGGCCTACTGATGAATCCGGTGCCTTCACCCGTGGAGACCGTGCCCCGCGTGGTCGTGGTGGCAGCGGTCGTGGCAGAGGACGCCAATTCGATCGTCACAGCGCCACCGACAGAGTGTGAGTTATACTCTTTATATATATCTCTTTCTCTAGAATAGTGAGCTTACGGTTGGATGTTTTTTCTCTCCAAAATTTAGTGACACCGACAAGCAAGTCTCCCAAGGCTGGGGTAGCAATAAGGGAAACAGCGAGTGGAACGACGAGCAGGCCGGTCAAAATATTGCACAGGCCGAGGCTACTGATGAAAATGCCGCCGCTGCCGTTACCACTGAGGGTGAAACCCAGGAGGGCAACGAGGAGCCGGTCCCCGAGACAGAGGAGGACAAGACAAAGTCTTTCGCTCAATACCGCGCTGAGATTGAGTCCCGTGCTCCGGTTGAAGAGCTCCCAGAAGCTCGTCGCGCCAACGAAGGTGCCCGCGAGAACAAGAAGTGGGCTACGGCTAAGGAATTGGTCAAGGAGGAGGATGAGGAATACTTCATCGGGGGGAAATCGAAGCAGAAGAACCTTAAGTCTCGCAAGGAGAAGCAGGTTGTTGATATCGACCACGGCTTCCGACGAAGCAGCGCGGACCGAGGCGGTAACAGAGGAGGTCGTGGAGGCGCTCGCGGAGACCGCCCACCTCGTGGCGGCAGTGGCAGAGGAGAGTACCGTGGCAGCCGAGGCGGCCGAGGAGGTAACCTCAATGTGTCTGACGAGTCCGCTTTTCCAACCTTGGGCTCCAAATAAATTCCATGAACTGGGAAATCGAAAGAATGGTCGTAGTTTACTAGTCCATTTTATATCTTCTCTTTTTTTTTCTTCTAAGAAAAAATTTATGCTACATCCGAGGCCTATATATCGGCCTCTCTGTCAAACAGGATTTCCGGGATGTTTTTTTTTCTCTTGAAATTTCCCGGTCTGCCACTACCTTCTCTTTCCCTCTTTTTATTATTTCGTACCTGGCTGCCCGTTATTGCACGGATTCCAAACCTCTAATCCCTCGATTGTTCCCAAGGTCCTAGATCAGTCGGATATGTGTATGCTCCAACCCACCCTGTCACGTTGTATCTCCTTTCTCTATTCTTGTTATTATTTGACCCGAAAAGCTGAACTGTCTTCCTTTTCTCTTTTTTCTTTTCTTTTTTTTTGTCGACGTCTGTTCTCGCTCTTTTCCATGTGTTTTTGCTGTTACTGCTGCTGCAGCCTGTTGTGCCTCTATCCGTAGCATCATCGGTCAATGGGAACGTCGTACTCGTCAGGCCCTTCCTCCTCGATCCCCGTAGCCGCCTTCCAGCCGTGAGAGAGAGAGAGACAGGGCGAGAGCGCGTGTGCGTAGGCGTGTTTGTAATCATCATCCGGGTGTCGTGTGTGCATATAACAATATATTTTGTATATTTTGTAGATATTCGTGTGTCCGGCGGGTGCTGCTTACCTCACAAACAGCAACCGCCGCCGCCGCAGCAACCGCAACAACAAGCTCGGAGGCCGCCCCGCCCAAAAACTCGGCCTCTTCCTCTCGCTCCTTCTCTCTCGCCCTCGCCCGCTTCTTCTTCTTCTTCTTCCTCTTCTTCCTCTCTCGTCCTTCTCGTCATCGCCATCGTCGCCCTCGTCCGCGGAGCACCCGTCGACCCGGCCTGCCTCAGAACCCGCCTTCCCTCTCCGTCTGTCTCATATTCGCTCTGCTTCCCGCTCCGGCCAGCCACTGTCGCCCCTCCTGCTCCCCCAAATCGAGAATTGCCGAGCCTCCTCCACCAGATTACCACGAATACCAACAAACCGCCAACAAACGTCCACCGCAATCCGTACCACAGCCACGCTTCCCGCTTCCTTCGCTTGTCGACAACCGCCCCCCCTCAGGCGCACAGATCCTTCACTTCTCGAATATACCTCCATCCTAAAGCTTTTCATCTCTTTACGGCTCTTTCCCTCCCCTCGCCCGCTCGGATTGGTTTTTCTTTTCTTTTTCTTCTTTTCCCATCCTCCTCCCTCTTCTTTTCTTTTACACTTCATTTTAGATTTATTCATCCTGTTGAGAACACTCGACATTTTCTTTGTTCTTGGGGAACCACAATTTCACGACCCTTCGGCTTGCTAAGGCTTCAACAGCCACCAGCCACCAATTCTCCCCCTCTCCCCCCCTCCACCCTTCCCCCCCACCATGGCTTCACCGAGAACACTACCTGCGCGGGATCAGAGCCGTTACGACTACTCGAGTAGCACCGGGAGCCCTGAACGGAACGTCCAAGACGAACTCGAGAACGATTTCTTCCAGCAGTCCGCCAATGACAGCTCCACCTCTATCGTCGACGACGGCAAAGATACCGAGGACGAGGAGCTGAAACAATTCGAAGATATGAAAGTATCCAGAACCGCCTATTTGCCCCCCGAACTCCTCTTCGCCATATTCGGTCGTCTCGCCTCGCCCCAGGACCTCCAGTCTTGCGTCTTCGTCTGCAAGTCGTGGGCCAGATGCGCCGTCGAATTGCTCTGGATACGGCCCTATATCTCCAAGTTTAAGAGTCTGGAGAGCCTGGCGAGAACGATTCAAATGGGCCACCCCAGTTTTCCCTACGCCTCTCTCATCAAACGACTAAATCTCACCACATTAGTCGAAACTCTCAACGACGGGACCGTCCTCGCCCTCTCTGCCTGCAACAGACTCGAGAGATTGACCCTCACAAACTGCTGCCATGTCACCGACACGAGTATCATGCCGGTTCTCGAAAACAATCCAAAGTTGTTGGCCCTTGACTTATCAGGTCTTGTCGACGTAACCGACCTCTCCATGAACGTCATCGCCAGGAACTGCAAGAAGCTTCAGGGACTTAATATCACCGGATGCAAGAAGACTACAGACGCTTCAATGGTTGCGGTTGCGGCGCATTGTACTCACCTCAAACGGGTTCGTACATCAACAATCTACCTGAACACCGTCAAAATCGATTTCACTAACCGTTTTATACAACCTTAGCTTAAATTGAACGAATGCGATCAGGTCACAAACGAAAGTGTGATGGCCTTCACCAAGTACTGCCCGAACCTCCTCGAACTCGACCTCCACAAGGTCAACAAGATTACAAATCAAGCGGTCCTCGACATATTTTGGAAGCTCTCACACTTGCGCGAACTCCGCTTGGGACACTGTGATCTCCTGACGGATACCGCATTTACCGGCATCCCCCAACGGCCATACGAAAGCTTACGGATACTCGATCTGACAAATTGTGACAAGCTGACCGACGATAGCGTGGAACACATCGTGGAGATCGCGCCTCGGCTACGAAACCTTGTCTTAGCAAAATGCCGGCTCATCACCGATCGAGCAGTCCAAGCCATCACGAAGCTAACAAAAAATCTACACTACCTACATTTGGGACATTGCACTCAATTGACGGACCAGGCCATAATTAACCTGATTCGCGCGTGCAATAGAATAAGATATATTGACCTCGCCTGTTGCCAACGCTTAACAGACCGGAGTATCATCCAGCTCGCATCTTTACCGAAGCTTAGGCGGATCGGTCTGGTCAAGTGCAGCAACATTACAGATCGGTCCTTGATGGCGCTTGTCACTTCGACTAGATCGCACCCTTGCGCTCTCGAGCGTGTCCACCTGTCGTATTGTACAAACCTCACCGTCGATGTTCGTATAACCCCGTCTCTTAGACTCTAGGAGTTTTTTATACACAAATGTATATGTCTAACAAAAATTATCTCTAGGGAATTCACCAATTGATCAACTCATGCACGAAGCTCACTCATTTGAGTCTGACGGGGGTCGTTTGCTTTCTCCGAAAAGATCTAACCCGATTCTGTCGACCTCCGCCTACTGGTTTGTCCTCCCATCTAACTTTCCAAACATCCGCACTGTAAACTGAGGGGGGGGTTGTCTAACATGGCCGTTGTCACAGAGTTTAATGAACATCAACGGGCTGTTTTTTGCGTCTTTAGCGGGCCAGGTGTTGCCAAGCTCAGAAACCACTTGAACCATTTATCGAACACCAACGGCAACCTCGCCCCAGACCAAGCTTATTACGATGACGCGGATGAACCCGAAACTGGCCTCGTGGATGAAGAAGACGAGGAAGACGAGGAGGAGGAGATCCAAGAAGAATAAAACTTGATACACGAGGTGGATAAATCCCGAAAACAAGACGACAATGGGTGTGAATGTGGGTAGAGGCGAAGCTCTCGGGAATTCGGGGAGATCCTTTTTTTTTTTTTTACGAAAGACTAAAATTTTGAACCCCCTTTTTTTTTTTTTTTTTGAACATTATTATTATTATTATTATTATTTATTTATCTCTTTGGAATGCGGGAGGGACGAAGTTGGCTTTTTCTTCTTCTTTTCTTCTATTTTCTATCTCGATTGCTTTTAAGAATAGGCGTTTCGTCATAGCGTTTCCTGGATCTTTTTGTTTCAAAATAGCTACAAGCTAAGTAGTTATATGCCGGTGTGCCAAAGTACAATTTGCAAGTAAGCACACAGTCGTCGGAGGATTGGCTGGGAGGTGGAATCAAATTGGAGATTGTATCCAAATACAAACCCCACAAGAATGCATACACACGCATGCATGCATATATGCATTTGATCGATTCGTTCGTACTTTATATAGCCCGTGAAAGGAATGGTTCTTACGATATTGATACTCGAGACGATGTTGTGTTGGTGGAGCTGAAACCCCAATTTGGAAGAACGTTGCAAGCTCCCACGACGACCGCTCCCGCAGACGAACAGACTGACTGGCCCGGAGACAAGAACGCATACCCGCCTCAATCTCTGCATCGTGTCCTCCCACTACCCCACTGCAGGGCCTCGCCAGAGCTCACACTTCACCAACTACCCCGTTCCCTCGAACCGCCACCGCTGAACGAATCCAAGTAGCCACTCCGAGCTCGCCATCCACCTACGGAGCGGGTGTCCACTCCGACTTGAATACGCGGATCACACCCGTCGACAGGAGGGAGGTGGTGAACAGGAAGACTTGCTCCCCTCGCTCACTGTACCAGAAACGATCAAGCCCACCCAAGCATTTCGGTCTTCATCACCGATAACGACTGAGATAGAAATAGCGTGTTTACAGCCGCCGGCGCTCCCGTGGATATTGGCAGAATGGCGTTCAACTTTTCCCAGAGTTCACGTAGGTGGCATCAGTACCCCCCCCGCCTACCGAAAAGCCCCACCGTAACTGACGACGCCTTTCGATATTTCCACGTCTACAGTGAAGCAATTCATAAGAGCCGTTCGCGCCTCAAAGACCATCGCCGATGAGAGAGCTGTCATTCAGAAGGAAAGTGCGGCGATACGAGCTTCGTTTCGAGAGGAGTCAGCCGATTCCTCGATCCGGTATTGACCTTCATCTCCGATATTGCCCGCCCCTTCTTTTCAGCGCCATTCTGTTCGCTCGTCATTGCTGATATCTAGCTTCCCAACAATCCCACAGACGCAATAATGTTGCAAAGCTTCTATATCTCTTCACCCTTGGAGAAAGGACGCACTTCGGCCAGATTGAATGTCTCAAGCTCTTGGCTTCACCTCGTTTCGCGGATAAACGACTAGGTTATTTGGGCACCATGCTATTGTTGGATGAAAACCAGGAAGTCTTGACATTGGTCACGAATTCTCTCAAGAAGTAGGTTATATCTCGATTCAAGGTTCAAAAGAGGGTTTCAACTGACCGGGGGTTTTTTATTTCTTTCTTTCTTTGTCTAGCGATCTAAACCACAGCAACCAGTACGTCGTAGGGTTAGCTTTGTGCACATTAGGAAACATTGCATCGACAGAAATGGCACGGGACTTGTTCCTGGAGATCGAAGGCTTGTTGTCAACGGCCAACCCATATATTCGTAAAAAGGCTGCACTATGTGCGATGCGTATCATCCGTAAAGTCCCTGATCTACAGGAACACTTTATCGACAAGACGAAGCTACTCTTGCAAGATAGAAACCATGGCGTTCTGCTGTGCGGTTTGACCTTGATAATCGATCTCTGTATCCACGACCCCGATCTCGTCGACCAATTCAAACAGTATACCCCTGTGCTGGTGAAGCAACTCAAAGCACTAACTACCGCTGGCTACGCTCCGGAGCATGACGTCACGGGAATCACTGACCCGTTCCTCCAGGTCAAGATTCTCCAGCTATTACGAGTGATGGGTAAAGGAGACTCCGGTGTTGCAGAACAAATCAACGACATCCTCGCTCAAGTTGCGACTAACACCGATTCTTCGAAAAATGTCGGAAACTCCATCCTCTACGAAGCTGTGCTCACGATCTTGGATATTGAAGCCGATAGCGGATTGCGTGTGCTGGGAATCAACATCCTTGGAAAGTTTTTGAGCAACAAGGATAACAATATTCGATATGTTGCACTGAATACGTTGATAAAAGTGGTCAATCTTGAGCCGAATGCCGTCCAGCGACACCGAAATACCATCTTGGACTGCCTTAGGGATCCGGATATCTCTATCAGAAGGAGGGCCCTGGACCTGTCGTTCACACTGATTAACGAGACTAACATCCGGGTACTTGTGCGCGAGCTATTGGCATTCCTCGAGGTGGCGAACAACGAATTTAAGCCGGCTATGACAACCCAAATCTGCCTGGCGGCGGACAAGTACGCCCCCAACAAGCGCTGGCATATTGATACTGTCTTGAGGGTTCTTAAATTGGTAATATTTAGGGAGAATTTTGAGTACTTTTCTGATGCAGTTCACAAAGCTAATGGTTACAAATACAGGCGGGAAATTATGTCAAGGAACAGATTCTTTCGAGCTTCATTCGGTTAATAGCGACTAGCGCCCCAGACCTCCAGACCTACTCTGTTCAGAAACTATACTCCGCTCTCCGAACAGATATAACACAGGAAGCTTTAACTATGGCGGGGGCCTGGGTCATCGGAGAATACGGAGATCTGTTGATGAAAGGCGGAGCCTACGAGGAGGAGGAGCTGGTGCAAGATGTTAAGGAATCAGATATCGTCGATTTACTAACTGGAATTCTTGATTCTGCATATGTCAACAATGTCATCCACGAATATATCATGACTAGTTTGATGAAACTCACCACCAGAATAACTGACGCGAGCCAGATCGAGAGGGTGAGGCGGGTTTTGACGTCCAGCTCGGACAGTTTGGATGTGGAGATACAGCAACGAAGCGTGGAGTACGGCAACCTTTTCGGCTATGACGGCGTCCGCCGTGGAGTTCTCGAGAAGATGCCACCGCCTGAAGCTCGTTCTGATGACAAAGTCCTAAGTGACGCCGGCCCTGGGAGCAAGAAGAGCAAATCCAAAATACCACCTCCAAAAGCTAAATCCGGAGCTGACGATCTGCTGGACTTGTTCAACGATGATACTCAGGCGACCCCCGCACCACCGTCGCAAGCGAACGGCCATTCGGACATTCTCGACTTATTCGGGAGCGGGAGCGGAGGTGCCCCACAGCAGGCACAGGCGCAACCGGCTGCTTCATCTGTTAACAACATCCTGGATCTGTTTGGCTCTAGCGGCGGAGCATCAGCCGCCCCGAGCACCGGGGGACCGTCTTCGAGCAGCCTTCTTGGGGATATGGGGGGTCTGGTTTCGAATGCTACGTCAGCACCTGCACCGAGTGGGCATACGGTGTATAACAAGCATGATTTGCTTATCACCTTGAGTTTACAACGGAACGCAGACGGATTTGTCGCAATCGTCGCCCGGTTCCAAAATAACAGTCTTACCGAACACAAGACTGGAATATCGCTCCAAGCGGCGGTTCCAAAAAGCCAGAAACTTCAATTGATGCCTATCACCAGCACGGAGTTACCGCCGCAAGGTGTAGCGACACAGCAGATGAGAGTACAGGGTAGTCAAAAGGTGAGGTTGATCAAATGCCAACGTTTCCCGAAAATCGAACGTCTACTAACAATCTATCTAGCCACCTCTGAGGCTCCGTTTGCGGATAGCCCATAACCAGGTTACAGACCAAGTTGACTGGTCGGAGCCAGCATAATATGACGGCGTAAAGAGCTCAGGGATATAACAAGATTGGCTCTTGTACAGTTGGTGGTTAGTGTTTCATCCGTTCGCTACGATTGGATGCTTGTGATTTCGTGGCTATGTAGACGGGGCAAAAAGCAACTCATTCGGATTCAACGACCTGGGCAGATATCGAGGGAATCGGACTCTCCCCTCCCTCTTGTAGCTATGAAAAACAAAATTTCTTGGCCATGTTTCGGTAATATAAACAACGTCTTCTCTCATATCAATCTCTGTAAAACTCGGGGGTTTGCTAGTTCCCAGTATTAGAGCGCAGGCATTAGCTCTCAGATCCGTAAATGTCGAGATTTGTAGTTATTTCGTCGAGAGATGAAACAAACTCGTGAAAATAAATACCCTTCTCTGTAGATAGCCAGACGCGTTTACGGCAGCAACAAACACATGGCAACACGAGGATCCATGACTCCAACCAGCCTTCATGTTTAGGTCCAATCTAGACACCGACAATAACCCACATGTGCGCCGGGCAAGATGGTCGTAAGAGTGCTCTGCGTGGCTGAGAAGTCCTCCGTCGCGAAGGCGGTCGCAGGCCACCTTAGTGGCGGACGCTACAATACTGTAAATCCCTCCGATACCTCCTATTACTTTCCATAAGCTTCACAAGCTTACAGGCCTGCCTCTCTCTTTTCAAAACATCTAGCGAAACACGGGCAACAAGTATATAAGAAACTACGATTTCGACTATCGTTTCGCGCAATGGAACCACTGCCAGGTCACGATGACGGCGGTCCAAGGCCATACTGAGGAGATAGATTTTATCGACCGGTATCGAAAATGGTCTGACTGCGATCCCGTCGAGCTATTCGATGCTCAAATAACAAAGAATATTGACAAGGTATGCATCATTATAATTTGATCTCGCGACCTACAAATACGAGAAGGCTGATTTTTTGATATTTTTCTTCTTTCTTTTCCGTGCAGTCAAAGCAGAGTATTGCTGACAACATCCAAAAAGAAGCGAGGAATGCCAGTGTTCTTTTCATATGGACTGATTGTGATAGAGAGGGTGAATATATTGGGACTGAAGTCCGAGCTTTTGCCCTTCGAGGCAATGCTTCTATCGAAGTGAAACGGGCTCAGTTCAGTAATATTGAAAAATCGTAAGAAAAATATTGGCGAACATGGACTAGTCTATTTTCGCACAGCTATTCTGATCCCAAAGCTTTCTAGGCATGTTATCAGAGCAGCCAATAACCCAAAGGATCTTGATGAGAGGCAGGCACTCGCTGTTGCGGCTCGCATGGAGCTTGACCTAAGAATCGGGGCAGCTCTCACAAGGTTTCAGAGTTTGAAACTGCAGGGTCGGTACGGCCTTCCTCCAGACGCTCTAATAAGTTACGGTAGGAGCAGACAGTAACCCTCCAGTAATTTGCTATCTTTCTCTTGCTGATAAATGGACTAGGATCCTGCCAATTCCCCACCCTTGGGTTTGTCGTCGATCGATATATGCGGGTTAAGAACTTCGTGCCGGAGACTTTCTGGTACTTGAAGCTCCTGCACACCCGCGATCAAACAACTACGACTTTCAATTGGGATAGATCACGGTTATTCGATCGAATGGCGGTGGTTCTGTTGTTTGAGGGTTGTATGACCGGGGGCACCGCTCTCGTCAAAGGGGTCGCTCGAAAACCTGCCAGGAAATAGTATGTATCCGCTATTTATCGATTTGGGTCGAAACTAATATAATTACTTTTTTATTCGTCTAGCAAACCGCTCCCACTAACGACGGTTGAACTCCAAAAGCAGGGTAGCAGATTCCTTGGAATGAATTCTCAACGGGTTATGAAGGTCTTTATTTTAAAATTCTACATACATGTTGGTAGGACACTAAACAGAATTTATGTAGGCTGCTGAATCGCTGTACACATCCGGCTTTATCAGTTATCCACGCACTGAGACCGATCAGTATGACCAAACAATAAATCTCCAAAATCTGATAGGGAAACAAAAGGATGATACTGGAAACTGGGGTTGGGGAGGCTATGCGCAAGGGTGGGTTCCCCCCTTTTCAGCTAACCACGGACAGCTTTGTTTGTTAATGATTTCTTGTTCGCTATTTAGCTTACTAAACGGAGAGTTCGATCAACCGAGGAGAGGCAAGCACAATGATAAAGCGCACCCCCCCATTCACCCCGTCGCCTACGCAACATCTTCCGCACTATCCGATGCAGACCAAAGGAAAGTATATGAATTTGTAGTTCGTCACTTCCTAGCTTGCTGTTCCAAAGATGCCCTTGGTGAAACAACCACAGTCAATATCGATTTTGGCGGTGAGGGATTTCACGCATCCGGATTAACCGTTATAGAAAGAAACTATCTTGATGTCTATCCATGGGATAGATGGGAGTCTTCGCAGATGTTACCTAGGTATCAAGAAGGCGAGAGATTTTCCCCAAATGAAGTAACTATGCAAGATGGCAAGACCACGGCACCGGGATACCTTACGGAACCAGAATTGATCGCCCTCATGGATGCCAATGGAATAGGGACGGATGCGACAATGGCAGAGCACATCGACAAAATACAACACCGGGAATATGTGTTCAGCCTTAGCAGAAATGCTGCCACAGCACCCGGAAGAGGATCGGGTAGGGGTAGGGGTAGGGGGAGAGGCGGGAGAGGCGGTTTAACTAGTGCAAGAGGGGGCGATAGTGGTGGTGGTAACAATGTCTTCGTCCCTAGTAACTTAGGAGTGGCGCTTGTTGAGGCATACGACGTGATCGCTTCGGATATGAGCTTAAGCAGGCCATTCTTACGCAAAGAAGTAAGCGAAAGTCAACCTGACCTACAGAGCCACTACGTTCTAAATCAGTACTAATCTCGCGCACTTATAGATGGAACTAAACATGAAACGCATTTGCAATGGCGAGCTCTCAAAAGAGAGTGTAGTGCATCAGAGCTTAGAGCAGTATCGAGACGTTTATGCGAAGGTCAGTTTGCGGATTGATCAGTTTAGACAGGTAAGATATAAATGTGCAAAGATTCAAATATTCACGAGCCTGGTGCTAATTTGGCCACATAGACATGCGCCAGATATATAGAAGCAAATGCAAACTAGAGAATTCAATTCGTTCCAAATCCGTAAACTATTTCGTTGTTGTGTTGGATTAAGTTATGCACCCAAGGCTGGTTAATTGACATGGGTAAGCCTGAATATTAATATGGTGGCCCGGCCCACCCTCGACTTCGACACACGAGCACCGCCTCAACAAGACAATTTCGCAATGGCTACTCTTCCATCGTATTCTCAAATACATGACATAGGCCAGTCTCGCCCCGGTATCTTCCAGCTTGTCGAGGTCGCCTTCCACAATTTTCAGGATGTTTTCAACGGAAAAAGGGCTTTCCAGGATGCCTACCAGCAAACCGATCCTCTAGCGACCAGCATCCTGGCTTCAGTTATCCTATCATTTCTAACTCTTATTGTCTCCGAGATAACCAGAAACTTTAGCCAAGTCGACCGGTTGTGGAGTATCCTACCTGCGATATATATTGTCCACTACTCGCACTGGGCTAGCCTCAACAATGTGCACTCGGACCGGGTTGATACCGCTGCTGTGATTGCCGTGATTTGGAGCGTCCGCTTGACCTTCAACTACTGGAGAAAGGGCGGATACCAGTGGTCATCTGAAGATTATAGATGGGATGTCATACGCGCGGCGATTGGCAAGCCAGCTTTCTTTATAATGAATATCACATTCATAAGCTTCATGCAAAACTTTCTTCTAGTAGCCATCACAACGCCAGTATACCTCTTTCTGGTCGTGGCCAAAAATTTTCCCCAGTCCGAGGTCGCTACTACAGCAGATACCGTGTTTTCTAGAGGCATGATGCTTGCGGTTATTCTCGAGTTCTTTGCGGATCAACAGCAATGGAGTGCGGCATCCCTGTGCTTTCTATAGATACTCCACACAGGCTAACCTTCTGGTAACAATTAAAGGTTTCCATCAAGCTAAGCAAAGCTACAAAACCACGAGCAAGGTTCCTGCAGGTTATGATAAAGCTGAGCTAGATCGCGGCTTCCTATATAGCGGACTATGGGCCTTCTCTCGAGTAAGTTAAGACCTGCTTGACCCATTTTTTCTTCGATCATTGTTTTGAAGTGCTTACTCCACCCCACCAGCACCCAAATTTCGTTGGCGAACAGTTATTCTGGGTGCTGTTGTATCAGTGGTCAGCATTCGGTAAGAGGACGCCCATCCGTTGTATAGAAACTATCTAACCAAGAATCCAGTTACCGATAGCATATATAACTGGGCTGGAATGGGGGCATTGATGTATCTGTTCCTTTTTCAGGTATGACGTAACCCGGTTGAAATGAAGCGTTGCATCTCTAACGCTGTATATATAGGGGTCTACCTGGCTTACAGAACTTATAACTTCCAACAAGTATAAAGATTATAAGGTATATCAAAAACATGTCAGCATGTTCCTACCGCGTGTGCAGTCAATTAGGGAAGGTGGGTTCTACTTTCCCAACCAAGATGAGGAGGCTAAGAAGCAAAGGTGAGCACTGGGTTCGAAAGCACGGATATGTGCTTGGCAATAGATTGGTACCCATCCCTAATTTCTTATGTACATTTCGAATGGGGGTCTCTAGATGATATATGTATACATATATATACAACCGTTATGAATTTCAGCCCTGGCTATACCGCCTTGTACAAAACCTCTCATATTTACAATAAATTAGGAAACAGGTATTTATGTCATCTTGAGTAAAGATTTAAAGCGGAGAAGTGGTGATCTCGAATGCCTGATGTTTTAGGCTGATAGTGGATGATGTGGTTCCGGCTCTGGAGGCATCTCAGAGGCAGGCGGTGGTGGGGCGCTAACTTCTTTTCCATGGAAATACTTTTCAAACTGCTTGTCTCTTTCTTCAAATGGTCTTTTGCCTAGGATGCGGATCATATCTTCTCGGCCAAGGACCTCCTAGATTCTGGGTTAGCAAAACGGGAGCCACAAGATCATTGCTTCGAGATCAAACCTTTGATAGTAATTCCTCCGCAATCAATCCCACTTCATGCTTCTTCTCTGTAAGAAGGGATAGGCATTGCTGGTAGGCCTGGTCAACCAGTCTTCGGACTTCCATATCTATTTTCCGTGCCGTCTCCTCTGAGAATGGCTTATGCAGCTGGTTTGGATCCTCCTCGAAATATATGTAGCCAATGTCCTTCGACATTCCCCATTTAGTGACCATTGCCGTCGCCATTCGAGTAACCTTGTTAAAATCGTCGCTCGCCCCACTTGTAACGGTCTCGAAATGAAGCTCCTCCGATACACGACCTCCAAGGGTCATAGCCATGCGATCCATAAGCTGGGAGACATTCATCAGATACTAACCCACCAGAGATCAGTAAAAACTCGAATTTAGTCATAGTTTAACTATGCTTCTACTCACTGAATCACCCGGGGGTAGATACTGGGCATAGCCCAGAGCCCCCTGACCTCGAGGAATGATGGAAACCTTGAGAAGTGGGTCAGCATGCTTCAGGTACCACCCGCAAACGGCATGTCCGGCCTATATACGAAAAAGTTATTAGCACGAACTAGGATACTCAATTAAATGGTCGGATATACCTCATGGTACGCCACAGTCTTTTTCTCTTCCGGGGAGAGGACCAAAGATTTCTTCTCCAAGCCGCCAATAACTCGTTCAATCGCTTGTTCAAAGTGAGTTAGGCTAACTGAATCAGCTATTTTTCGAGCCGCTATTTCCACACGAGATGAATTAGCACAAAAAAGAGTACAAGATGCATTAGCTCCGTTTACCTATCAATGCTGCCTCATTGACACAATTCGCAATATCGGCCCCAGAGAAACCAGGCGTCAAAGCCGATAGTTTGCCAGCAAGATCATCTAAGTTTTCCATTGTAACTATACGCTTGAGGTGCACAAGGAAAATCTGTTTTCTTCCTTCCATCGTTGGACGGTCTATCGCGATATGACGATCGAACCTGCCTGGACGCATTAACGCTTTGTCAAGAACATCCGGCCTGTTAGTACCTGCAAGTACGACTACTTGCTCAGAGGTGTTGAAACCATCCATTTCCGTTAGAAGTTGATTGAGAGTACTTTCTCTTTCGTCATTTCCGCCACCAAAATTCGACTTTGCCCTGGACTTCCCAATGGCATCGATTTCATCGACGAATATAATGCATGGTGCATTTTTCCTGGCCTTTGCGAATAGATCCCGAACACGCGAAGGGCCAACACCCACGAACATTTCAACGAACTCTGAACCACTGACGCTGAAGAAGGGTACTTGCGCTTCCCCCGCAGTAGCTTTGGCTAGTAGTGTTTTCCCCGTTCCCGGTGGTCCCGATAGGATGGCGCCGCGAGGAATCTTAGCACCGAGTTTCTTATAAACACCGGGTTCCTGTAAAAACTTTACAAATTCCATGATTTCTTCTTTAGCTTCGTCCATGCCAGCGACATCTTTGAACTTGGTCTTGATATCTGTCTCGTGGTTAAAAAGCTTCGCTCTGCTTTTCCCAATACCAAATATACCACTCTGAGAACCACCAGTAGACGCTCGCCGAGAAAACCAGAATAATGTACCGAGAAGCATTAGAGTTGGTCCGAAGGATAAAAAGGTGCCGAACCAGGATATCTCGTCTTTGTAGGCGACAGGTATTCGCTCGGAGCTTGGGATACCCAGTTCTTTCTGCGCGTCATCTAGCCTTCTTTCAAATGCCTCGACAGAACCTATGCTAAAATAATATACAAGGTTACCTGCTGCGGCGTTTGAATCTGGATATACTCTGGAAGTGGCGTCCTTGTGTAGGCTAACTTTGACACGCTGACGATTTACAACTGTCAGTTTGTCGACGAGCCCTTTATCAAAAAATGTCGTTCGGAACTCCTGCCATGTTATTTCCCTGCTGTTTTCTCCAGGAACAACAGTTCTATAGAGGATATAAGAAACAACGGCCGATGTTAATAAGGATGGTAGGTCCATTTTGTATTCTGGTTTTTTTCCTCCTGGTCCGCCGCCTGGGAGCGGCCCCCCTTGTTGGCCATTACTACCACCATTCTGTCGACGACCATCATTCTCGTTTGATTTCGAGGCTTTCCAGCTATCGTTTCCCTTGTTGCTGCCGGGAGAGTCGTTCGTACTCCAAGGATTTGGCTTCGATGATTCTTGGTGATTAGATTTCCCCTCAGACTCGTGCTGCTGCCCTTTAAGTGCGCCTTCCTCCGTCGAACCTTCTCCACTCGTTTCTTTAGCTTCGGTTTGCGGCTCAAGCTTCTTCTTCTTCTCGGATGCGCCCGGTGGGGTTTGTGTAGAGTTATTTCGTTGTTGGTGAGCACGAAATAGTGGACCAAAATTGCTTCTGTCTCTTGTTATCGAGTTATTCATCCATCCTAGGTTGCGGGTGAATGGTCCAAGTCTGTTTCCTGATAAGGGTCGAGTAGAGGAACCTCGGATTCTGCTGGCGGGCGCAAGTGCTCGTATCGAGGGAAACATCGTGTCAGATAAAACAATATTGATTGGCAGGTGCCTTTGCTCACTTGCCCTCTCTTCCCAGCTACCTAACTACCTTTACTGCAAGTAACATGAAGATTAAAGATGATGATGATGATGATGATACGAAAGCGAAAAGATTATGAAGAGGCGGAACTAACCGGCGACGTTGAATACGTCGGAACTGTGTTTTTTCAATTTTTTAGTTTCTTGAATGAGCTCGCTTATCAAATCAACCCCAAATGAAAAATTACATGGTTGCTCGCCAACATTAACGACATCTACCCATTCATATATACAGTATATTATTATCATATCAATGTGTTAAGTATTGTATTTGGGTTTTCTTTCGGAGCCCTAATCCGCGTTAATTACTTGATCTTTGTATCCGTCTCGATACCCCAATAAAAGAAAAGAGCTGGACTTTTCAATATAGAAGGGATTTTATTCTAGGAAGGTGACTGTGACTAATGTTCGTCTATGGATAAATAAATCTCTAGAAGACCAAACTCCTCTACGCCAGGCTTTTATTATACAATCTTCGTGCAAACTGATACTAAAGGACGCTGCGCTGCTGCATGTTACGGCTTTTCAGCCAACATCATTCAATATCCATGGCATCCTGAGACTGAGCTTGTTGCCGAAGCTTTCGTGCTACTTGTCTTGTCGGCAAAGCAATAGGGTAGGCAGCTTCTGTTGATACAACATCGACCTCGTTCATTTCCGATGCAACAACTTCCGATATTCTAGCTCTAACCTCAGGTAGCATATGTTGATTTTCTTCCACCAGTTTTCTATCAGCTGCGCGCCGCGCCGAGGTGTTCCCTGCCATCCTTCGCTTGTAGAATGCCATTTCCCTTCTTGCTTGGATCTCAGAAACTCGTTGCATGGTCTTCAGGGTGGTCGCTACGAGATCTCGGGAATATCTCGTGGGTGTGTTGCGGCGAGCGGCGAAGGAAAGCGTAGAGTCAACAATCATTTCTTTATTCGCAGATTTACGGAAGGCTTTCGTCCATTTGAGCTATATGGCAGGTGTATCGATTATTAGCAGCAGCCTTCTGTAGCATGGACCTGCGTTCTTTCTTACCTTTCGCGGGTTCCTCTTCATCTTAAAATTCTTATGACATTTGGATCGACAAAAACGAAAGGCTTTTGCATCGTTGCGGACAAACGTGATACCTTTTGAAGGGTACACGGGATGCGAGCAGAAATAGCAGGTTTCGATCCTGGGAAATACATTTGATGAGTGAGCGATGTGGTTCCTGAGTTAACAAGTGATAGTGCAAGCATACCTCATTCTTGCGGCGCGGCGGCGAAGGTCTGGGGATAAGTCAAGAGTTCGAATGAAAGTGGTTTTTTTTTTTTTTCCTTTAAATTTTTTCCCTGTTTAGCCGCCAAGCTCGAGAAGCCGACAACAACACAACACCGCATAGTCTCAATTCCAGATGCTCTCGAAGTGTATATATATGCCGCTCATGCTCGTTATGCCAAAGAAAACCCGATGCATCCCAATATGGCCAATGCGACTTATTTTTTGGGTGAGATTGAGTATGACCAGTACCCACATTCTCGTATCATAGGCAGGCCTGCCTCAAGGCATACCTTAGCTTCTGAAGAAAACCCTCTACATATTATGGGATCGAATGCCACGTGCCAACTACCGTAGCCGCTGGTTTTCCATCAAAGACTTGATATTTTGTCTCTGTCGGAGCCCGTTTTCTTCGCTAAGAAGAGCCGAGGATCTTTCACCGATAAGGCGTTCTTCCAATTCGATGTCCTCCATCGCAATTCTTAGCCAATACTTGTGCTTTTCGCACTTCCTCTTCGTGCATAATCCCTCACGGCCATTGATAATACCCTGAGATAAAACGCCTTGCCCTTCCTCACTCTCACACCAATCTGCAAATTCCTCGTCATCCATAGCGAGTCGAATGTCGAATCCACATATTTCCTTACTTCCTTTAGAATTTTGGTCGCCCTCGCCCCGCAATTCGTCCCCAACCCGCTTCTGGCGATCTTTCGCCATGCTAATAAACTTGGAGCGGGCACCGACCCTGTTTTTCCGTCGGCTGATCGCATCCTTTTGAGGTTCGAGCTTCTCGACGTCTCGGCGTAGCAGGTTTTCAATATTAGCACGGCTATTGGTGCTGCCTGGAGCGGGGACATCGTTTCCTAGTTCCCGAAACCCAGAGGCATCCGCAACAGCACCTGCCAACGCGGATATTTCGCCTGCACAGTAGTCTGCCAGGGGATATTTGGATTTGAAAAATTCGATACCGTGTTCGGGCGAACAGTATTTGGACGGCGGGTCACCGGCGATCAAAGCTGCATTGTGACAAGATGGTAGCCTACACTTTCGCTTCCAGGTGGTTGTACCGAAGCCCTTCTCCTGGCACCCTGGGCCTGGAGCAATTCTAGTAGTTAGACGACGTAGCATTCTAAAAGATAAAATGCAATGCTTTCTGCCTACAGAAATACTGATCCACCAAATCCTCGTCAGTTGGTCGAAGGCTCACGCATTCGCCATGGAACCAATCGTCACACCCATCGCACCCTATCATCCATTTGCCTGTATCTGGTCTCCGGCAAATACAGTAGACTGTTTCGAGGGGCTGCTTCGGAGGCCCATTAGAGTGCTGTGGTGTCCGGCTTTTCATCGGAGACGCTTTGAGTATGCTGTACTTCCTCTATTTGCTCCCCCTTCTAAGCCGATCACTCTAGTTTCGCGAATATGCCAAGGATCGTAGAAGCTATGCGAGGTTAAGTAGGGGAATCAGTCGATGAATTGGTCAAATTTCAGCAAATGTATGAGTATGATGTACGCAGGGTCAAGCACGGAGCAACGCGTAGAGCAAGCAGGTTTGCGCAGGTGCTTGACAACCGGGGTAAAAAACCATTGTGCTTGGCGCAGAAACTCCCAACTGCCAGAAATTGTGTCGGGTTGGAAAAAAGTTTGACGACATCCACCGCCAGTTCTCCAAGCAACAGCAAAGAGGCTGCCTGCCTATAACAAACGTCGCCGCTTCAATGAATGTAGTTCTAGTGGGTGTTGGCGTTGCTGCCGCTGCCTTTGTAGTAAGTTGCCGCCCTTATTTCTTAGGATGCTTAAAAAGATCTTGTCTAACAAGTAAACTCGTTCTGCAGGGCCGGGTTGGGTAGGCACCATAGCCAATAGCCGTCATGTTTATTTCTTCGTTACTAGGAGCTTACAGTGTATCCCGATATTTATACGAGTAGCCTCCAGGCACTGCGGAAATACAAAGCCATCCCCGGCGCCGCAGGGTTTGGCAAACAATTCCACAAGGGTGGATTCGACCCTCGAATGAGCCGACGAGAAGCCTCCCTTATCCTTTCATTGAGGTAAGACTGCAACCGAAGAGCAAATAGGTGATAAAGGATATATTCCCAAGTCTCTTACTAAACGAAAACGTTTACAGCGAAAGAAACCTGACAAAAGCCAACGTTCGTAAAAACCACCGCCAGCTAATGCTCCTAAATCACCCAGATCGTGGAGGTAGCCCATACCTTGCCAGCAAAATCAACGAAGCCAAGGAGTTTTTGGATAAAGCCGCTTCGTGAGTTGGAAATAACTGCGCTGCCTGGAGCGGTCGTTACTACGCTGTCGGGCCCCCGCATTCACAACTCCGTTCGATATTATTAGGAGCTCTCTCTTCACCAATATTATATCTACGGGAGCTTTCCAGTCTCTAGGCTGTGCTGAAATCGAATCACCTGAAATCTGATGATCCTATAGACGAAACTGTTTTGGTTTCAAAACGGGTACTCTAGCCTCTATATTGTATATATATGTATATTGTAACAACAGGAATTAAGATACACAATACTGTTGCATATATCTATCTAACTTATCGTGTTGCAGCAGCGGCTTCTTCTACTAGCTCGGCCACCATGTGGTTATACTCATGAACGTGCTCTGTGCTGATTACGTGGCCTGCATCTGGGAATCCTCGAACTCTTACACGGGGACCCAACTTTTCGGCAAGATATTTCGAATTTGACCTAAAATTTTCACGCGAACAAATGTTAATCAGCGTTTTTATCATGTAGTCGAGCATTGGACTAAATTAACTATGGGGTTATTACGGTTCTATCATCTTATCCTGCAGTCCGTATGTGACCAAAATAAATTCGATGCCGTCAGCAATATGTTTTAGTCTCTCAGGGCTGCAAGAATGCCAACCAGCTGCGACTAGCTGGGACATGAAACCGAGGAATGGGGGTTGAACGACATTCTCGTTCTTCCAGATTTCCTCGGCATTGAAGCGGTCGCCATTTGTTGGAAATACTCCTGTGACGTCTGGAGCATTTATATACTTTTGTCCGAAGAGGTTCTCACGTGCCGCTTCGAGGCGCTCTTCGAGTGTTTTTGGCTTGATGAGTCCGGTTCTCCGCTTGATATTTTCAAAGAATGGCTGTTCAAATATTAGGAAGTAGCTACCTGGTCAGTAACACGACCCGGAGCTCAAGAGGAAATATATAGAGTTAGTCATCATACCACTTCCGATCTAATCGTGGCTGCGGTAGACTGCAAAACGAGCGAGGCGATTCTTTCGGGGAAACGAAAAGCCAGCTCCTGCGCAATCATCCCCCCCATCGAAACGCCAACCACGTGGAGCTGCTTGGATCCTGTCCAGCCAATATGATCAACAAGCTCCTAAAACCAGCAATGTGAGATTTCCGCCAGCCGTGGTGGTCAAAGGGGCTTACAGACTATAGCATCAAGCGCCATCTCACTAGTCGAATATCGCATCAGAGGCTTGTCCGAGCCACCGACGCCCCGATTGTCAAACACGAGCATGGAGAACTTATCACCATTCTCGTGTCCGAAATATCTTATTTGGCGCTGCCAGGCGATAAGCGGGGCTCGCAGGCCCATGATAAATACCATTCGAATGTCGCCAGTGCCATGGATTTCGTAATTAATCTAGTGTTTTCAGAATCAGCAACACAGCTACTACAAGTGAAAATGTGTAGATATCGATACGCATGCAGATCTGCAGAACGCAAAGGCATAGGTAATTCGAGCCCGTATTTCGAACCTTTATTGGTCCGCCCCTTCCGTGCGCTACCTCTACCAATCCTGCCTTAGTAGGCGCAAAGGGTACAACCACATCCACCATCCCAGGATGAGCGATTAGCTCCGGTAAGCTTAAGAGTTTCGCCATGCGGTATCGAATACTTATATAGAGAAAGCAGAGATCTAGCAGGCCATGCACGAAAGCACATATATATGTAGTTACACCGCAGAATCGGATGTATATAATTTTAAGTGTTGATGCGTTGGGACTCTTTGAACCTTCACACGATGTCTTCAGCTTTCCAGCTTTTAGACTACCTTCCGAGGCGGCGTCTTCAGCGCGCGTAGGCGGAGTTGTGCCTCAATTGTAAAGAAGCTATTAAGTAGCTTCGACGGCATATATGTGGGAGGAATCAAGAGTATCCGAGCATGAGATGGGGAAGTGATTCGGCGGATGGAAATAGAAATGACCTTTTCTAGCGCTAGCTTACTCAATTCTAATCTAGTGTTACATGCAAGCGACAAGACTGTTGTCACCCCGGTTAAAGCAACCAAGCTTTACCTGATGCGTCGGCAACCTACCCATTCGTGTCTTTTCGAGCAGTATGTCGGACAACCGCTTAAACACCCTCAATCGAGCCATTCAACCAACAATCAATATGGTCTTATAGGCCGTGCATTTCCCATTGAGAGAATGCCCGAGTACTCACACGTTCGGTAGAAATTCATCTTCCTAATCTCAGGGAATTAAGAGAATGCACACTTTTGTTGGTAGGTTGATTCGACCGAATACCTCGAAATTCGGATACGACTTTCAGCACTAACACCTCACCTCCATAGTTCCCAAATCGCGGCGAGTACGATGAATCCCAATATCTGCCAACAGCCACGGCTAGTGTCTAGGAGTCCATCACAAATACTAATACGTCCGCCAGCCTCGCTTCAACCTCAAGCTACAAGTTCACGACTTGAATAATGTCCCCCTTGTTAGCGGCCTGGCTTATGTGAAATGGCATATCCGCGACTCCCCTCTAGCGGAATCGAGAGGCCGGACTAGCAAAATTCCTATCAAAGAACACCGGGTAACATGGAGATATACCAAAGAGCTCGTTGTCAAGATGACTGTAGACAGAAGTGGAATGCTGTCCCCCGTTTATCTCGATCTCGAGATCATCCAAGAATACAGCGGGAGAGAGAGAATCATTCTGGGAACCTTAGAATTGAACCTTGCAGAATACGTTGGCCGTGAGCGAGAACATAGACGTTATCTAATGCAGGCTAGCAAGATCAACTCTACTGTACAAATATCTACGGAACTGAAACAAATATCTGGGGATATAAATTTCAAGGTGTACGTTGTCACATCCTCTCGTCTCTTTCACAGCCACCTACTAACTTCTTCTAAGGCCCGAGCTTCGTCCAGCTCAGGTATTCTCCGGCATCGCCGGTGTGGTAATGAGTGAGCCATTGGCATCAGACACCGTAGAAGCCAACTCCACACAGTCCACAGAGTCACCTTATGGTACCGAGCTTTCAAATATATCGGCTCATTCTAGAGAAAGGGACAGGATACAAGATATTTATCGGAAATCCTTAGCAGCATCGTGGCAACTCCAAACGGGCGAATTAAATGCCGTTGATTGCATCGAAGACATATTCGCTGGTGGCAGTGGTTGGGCAGTGGAGAGTGATCAGAGGGGCACTGCTAGGGCTGATACCGCATATTCAAGTGTAGTAGGTGAAGATAATGATCATAGAGCTACAACTCTTGAACACGTTTCAAGCCAGCAGGCTTCCAATCATCGAACTGCTGGTTGGCAACACAGTAACGATTCTTCCTGGAAACGGGCACGGGGTTCACAAAACCTTGAACGGCATATTGCAGATTTCACAACCCAGGGAATTTCGCCCACACTAGGGTCGCGCTCGAATTCACATTCCGTCCACAAATCAAACTCTCCTCGTTCCAATCTACTGGTAGGACGCTCAGCAGGAATTAACAGGAGTGCAAGTACAAGTGACCAAACATACTCAAATCTATCCAGCGGTGGGGGCAATTCAGGTCGGGAACGGACGCCCATCGGCCATACCCAGTCTCAAAACTGGCACTCTTTGGAAGTCGCAGAAGAGGATCTTCGCGATAATCTTGTTAGCTGGTCCTTATGAAATCAACTCGTGTATCTTGCTTTCTCAACAAATATATATTCTATTCAAAGAAAATTGGTCTGCGTTTTATTCTAATGCTAATATCACGCATGAAAGAGCCGATAATCCTATTTATATTTGGCAATGCAATGTGTGCATATGCGTTCAGCTAACTAGATTTTCATAGTTCATCCAAATGGTCGGGATTCTGAGCACAACCCCAAAATAAAAAGATTTAAATCTTGTACTGCGCCAAATCTATAACGCTAATCGTTACGTTGTTGGTTGTGCTTGGTGGTAGTTTTCCCGCTCCAGCAATCAGAATCCACTTACCTCCACCCCCTTCCAGAACCATCAGACTTCTCGTATAGCTCTTGGTCTCTGGGGTTGCAATGCGGTACCATGGCGTCCCAGGTTTCGCTAATCCCTTATTTAAATATAGATCGCTACAGCATCCCGAAGACACCACTATTGTTCCATTTTTCCCACCATATGGTGTCCAAACAACATATGGACTACCATTTGGGACAACGCCATCGGTGGTGTTTAATTGAATTCCTGGGGCAGAACTAAATGCTTCGGGATCCTTTGAAAGGCGATAATATACAGGAAATTGGTAATTGCTAAACCCTGGGCCACCACCATACTCATAGGCATAAATATAATCCCCATTGGGTAGTTTCGCGGTGGTGGGCATACCAGGGCGGTCCGTGTATATTGGATAAGCTACATCGTCTATTATCGGTCCCCATTTCCTTAAATCTGCCGTACTTTGGTGTACTAATTTCTGACCGTGCGTAGTATTTGCTCTTTGATCTGAATAGTAACATATGAGCTTCCCATTGCGAGGATTATACATTAAAAACGGCTCCCAGATTGGTGTTAGACCGTTGTTAGGTATTGCAACGCCACCGATAGCAACGTTAGAAACATATTTCCATGTTTCCCCAATGTCAGTGGAGGCGTAAATATCAATCTTCGTCTTGGAGAGATCGGTAGGAATGCTACTGCCCGCAAGCAGGATAGTCCCAGCTGGGAACCCGCCAAAAGGGACCGGAAGAGCATAAAGAAATGGTTGATAGCGGAGCCCCCAACCATTTACCTGGTCTTTGACCCGACCAATCTCCGCCCAGGAGTCGCCATTATCCTTAGATCTCCATATAGGAAACCAAACCGGAGGTGGTTCGGGAGAATAGTTCTCCCACGTCGCAAGAATATCCCCATTGCGAAGTTGAACGGTTCGAACATAAAGAACCCGAGGATCAGTATAATTATCTGGTGGGTGATATACGAGCTTGTGGCTTATAGCGTGGGGCCAAGAAAACTTGATAGTTGGGTTGGCAAGAACTGGAGAAAGAAATGAAAGTATAAAGATTAAACTAGAGACAATATAAGAGCCTTTTGCCATGGCTATGGCAACCATAGGATTAGAATCTTTGTTCTAAACGGATTCCGTCGAAAACGCAGTATTACTATGCGAGCCTGAAATGGGTAGGAATTCGAATGATAGCAAAAAAGCATTAACCACACCTAAGGGAATCAGTATATATAGAAAAATTCCGAATATTCGACCTTTTAGAACCACCAAATCACCGATGTATATGTCCGTAAATATTTCAAATTTGGTTTCGAATTAAGAAGATGGAATGAGAAGATATTTAGCCGGACAACCCTCCCCTGAGTAAGGATCATCGTAGTATGAATATTGGCGGGCTTCGCAGTCCAACATCGTGTTGCGTGTTGTATTTTTAACTTGGGTCTCCTCGTCCCACCAGGGCAGTCGGAAAACAGAAAGTCCACAAATCATGGCAGAAATTGTAGATGACAACGTTGAAATCCATGATGCAAATACAGGGAATATATATATTGCAATATATTAACAAGTGCAACGATGTGTACATCAGCGGGCGTTGGAGAATGTTTGCTATCCATGGGACGAGTATATACGTAGAGCATTCACTAGTTAAAGGTCCTGTACAGGCCTGTTCAGGCTAAGTTGGTTCGGATGCGTAACAAAGTATGACAATCCACTTCTCGTTCTCGTTCTCGTTACGACGTTCTCGGTTCCAGAAATTGCCTCAGGCACCAGCCTCCAAGTTGAATAAATCAACTATTCCCGCATATGATATCAATCTAAGTATATCCATATGTAAGGTTTCCCAAGGGCACTTAAACCAATGAATCTTTAAAATACGTACACACAAGAATGGAGCACAAAGGAAATAAATTTTCCGTTGATGCAACCAGCGGACTAAAAATGCGATCTTGTTGTACGCTCTTGGCGGTCCTAAGAGCCACGAGCGCTGCCTACCAGGGAGCATCACTTAGCCTTCAAATATATAGGCCGAGGTCTAGCTTGGTCATCGCAACCATGATCTTTGTGATTATTTACATCTCGAAATACAAATGATAATGTTTAGCGCAGCCGGGGTTAAAGGCAGCTTGGCAACTGGGACAGGCATTCCCGCTTGAAAGATACTCAGCAATTGTCAATTCCTTCTCGCAATTGCCACAGATCACGGCCTTGCTATTATGCTCTGTTTTTGACCAGCTTAGAGGTTCGTGGTCAGCAAGTGCATCGTGGCAACTGATACAAGCATAATAGATCCGGCAACATTTATGTCGTATCGCGATGATATCAAGATCCGAATGCCAATGGATACATCTCGTGCGTGACCTGACATCGATACCATGAATAAAAGGCGACCCATCTAGCGGCTTTCCAGGTTCTGTGTCTGGAAACCCCATATAGTACCGTATGCCGTCGAATATACAGCTGTAAAGGGTGGAGGAACGGAAAGGTGGTCGTCTTGTGGATGAATATAACGCAACTCGTCATCGAACTTGGATTGACAACAAATGAAACGTTCGAAACGCTGACCTCCAATTATTAGAAGGTTATCATTATGTAATCAAATCGGATTAAAGTGCCGCAAATTTACAATTTGTGTTGCAACGAGACTAATGTTAGCTAGAGCAACTCACAAACCCTGTCAACTGTTGTTTTGTTTAGACCGATGTTGCAAGGAATCGACATCTTTGAAACAAGTTTTATAATGGAATACTATTCTTCAGAAGCTCGATTTTTGCCATATGAATGAAACTGTGTTGCTGAATTTTAGTTTGATAAACGCAACTCATTTTAGAGTTTGGTTGCACAATACCCTCAAATTGACTCACGGAAATTGTGCACCTTTAAATTTAAACATTCTCCCCCATTTTCCGTTTCCATCAAACAACCATCCTCCTTCGTACCCTGCTTACCTCGCAATGGCAGCTCTAGGATTCGTCATCTCAACCTTTCGCAAGCGAATAGTCCAGGATAAGGATCATGAAGACCTTCCACCTCTAGGTTCCATCATTCGCGCAGCATATCCTCTACGTTATCCGGTACGTTCGTCTGTCTCATCACACGCTTCGTCACTCTCACTCGCCACGCCTGGCTACGATACAAAGCATCTTGGTATTGTTGTTGGCTGTCACCACGACTCTAAGGCATACAATATAACTATCTACCCAATATTGTCGTTTAGCAGCCGCCAGCATATCCCTATCTCATCTCGAATAAACCATTGGAAACCTGGGCCAAGACGATTACTCCTTCCGTTGCCTCATACCAAGACAACTCGATCTGGAAGCGCTATTTTTCAACCTGGTTTTCGCATTGCAACCACACCAAGCGACTTTGGTGAACCTCTTGATTGTGGCCTCTGGTTGGATAGAAGACCAAGCTGGCTTTGGGCTGATCCTGAGACCTTCTCACTCAAAATAGGAGCAGAGGTTAGTTACTATCACGCCGTACTAATCAGTATTCCATTGCTAATCATCCTTTAGTATGACGTTCCTGATATAACTTGGAATCTATCTGCCGCCGAGTTGCAGCGTGTCATTAAATACGCTAAGTTTATCGATGACTCAGATCTGGCCATGGCTGTTGCGTCTTCCGCGCTAGGACCTGCGGGTAGAGCTGGGGGGACTTCAGGCAATGAAGGGCGCAAAGGCTACGGTGGATCCAAATTCGAACCTTCCAATAATAATTCAACCAAGGCTGAACAGAAACAGAATGAAAAATACATCAACAAGGACGGCCTCGGAAGCAAGGAAACCAATACAAAGAACTTGGGGACTATTGTCATTATTAATGGTCAACCTGTTCTTGCTGTTTCAAAGGCAGAGCTTGATTCTTTTTGGGATCCTTATTCTGATGAGGATTGGGAGCCTTGGGAATGTGTAGAAGGTAATGAACTGTGGAACCAGTCTGGATGTTCAGATAAGGTGTCGAACTGGCTCCAGTCCGTCGGGATTTAGCGAGCTCGTGGTTCGATTAATGGCTTTTTTTGCATCGGGCGAACTGGGGTATGGCGTTTTGGCTTTCTCTTGCAACATGACCTTTTCTCTCGTTCTATTGTCTACATGCTACCTCTACAGTTTCTTCAGACGTGTTTCTTTTCATTTTCTCTTCTATGATTCGTGTTTTACTTGTAAAGCCTAGAAATATTAGACTTTAGTCTGTTTCACCGAGCATATATTGGGTAACTCCAAAGGCTTGTAAGATAATCTATATCTGAATGCAGAATGGAAAATAAGTGAAAGTTGTAAGCAACAATAAAAGACTACAGGAGATTCAAGGACACGAACTACTGTTTTTAGATAAGATCGTATAGGTAGATATAAAAAAGAATATTATAACTTTCCAATATTATTTAGTGTTGCGCGTGGTATGGAAGTGGTGGCAAATCGCTATTACTTCATCAGGAAAAAGTGTGTCGTCCTTAAGCACGCCCAGAGGAAGTAGGTTCCTTAACACTTTTAATGTTTTATTTGATAGTCATAATAATTATGATAATTATGATATTAATATAAAAGAAAACCATACATTTTAATTTTAGTTTTAATTATAATCATTATTATATTAAATTTTAAATAAATAATTTTAAAAAAAATACAATTTTTATTAATATATTTTATTTATTAATAATTTATAAAAAATAATAATTAAAATATGTGGACTGCAGGCACTGTTACCTCGCTCGGCGTTGCTCAGCGATCAACTACTTAAATACACTCAACCCAGTGCCCTCTAAATAGAATATTTTTGAATATTATATCCAACCTATATATAATATTTATAATTTAGTAATATTAAATATTAAATGTTTTATTATAATTACTTAAGTTATTTTGGTTATTAAAATTTAAATATAAAAATTTATCAAATTTTATTATATTTTTTAAATTTTATTTTTTTAGTACCACACCATCTTATTTTATATTTTTATTATAATTATTATAATTTATTATAAAACTAATTAATTTATATTTTGTAACAATTATAATATTATTTTAAATTTTATTTCTTTTTATTTTATTTTATTATTATTTTTAATTACTTTATATTATATTATTATGATTATTATTTCAAGTTATTTATTTCATCAGGAAAAACTGTGTTATCCTTAAGCCCGCAGGGCGGAAGCAGGTTCCTTAACGCCCTTAACGCCCTGCCTGGCGGTCGTGGTAGTCGTGGTGGTCATAATAATCATAATATTAATATAGAAAAAAACCATACACTTTAATTTTAATTTTAATTATCATCACCACCACCACACCAAATTTTAAACAAATAACTAAAAAAAAAAATACAATTCACCTTTTCTATATATTCAAACAATTTCACCTACCTTTTTTAAAAAAAAAGCTTTCTTTACCTCCTACTTTCTTCTTAAAACCAAATTTCATAAATTTTTATAAAATAAAAAATAATTTTTTTTTTTCTAAATAATTTTTTTAAAATTTAATAAAATCTTTTTATTAATATTATTTATTTATTAGTAATTTATAGAAATAACAATTAAAATATTTAAATAGTAAGTGTTTTTATTTAAAATTTTTATATATTTTTTATAAATTTATTAATTTTTTATATATATTTAGAAATTTTTTTATAAAGAAATATAAAAAAATTAAATTAATTTTAATTTTTAAAAAAAAATATAAATTTTTTTAAATTTTATTTTAAAAAAATTCATACCCCTTTTTTTTTAATTTTTATATTTTCTTGTTTAAGGAATGGGTTTTTGAGGTAGGAATCGCTTTTGCAGGGTGTTACGTTTTGTATATTTTTTTAAGACTTTAACAACCTTAGGACAGGCATTAAGGATAACACAGTTTTTGCTGATGTTTATACACAATTTAATTTCAAATTTATTAATATAAAATAATTATTAATTATTAACTAACACTAAACATGTCATCAGCAAAAAATAAATAACACATTCCTAGACTTCCAAAGTCAGAATATTAGAATATAAATTTATTTAATAATATATTTAGAAATTTAAGAAGTAATATAATTTTTAAAAAATTATTAAACTTTTATTATCTAAAAAAAAATATTGAAAATAACTTTTTAAATATATAAAAAAATAAGTTATTTAAGAATTTAAAAATTTAATTAAAGTTTAAAAATTAATATTATCTAAATATTTAATAAATAATTATTGTTTATTAATTATTAATTATTAATATTATATAAAATATATATATAAATTATAAAATTTATTATATTAATATAAATATATATAAAATAAAAAAACGTTTTTCTATCTTATATAATATTATAAATAAAAATATTAAAAAAAAAATTTTTATTTAAAATAAAATTTTTAAATTCTTAAATATCTTTTATAAATTAAAAATATTAATTAATTTCATCTTATAATAAACAATAAAGAATTATTAAAATTTTTAATATAAAAAGATTAAGTTTATAAAAAAATTAAATAATTTTTATAGATTATTATTAAAATTTTAATAATAATTATAAATTCTATAATAATAAATATCTTATATTAATTAAAAAAATTTTATAAAATTTTTTATTTATAAATTATTATTTTAATTTAATAAATAATATGAAAATAATTAGTATTATATACTAAATACTAATATATTTTATTAAATTAAAATTTTAAATATTAATATTTACTATAATATTATAATATTACTTAATTAAAACCTAAAATATAATAAAATATAAAAAATATATTTTTATTTTATTATTATTTATTAATATATATTTATTATTTAAGTAAAATGTATTATTTATTATTAATTAAAAATAAATAAAATAAATATTTTAATAAATAATTTTTAATTTATTTTTTAATCTTTAATTATTAATTTATATATATAAAATTAATTTTATTCTAATTAAAATATAAAATATTTTAATAGATTTTAAAAATTTATTTATAAATTTAAAGTAGGTATTAAACAAAAAATATTAAATTTAGTTAATATAGATATAAATATTTTATTTATTAATAAAATAAAATTATTATTTAGAAATAAATTTTTATTAAATATTAGAATTTTTAGATTTATAATTATTAATTTTAATTAGTAGTTAGTATTTAATTAATAAAATAATAAATATATAATAAAGATAATTATATAGTAAAATCTTTAAAAATTAATATAAATTATAAATTAATTAATATTAATATTATATTTATAAATATTAATAATAAAATAATAATTAAAATAATTAATAAAAATAATAATAAAACCATTAAAAATTTATATTAAATATATATTGTTTAATTAATCTATTATTAATAAATATTAATAAAATAATATATTTATATATAAATATTTATAAAATTGTATTAGAATAGATAATAAAATTCTATAAAGATGTTTTTAATATTAAAATATTAAAATAATTAATATTTTATTGAAATTTATAAATTTATTATTTTTAAATTAGTTTTTTAATATATTAATTATATTAATAAAATTATTAATAATTTTTAATTTATTAATAAATTTTTATGTAGTAGTTTTAAAAACAATTATTATCTTTTTAGATATTTTAAGAATTTTATTTATTTTTAAAAAATTAATTTAAAATAATTAAAATATATATATATATATAATTTAATAGTAAATATATAATAATAAAAATTTTATAATAAATAATAACCATTTATTTAAATTATTATTAATAATTTAGCATATTCACTTAAAATATTTTAATTTTTAAAAAGTAAGTTTCTTTTAAAAAACATAATAATAATATAAAAAATATATATATATATATATATATATAATAAAAAGTTTAAAAAGTTGGGAATAAATATTAAATATTTACAAAAAGACAATAATTAGAACAAAATAATATTTCTTATAAAAATAAAAAATTTAAGAAATTATAAAATTATAAAATTAAAAATTAAAATTAAAATTTTCTTATTAAAATATTTTTTAATAAATGCTAACTAGTTATAGTCAGTTTATTATATATAATTGAATTGTTGTAAATTATATTATAAATTTAAAAATTAATAAAATTAATATGATTATTAATTAAAAATTAGTTTATTTAAATTAATATTAATTACATAATATATATAATATTATTAATAAAAAATAATTTTTTAAAAATAGGATTATTAAGGAAGAAAAAATAATTATTAAATTGTAAATATTATTTATATAATTATTACTAATTATATTTAGTTTTATAATAACAACAATATTATATTTTTATTAATTTAAAAATTAATAAAAAAATAATAATTTAATATAGAATAATTAATATTTTTATAAATAATCATAAATATACTTTTTATTATAAAAATAAAATCTTTATATAATTTATTATTTTTTATAAATATAATTTTATATATCTAATTAAATATTTAATATAAATAATTAATTTATCAAAATCTAGTATTTTAATTTTAAATTAATTATATAATTAATATAATAATTAAAGAAAAATCTTTTAACATTTGTTATTATATAATAATAAATGTTAAAAATTTAATATAAAATTATTTTTAATAGTTTTATATAATGTTTTTAAAAAAATTAAAATTAATAATATTAGTTTTAGAAATTAATATTATTTTATTATTTTTAAATATTTAATATTTAATATTTAAATTTTTTAAGGATTATAAAGTTTCTTCTTAAAATCATTTATTTATAAATAATAAATATTTATTAATTATAAAAATATAAAAAATATATTTTATTCATATTAATATATTAAATATTAGTAAATTAATTTCTTTTACTTTAATATTAGAGTTATTGTTTTTAATATTAAAATCATTTTTCAATAAAATTTATTTAATAATATATTATAAATTTTAATTATTTTTATATATATAAATTTAAATATATTAATTTTTATTTTAAACTATATTATATATTTAAATTTGTTTTAAAACTACTTTTATTTTTTTTTTAATAATAATATAATTTTAAAAATATTAATTATTATTTAATAATTATTAAATAAAATTTAAAATATTTAATTTCTATATTAAAGTAATTTTTATTAATATATATTAAAAATTTAAAAATAAAAATTAATATAATTTAATATTTAATATTTTTTTAATTTAATATCAATATATAAATTCTAAAACATTTATTAATTAATTATTAAAGTATTTAAATAAATATATATAACTTATATGATATATAAGTTAGTATATTTTATTATATTAAATAAATTTAATTTTTAAAAATTTTATTTATATATTTTAATAAATTTATTTATTTTTAATTAATTTATTTTTAAATAAATAATTTAATATTTTTATTAATAATTTTAATCTATTACTTAATATTTTTATTTATTTTTAAATTTTTTTAGTTTTTATATAAAGTTAAATTTTAATATTTATAAAAATATTATTAAATTGATAAATTGTTTTTAAAAATAATTAAGATATTTAAGCGTTTTATTAATATAATTATAATATTAAGTTAAAAATAAAATTTGAAATAATTATAAATATATTATAAAAATATATAAATATTAGATAATAAATAATTAATAAATTATATAAAATAATAATTAGATTATTAAAAAATATGATTAATATTTTATAATTTTTATTTTATTATTATATAATTTGGTTGAAAAATTTCTTAAAAATATTGAAATTAAAATATAATGAAAATCCAACTTAGAATATATTAAAAATATTTAAATATTTATAAATATTTATAAATTAAATAATTTATATTAAAATATTTTTTAACATTCTAAGGTATATATTATGTAAAAGATCTAATTTTAATAATATTAATAATTAAATAATAAGTAATTAGTAAAAGATAAATTATATTAATTAAAAAATATAATTATTAATAATTTAAAGATATTAATTTTTTTTCTTTTTTAATTTTATTATTTTATAAAAAAATTTTAATATCTTTATATTTATAATAATTTTATTTATTTATATAAATATTATATTTTTTAAAACACTAAAAGTTTATTTTATATATAGAATAACTCATTAGGAAAAACCAAAAGGTGTTGGGAAGTTATTATATAGTGGTGAGGATATAAAATATATTACTTAAAAGTTAATAATAAATAGTAAGAAATTAATAGTTTAAATATTTATTTTATTAAAAATTTAAATATTATTAATATTTAATATTATTTTAAACAAATCTATAAAACATTTATCATAAAATAATAATTAATTATTAAAAGCTATTAAATATTTAAAATTATTATAATATATTATTTTTATATTTTTATAAATTAAAATTTAATTTATAGTATATTAAAAATAATTTACTAATTAATAAATAAAAAATAATTTTAAATAAATAATTAAAATTTAATAAATTATTTATAATAATAAAAATATTATTATTTTAAAAAATTTTATATACCAATATATATAATATTATTATTTTAAATTATTTATCATCAACCCTAAACATATAAATAAAAATAATAATAGTTTTCTAATAAACAATTCTATTTTATCACTAATTTAATTAATTAAATTAATATTTATTTTAAAATATTTTCTAATCTTATTATATTTTTTTTTTTATTATTTAAAAAGATTTTTACCTTTTTTTTATTTTAAATTTTAATTTATAAATAAATATTAAGCGTTTTCAAATAACTACTAAATGTTACACTTCGTACGCTACCCAATGTAACAATACAAATATACAATATTAAGATATATAAAACTCTCTTTTTATTTAAAATACTTAAATTTTTTAATAAAAAATATATATAAAACTACAAAATATCAAAAATAATTTATTTAAAATATATAATAATAATAAAATAAAGATAATTAAATACTAAATTATATTTAAATTAATTAATAAAAATAAAAATATTTTTATTAATTTTAACAATAATCTTATATATATAAACATCATAGAATATTTTTAAAAATTCGTTTTTCTCATATACTCACATAAATGAAACATATAAACAAACAAACTTCTAAAAATTCTCATATTACTTATTTAAATTAAAAAATAAATAAATAAATATTTATATTATACCATAATATAATATTCTAAACAAATATATAAACTTTATAAATAAATATATTAAAAATAATATATATCTATAAATATAAAATACAATAATAAAAATTAAAACAATATAACACAAAATATAATATAAATATTTATACTATCAAAACTTATAATCTATAATATTATTTTTTTTTTTTAAAATAAGCTTTTATATAGATGACTTTTTTATAAAATCTAAAATTTTATATAAATAATAGTAATTAAATATAGGATAATAATATATTATTATTATTTTTATATAAAAATTTAATTTTATATATTATTGGTTTTTGTGTTAGAATTAAATCTATATAGAATAATAGTTTATGTTATAGTATAAAATTTATTTTAAAATAAATATTTATATAATTATGTATATATAAAAATGTAATAGTTAAATTAAAATAGTAAAATAAAATTTAAATTATAAAATATTCTTATAAATATAAGTAATTAATATATTTTTAAAAATAATAATATTAATAAATAAGTGTTAAAAGAAATTAAAATAAATTTTTTATTAATATTACATTATTTAAACTAATTAGATTAAGAATTTTAATATTTTTTTTTTTTTTTTTTATAAATTTTATATTTAGAATAAATATTTTTGCTTCATCATATCTAAAAATATAAACTATTCCATTTATATTTGAAATAAATAGCGTAGTTATTTAACAAACTCGCGTAAATATTTTTTGAATTTTTATATCCAATCTTTTTATTAATTAATTTATAGTAGATCAATTAGATTATTAAATAAAAAACAAGAAAAAAAAATTAAAAAAATTAGAAAAGGAATAAATTTTAATATAATAGAAAATATTTAAAATTTAAACAAAGATTATAAAAAAATATAAAAAATTAAAGTTATTGAAAATAAAATATATAAAAATAATTATTTATAAAAATAATTTATTAAAATAATTGGTTAAATAAAAAAAGGTGATTGAGTAAATAAAAATTAAATCTCATAAAAATATAAATATGGTTTTTATTGAAGAGGAGATGGCGCAGATTTATCAAAAAACTATGGGTAGTTTTATTAATTATTAATTTTAAAATTAAATTTTTTTTAGTTGTTTATGTTCTTTTTTTATAAATTATATTATATTTTTTTATTAAAAATAAATTTAAATAATAGTAAGAGGTAGGTTATATTTAAAAATCTATTTATTATTTTATAATCTATATAGTAGTAACCATTTAATTAAATATTTATTATTTTTATTAAATTTATTAAAAAATTTTTTAAATTTATATTTTATATAATTTTTATATTTTAATTTTTTTTTTTTTAAATTTTTTCTTAGATTTAGAAGAGTTAATTTTAAAAATAAAATATAAAAAAATTAATAAATTTAAGTAAATTTTAAAATTTTAAATTTAAAAATATTATTATTAAATTTTTAATAATAATAAAAATTTATATTTTTAATAATTTAATTTTTATTTATTTATTTTTATTTAATATATTTAATAAATAGATATACTTTATCTCCTTCCTTTAAAAAATATTTCATATATTATTAATTATAATAATATAATATATATTTTATTATAAATTAAAAATTTTTATAAATTATTATAAATTTTTTTATATTTTTACATATTTTTTATTTTTAGGATAATTTCCTTAAATATTATAAAAATAGGATTATGGTAAGGTTCCATTCTTTAAATATTTTATAAAATATATATTTAATAAATAAATGTTTAGATGTATTATAAGTAAATTCAAAATATAATAATAATTTAATTTAATTATTTTATATTATATTAAAGAAACTTTTAATTATATTTCAATGATTTAAATAATTTGTTTTATAACTTTATTTATTTAGATATGTTTTTACTAATAATATTAATTTTGGTATTAATCTGGTTTTTAATTAAATTTTAAAATTTATTAATAAATAATATATTTTTATTATAAATATATTTAAATTATAATTTATATTAATTAAAGATTCATTTATTATAAACTTATTCAAATTTCATTATAAATTATTTAAAATTTTATAATTTTAAAATTATTATTTTACTAAATTTATAAATAATAATTAAAACTTTATTATAAATAATATTTGTAAAAAATCTCTAAAAAATATTCCTTATATAAAATTATATAAAATAATTTAAAATAGTCCTAAAAATATATTATAAAATTATAATTTTTATAAAATAAATATTAATTATTATAAATTTTAATATATTATTTAATATATTATTATATTTAAAAAAAATAAGACTTAATTAAAAATTTTTAAATCTATTTAATTTTTAAATATCTATAGGCTAATATATTATAATATTATTTAATAAATTATTATTAAAGTTTTTTGTAAGTATGTAAAGAAATCTCTAAAAAAATAAATTTTTTTATTATAAAATAGTTTAGAATATTAAAATTTTTAATAATATTTTTTTATTATAAAATATTTTTAATAATTATATTTAAAATTTTTGTAAATTAATTTTTAAAATATAAAAATAAAATTAAGAACTTTATTAATTAAAATAATTATATATTATTTTTTTAAAATAATTTTTTTATTAGATTAGATTTTAACTATTAAATCTAATTATTAACTAATAATATTAATTTTAGAGTTTTTTTTTATAATATATAATTTTTATATTATATTAATTAATTTTTATTAATAAACTTATCATTTATTGAAATTTTTAAAAGATAAAAATAAATAAAATTTTTATAATCTAAATATATTATAAAAGTTTTTTATTTAAAAATATACTTTTATATTTTATAAATTTAAATAATAGTTATTAATTCTTTATTATAAATAAAATATTATAATTTGGTAATATTAAATTTATAAAATAAATAAATAATAAAGTACTATTTTTAATTTAATTATAATTAACATAGATAAATTTTAGTATAGTATTAAAAACATTTATTTCAATTTTAATAAATAGGTTAGGATTATATAATTTAAAAATAGAGGCTAAAAAAATAATTTTTAAATATATTAAAAGTGTATATTTAATTAGAAATTATTTTAAAATATATTTTAATTTTTATTAATTCTAAAAAACATTAAATATATAATTATATTATTTAATAAATTATTAATAATAGTTATATAAGCCTAAAAGACTTAAATATTTTTAACATTTTAAGGTTAAAACCATTTTTAAATAATTTTTAAAATCTATTTTAATTTTTTAAATAGTGACAATGGTTTTAAAAATTTATATTTTATAATTTTAAACTCTATTTTTTTAATTTAATTTTAAAATTATATTTATTTAATATTTTAAAAATAATAATAATATGTTGTTAATATTTTTAAAATTTTTATTATAAATTAATATATTATTTAAATAAATAATATATATTTTATTAATATAATTTTTAATATATAATTTATAAAAATTTAAAAAATATAAAAACATTAATTAATTTTATAAATATAATTAAATATTTAAATAAACTATAATAATATTTAAATATTATTTTTAAACATTTTTAAAACAATTTATAAATTATAATAAATAATAATAATATTAAGTTTAGTAAAACAAATAATTTTAATAAAATAATTTAGAAATTTATTAATTTATAATAAACTATTATAATTTTTAATAATAATAATATTTAAATTTTAATAATTAATATAGATTTATAATTTTATTTTTTTAAAAACAAAAAATTAAATATCAATAAAAATTTTAAAAATAAATATATTTTTTATAGATTTTTTAATATATTTTTAAATATTTTAAATTCTTTTTATATAGTATAAATAAATAGAAATTTAAATATAATACCTTTTATAATAATATTTTATAAATAAATTTATTAAATAAAAATAATATATTCTTATTTTTAATTTTTTAAAAATTCAAATTTATTTAAAAATCCATTTTAAGATTTTAAAAAATAAAATATTTTTAATAATTTCTTTAACAATTTAAATAATATCTTTAACCTTCAACTATATTTATTTAAAAATATTAAATTTATTATAAAAATAATAATAAATTTTTTTATTTAAAAAATATTTTATAAATTATAAATAAATTTTTTTTAATTACTTATAAATAACTTATTAAATTTATTGTAAGTTTTGTTGATAATTATAATAAGTAAATTTAATTATTTTATTTTTAAAACTTATAACTAGGTTATAGTCTTTTAACCAATTATATCCTAGAATAAAATTGTTATTAGTGAAATTAAGGATGTTGATAGTTTGTTTTTCCAAATGTTTATTAATAATAAGGATAATGTTAGTTTTATATTTAATTATACTTAAAAGGTTTTTTTCAAAAATAATAACATTATATATAGTATTTTTAAATCATATAAAAAAATTATATTTTTTAATATATTTTTTTACAATATATGTAGTTTTTGCTCTACTATCCGCGAAAGCTTATATAAAATTTTCATTAATAGTACAAAATATTTAAAAATATTATTTCTTAATTTAATTAAAAATTTTATTAAATCCTTTTTTAATAAAATTAAAGTCAGATAATTTAATATACATTATTATTCAAAGTTTTTTTAATTTAAAATATTATATCATTTAATATTATTAAATTTTACATAATATAAGGTGTTTTTTATTTTTTCCCATTCTTAAAAATTAAATAATATATTTATTATAATTAAAATATTTTATTAACAATTTTAAATATAAAATTTTAAATTTTTTTTATAATAAAATTATTATTTGCAATTTGGGTAGCTTTTATAAATATATAGTTTTAAAATTTTTTTTTAATACATTATAAAAATGATATTAGTTTATTCTTACACACAATCAGTGTAAATATAAAAATTTTTATTATAGAAACAATAATTAAAAAATTTTAATTTATAAAATTAACATTTTTTTTTTTAATTTTTATAATATTAATATTTAATATAATATTAATGGTATTTAAACTATCCATATATAACTAATATATTTTATAATCTTATGCTAAATTAATTCTATAATAATAAAGTATTATAAGGTAAGTAATTTATTAATAAAATTTATAAAAATTTTTATCATTTTTATACATTTATAATTAAAAACAATTACTTGGTTTATACAATTTTAATATATAAATTTAATAAAATTTATATTAAAATATTTATACAATTAATATTAATACATTTTATAAAATTTTATATATTGATTGATAAATTAGGCCAATTCTTATTATTAATATAAAATATTAAATAACCATATTTTATAAATTTAATATTAAATAAAATAAATTATTTAAAATATTAATTTTTAATATATAATATTTATTTCTAAAATTTTTCTAAATCTAATCTTTAATAGTATTATCAAATTTAAAAATAATTAATTATAGATTTTTATTAAAAGGCCAATTAATATAAATATGGATTTTATAATCTAATTTTATGTAGCTTTATAATATTTTTAAAAATAAATTTTAGATTTATAATAATATAAAATTTTCAAGATTTATTATAAATAAATTTTTTTAAATTTTATATTCTTTTTAAATTATTTAAAAAGTTTTATATATATCATAAATATACCATTTTTTGGAAAAAATTTTCCCATTTAAAATAATATTTTTATAATAAATTCAATTTTATTTTTTATTAAATATTTTTAATTTCTAATTTTAAAAAATATATTTTAAATAAAACAATAAAAAAATAAAAATTTAAATTCTTTTTAACATAGTTAAAACTTAAAATATAATAAAATTAATATTAAAATCTTTTTTATTAATTTAATAAAAATAATATTAAATTATTATTTTTTAAAATTCTTCTTTAAATTATTAATAATCATTTTCATATTTTTAATATATTTGTTATAGCTTTCTTAATACTTCTTATAATTATATTATTTTTATAATATTTTTAATTAATTATTTAAATATTTTTAAATATTAATTAATTAAATAATTTTATTTAATATATTTTTCCTTATTATACTAATAATATATTAATTTATTAAATTTTAGAAAATAATTTTTAAATTATTAATTTTAATTTTAAATCTTTCCTAATTTTATAAAAATAATTTAAAAGTATTTTTAAAATCTAATTATTTCTATTTTATTATTATTAATTATTTAATTTTTAATAATTATTTTAAAAAACATATAAAAATTATTTTAATTCTAAAATAATTAATTTTAATTTATTATAAAATAATTTTTAAAATTATAAAATAATTAATTTTCTTAACTATTATTATAAGATTTAAATTAATTATTTTATTAATTCAAATAATTTCCTTAAAAATTAAAAAATTAATTATAATTATTATAAATTTATAATAAATTTATAAAATATTTATTTTATATTTTAAAAATAATTATTATCAAATCTTATAATTAAATCTTTAATTATATAAATAAATTTTTAAATTATATATAATTATTTTAATAATTTCCTATTTTTATATAAATTTTAATTTTTCTTAATATAATAAATTAATTATTTTATTATATATCCAATTATAAAAATATAAATATTAATAATTTAAAAATATTTTTTAATAAATTTAATTTATTATAAATTTTAAATAATATAAATTCTTTAATTTTATTTTAATATTTATAAAATTATTTAAGTTTTTAATAAAATATAAATAATTAATAAAAATTTAAATAATATAATCATTATTAATTTTTATTTTTTATTTTTCCTATTTTTTTATATTATATAAGGTAAAAATTATAAATATAAAAATAATTCCTATAAAAATATAAGAAAAAATAAATTTTATTTTTAATATTTTAAAATTATTAATACTAAAAATAAAAACAATAACTTATTAAATAAATTAATTAAATTTATATAATAAATTGTTAAATTTATTAAAATCTAATATTTTTACTTTTATAATAAATAATAAATTAAAATAAATTAATAAAATTTATTAAAAATTATTAAAATTATTAAAATATTTTTTATTATTATTATTAAAATTTTATTAAAATTTTTAAATTTTAAAATTAAAAACTAACTTATAATAAAATCTATTTTTATTTAATATAAAATAAAATAAATTTTATTTAATTTTTAATTAAATTTTAAAATAATTAATATAACTTTTCTTTTAATTATATTGGATATACTTTATATATTTTATAAATTTTAGTAATTATTTAAATTATAATAATCATTTTTTAAATTTTTTAAAATTTTTATAATTATTTATTTTTAAATTTTATAAATATTTATTATTATTTAAAATAATAATTTTTATTAAACTATTAATAATTTTATTAAATATATATAATTCTTCTTCTTATATTTATATAATAATATTAAAATAAATTTTATCATTAATAATTAAAATTTTATTTTTACTTTTAAATAAATCAACTTTAAAGATTAATAAAAATAAAAATAATACTTTTTTTATTTTTATAAATATAAAAATATTTAATTAATTTTATAAAATTTAATTTTTAATTTGTTTATTTAAATATTATATAGATAAAAATAATTACCTTTTTGTTTATAATTTTATTTTTAAAAATTATAAAATCTTTTAAATTAAAAATATCATTATATATATACTTTTTAATTAAAAATAATCAATTAAAATATTACACTTTATATACTACCTAATATAATAATATAAATATGTAATATTAAGATATATAAAACTTTTTTACTTAAAATACCTAGGTTTCTTAGTAAAAATATATATAAAGTTATAAAATATTGAAAATAACTTATTTAAAATATATAACAACAATAGAATAAAAATAATTAAATATTGAATTATATTTAAATTAATTAATGAAAATAAGAATATTTTCATCAATCCTAACAATAATCTTATATATATAAATATCATAAAACATCTTTAAAAATTCATTTTTCTCATATGTTTATATAAATAAAACATATAAATAAATAAATTTTTAAAAATTTTTATATTACTTATCTAAGTTAAAAAATAAATAAATAAATATTTATATTATACCATAATATAATATTTTAAATAAATATATAGATTTCACAAACAAACATACTAAAAATAATATATATTTATAAATATAAAATATGGTAGTAGAAATTAAAATAGTATAGCGCAAAACACAATATAGGTATTTATACTGTTAAGACTCGTGGTCTGTGACACTAAATAATAAAATATATTTTATTTTATTATTAAACTCCCATTTTCTAAATTATTAATAAAAGATATTTTATTTAAATAAAAATAAAATAATATTTTATTTATTAATAAATATTTAGTAACTTATTTAAAATTATAATAATTAATAATAAATTTATTTATTTTTTTTAAAAATTTTATTTTATTTAAATTTTCTAAATTTTAAATTTCTTTATTAAATTTTAAATATTTAATTCTTATTTAAAATTTAATAAATAAATAGAGTCCGTTAAAAGCTTATTAAAATTTATAAAATATAATTAAATATAATATTTTTTAAATAAAAATTTTTTTTTTTTTTTTTTTTTTAATACTAAAAATCTATTAACCAATTTTATAAGTTTTTATTTATTTAGATAAAATTTTACAATATATTTATTCAATATATAAAAATAATAACTTAATAAATATTAATAAATTTTGAATTAACTAACTTTTAATAATAATTATTAATATAATTAATTTTAATAAAAATATTATTTAAATAATAATAAATATTTTTTATTATATAGTTATTAATTACTAAAGTATTTTTAAATTCTAATATTATTTTATTATTTAAAAATTTATTATTTTTTTTTATTATATAATTATTTATATAATTATATTGTTTAAATAAAATTAAATAATATTAATATAGATTTTAAAAATATTACTCTTTTTTTTTATTATTATAAAAGTATGTATTAAATAGAGATGAGAATCAGCTCGCTGTATATCACCTTACTACATAAAGCACTATAAGCAGTAAACGCTATACTCTATAATTTTAGAATGTTATAATTTATAATAGAAGAATTAAAAGAATAGAATAAATCAATATATAAATATATTATATATATAAAAAAAATAATTAAAAAAAATATATATATAATAAAAATAAAAATCCTTATTATTTACTTTAAATATATATAAAATAATTATATTTTATATATATAAGTAGGAAATATATTAAAATAAAAAATAAAAAATTAAATATATAGATTATAATAGAATAGGAAAAAAAAATAAAAAAAATATAAAATATATTATTTTATATATTTATAATTTTTTTTTTTATAATATAATTATCTTATAGTTATAAAATATAAAATAATAATATTAATATAGTGTTACTTTTTTATTAAAAATTATTAATAATAACATTATTAATTATATTATAATAATATTATTAATATTTTAATTTATATTATTAATATTATTATTAATATTATTTTTTGGGTTGATATATTTATTAAAATTATAGGTATTTAAAAATATTATTAAAATTTTATTTATCTAATTAAATAAAAGGATTAGTATGTTATAGCTTTTAAATTAAAAATATAATAATATATAAATTTTATTTTAAAATTTAATAATAATAGTTATCTTTTAATAAAATAATTTATAAAATATAATAATTTTTTTATATATTTATATATTATATTATAATTAAAAAGAATAAATAATATATTTATATAATTATAAATAATATTATATATATTACTTTATTAAATACTTTATAATTATTATTTAAAATAATAAATAATTCATTTTCTATATTTTGATTATTTTATTATTTTTAATTAATAAAAATATTGGTAATAGTATTATATTATATAATTAATATAATAAATTTAATAAATTAAATTTAATAATTAGGTAGTAATAATAATAATAATTGTTTATTATAGTAATTAAAAATTTAATTTATTATTAGTATGTTATAATAAATTTTATTTAAAAATTAATATTATTATTTTTAATTAAGTATAATATAGCAATATTATAATATATTATAAAAATATAATTTATTTATTAATAATAATATTTTAATAAATTATAAAATAACTAAAATAAAAATATATGTAATGTTATATTAATAAAATACTTTTTTTTTTATTATATATTTTTATTATATAATATATATATAATCTTAATATATTATATTTAATATTTTTTTATATTTTATTAAATTATAATTAATAATTACTTCATTATACTATTATTTTAATATTTTATTATAATAAAAATCTTTAACTAATTTAATTTTTTAAATTTTTATTTATTAAAAAAAATAATATTTTATAAAATTAATATATTTATATTTATTTAGTAATATTTTAATATAAATATTAAAATAATAATTAATATAATTATTAATTTATATTTTAATAATATAGGTATATTATAAAATAATATATTTTATTAAAACATAAATTAATATATACTATATAATAAATAGATTTTTTATATAATTTGTTAAAAAAAATTATAAAATTAATTTTATTATTATTTTATATTATCTTTTATTTTAAAACATTAATAATAATAATAAAAATTAAATTTTTAATTAATATAGTTTATTAAGAATCTATAATTTTTTATAATTATTTATAATATAATTTTTTTATTATTATTTTAAATAATATAGTTTATAATTAATTAAAAATATTATTTATATTAATAATATTATTATATTTATTATTTTTTTATATTTTTTTAATATTACCACTATTATAATAATAATATATAAAAATATATTTTAATTAAATGAAAATTCAAATTTCTCAACTAATATATATTTAAAATAATTTTAAATTATTATTTATTATATAAATTTATAATTTTTAAAATTATATATAAGTGATAGGATTTGTTTAAAAATATTTAATTAAAATTTATTATTTATTATTTAAATAATATAATTATTAAATTAATTTTAACATAAATTTTTATTATATTTTATAATATTAAATTTTTAATATATATTTAATAAATATTATATTTAAAAATATATTTTATATAAAAAAAATAATATTTAAATTATTATTTAATATAATAAATAATTTAATAAATATTTTTAATATTATAATATTTTTATTAATTTAATATATTTAATAATATTTTTAAAACATTTATTTTATTTTTTTATTTTATTTTTTTTTTTTTTTTTATAATAATTATAATAATAATATTATCTAATATTAAGTAATAAAATTTTTTTAAATTTTTTTAATTAATTTATTTTTATATTATTTTTTATAAATAAAATTAATATATATAAGTGAAATATTTAATTTATTTTAATAATAATTATTATTTATAAATAAAAAAATTTAAAAGTTAATATAATATTACTTTTTTAAATATATTATTTTTAAAATTTATAAAATATATTATTATAATTGTTTTATTTATTATTTAAAATTATTTTATTTTTTTAGTTTATTAATTTAATATTTATTATTTATTATTTACTAAATTTTTATTTATAAATTCATCTAATATAAAGATAATAAAAATAATAGATATAGTGATTTTTTATTATATAAAGGGTTATGTTTTTAGTATTTTATAAAATAAGCCATAATTATTTATATTATAATTATAATTAATAAGTTTTTATAATATAATTTTATTAGTTTTGATGTTATCTAATTTCTTATTTTTAAAACTAATAATTATTTTATTAGTTTTATTAATATTTTTAATTTTAAGAATTAAATTAAAGTTAAATATTAAAATTTTTATTATTATATTATAATAATATATAATTTACTTGATGAATAATAATAATATTTATATTTATTTATAGAGAATATTTTTTATTAAAATAATTAATTTTTTTATAAATTATTATTAATTTTAAAATATATTTTTATCAATAATATAATTATTTTTTTAATATTTTATTATATTTAATATAATTTCAAAATTTTTTTTTATTTAATATTTTTAATTATAATAATATAATTTCAAATTTTTTATAAATTTTTAAATTTATAGATATAAAATTATTAATTTTTATATAAGAAATTAATATTTTTATATTATTATAAATTTATTTATTAATAGGAATATTTTTAATAAAATTTATTAATATAATAAATATATTTTTATAATTTTAATATTATATATATATATTATAATAATATTATAACTAAAAATAAATAATTTTATATTAATAATAAAAAAATAATAATTATAATAAAAGTAATATTTAAATAAAAATAATACTATTATAAATATTATTTATCTTATATAAAAATGTTGTTTTAGTAGTAGAGGTATTTGGGATAATAAATATTTTAAATATATATATAAGTATATATATATATATATATATATTTTAAATAAAAGTTTATATTTGTTTATTTATAAAATTTTTAAATATTTAGGTGGCTTATTCTTTTCTCTTTTTATTAAATAATTTTTTTTTATAAATATATTAATTTAAGTATTAATATATTTTTTTTAATAATAATATATATAAATATTTTTTATAATTTTAATTTTTTAATTTTTAAATATTATAATTATTTTATTAGATATTTTTAATAATAGATAGATTCAATATAGAATATTTATATTAATTTTAGATATAATTTTATTAATAATTATAATATTTTTTTAACTTTATTATTATTCTCCAATTATTTTATTTTATTATTTTCTTTTATAATATACACTTCTATTTATTTATATAAAATAATAATAGTTCTACCATTTTAATATTAATTATTATTAGGATAATTAATAATATAATTATTTATATATTTTTAATAATATTTTATTTTTTAATTTATTATTAAGAATTATTTTTAAGAATTTTATTATATAAAAAATATTATTATTAGAATTGTTTTATTTTTATTTAATTAATAATATAATATTTAATATTAATAATATAATTTTTTTATATAATATAAATATATATATTATATTTAAATTTTTTTAAAATTTATATTTTTAATATAAGTATAGTTTTTTTGAATATTAATATAATATTAATATTATTTATATATTTAATATAATATTTTTAATAATATTGATTAATTATTTTTAATATATTATTTTAATATTTTTATATTTATTATTATTATATAATTTTTAAGTATATATATATTTTTAAATATTATAATAATTTATTTATAAAAATTATAATTATCTTTTTTATTAAAAATATTATTTAATATAATATATTTAAATATTTTTTTATAATAAAAATAAATATTATAATATATTTATAAATTTCTTTAATATTTATAAATAATTAAAAATATTAATTTATTTTTATAATAATTTTAAAAATATTAATTTATTTTTATAATAATTTTTAAAATATTAATTTATTTTTATAATAATTTTTAAAATATTATTAAATATTATATTATTTAATTTTCTATTAATAAAATTATCAATATTTTTTCATTTTTTTATTAAAATATTTCTTTATTTATTATAAAATATTTTAATAAATTATTAATTATAATATACTTAATATTAAATATATACTTAATATTAAATTTAAATAATTATATTTAAATTAATTATTAAATTATTAATTTTTAATAAATTAATTATAAATATATTTAATTATTATATTAATATTTATATATTAATTTTAAAATAAAATATATACTTAAAAATATAATTTTTAATACTTTTAATAATCTATAATATTTTTATTTAATTATATTATATTTTAATTAATATTATTCTATATTTTATTTTATAATAAATAAAATATTTATATTTATTAAAATATTATATTAAAATTATACTTTATTTAATTAATAAAATATTTATTGTTAAAATTACCTTATTTATAATAAATAAAATATTTAAATTAATATTAAATATTTTTAATATTATATTATTTATTTTTAATTTTTTTTTTTAATAAAATTCCTATTCTTTCTTTATTAATAAAAGATTAATATTATTATTTTAAAAAATCTTTAATTTATATTTAATAATAAATATATATATTTATAACTCTTACTTAATTTAAATTATTATATTTTTAATTTAGAATAGTAATTTTACTAAATTAAATATTATTTATTAATATATATATATAATTAATTATATAAATTTTATTAATTAAAAAATAAAATTTTATTATTAATATTATTAATCTTGTTTATTTTATTTTTATTAATATTTTATTAAAATTAATTAATATTTTTAATATATAATATTATACTTTAAGTATTATTTTTATTATTATAAATAAATTATAAATTATATATTTTAAAATTATTTATAAATAATATATTATATTTTTAAATTATTATAAAAATAATTATTATAATTTATTAAAATATAATTATTAAATTAATAATATTTTAAACTAATATTATTTATTAAAATAAATTATTTATAATTAATAATAATAATATCTCTTAAATTTTTATTAATAGTATTTAATTATACTTAAAATATAAATCAAAAGAAATTTATAATATATTTTTATAAAAATTTTTAAAAACTAATTAATATCAAACAATATATTAACATTTTAAATAATAATAACATTAATATGTATTAGTAAATACTATTTAATATTTTTTTAATTAAAATTAGAGATTTTATAAAAATTATTATATAATTTTAATATTTTATATTTTATATAATTTTAAATTATTTTTAATTATACTTTAAATACACCACTATATAAATTACAAATACTTATTATACTTGATAAAATATTGTTTTAATAATAATTAACAAATATACTTTTTTTAAAATATTTTATTTTATTAAATTTTAGAATAAAATAATTTTTATTATTAAAAATTATTATAAATTTTTTTTAATAATAATTTTTTTAATATATAATATTTTTATATATTTTTATTAATTAATTACTTTTTAAATAATATTAAATTTTAAAATTATTTATTTTAAATAAAAACATTTTATATAACATTTTATATAATATTTATTAATAAAAATTTAACAAATATTACTATATATTATAGTAAATTTATTAATAAATATAGATAAATTAATAAAATATATTTTATTTATTTTATATTTATATAAAATATAAATATTTAAGTTAATTATTATCTTTCCTTTTATATAAATTAATTTTATATAATTTACATAAAATTTTATATAATATTTTTATCTTAATAATAATAAAAAAAAAAAAAAAAATTAATTTATTTTTATTAATTTATTTTTTTTATTATTTTTTATTAAATAAAATTATTTATATTTTAATAATTTTAATAATTTAATTTTTTTATTAAATATTATTCTAAAAAATTATTAATTTATAATAATATTATTATTTTATTAATATAAATAATCAATATAATATTAATATTAATTTATATTTAATTATATAAAATTGTTTTATTATATATATTTTTTATTAATTAAAAGAATCTTTTTATTTAATAATAATATTATTTTTATTAAAATCTTCTAATATAAATATATTTTAAATTTTTTAATAAAAAGATTATAAATTAACTATTTATTTTTCCTTTTATAAATTAAAATGTTAATTTTATTATATTTTTATATTTTTAATAATTATTAATAATTTTTATTAAAATAATTATTTTAAAATAAAATTATATTTTAATTTATTTATTAAAAAATATAAAATTTAAATTATACTTTATTTAAATAGGTAAATTATAAATTATTTTATTTAATAATATTTAACAATTTTTAAATATAAAGTAATTATATTATCAATTTATTTTATTTATAATTTTATTTATTTAATAAATTTTTATTAATAATATTAAATTAAAATTTATAATTAAATATAAATATAACACTTAAACCTACTACTTACTTATTAATTTTATTAATAATATAAAACCTTTATTTAATTTTTAATTTTATTTAATTTAATTTTTATTTAAAATAATTAATATTTTTAATAATTAATTTTATATAAAAATATTTTTTTTAATTTTAACATATTAAATTATAATTTCTAAATTTAATAAAAATATATTATATAAAATACTTTAATTAAAAATAAATTTAAAATAAATTACTTATATACTAATATTATTATAAATTATTATATAAAATTATATAATAGTCTAATTAATAATTTTAAATATATTTCTAAAACTATATTTTTTTTTAATTATTAACTAATTTATCATCTCTAAAATTATATATTTTTAATTATCTTAATTTAATTATTTTCAATTTTAAAATTAAAATTTTAATAAATATTATAAAAGTATTATTTATTTTAGCATTATCCCATATTATTAAAAAAATTATTTAAATTATAAATTTAAATAATTATAAAATAATTTTTATAACATTAACTTTTAAATTATACTCTATTTAATTTTTTAAAATAATTTTTAATTCTATATTATTATATTTTTTAAAATATTTTATATTATTATAATTAAATAATAATATTTTATTAATTTTTTAATAAAATAATCCTTAATTATTAATAAATAATAATTTATTTTTAATAAATAATTAAATATTAAAATATTTTATTCTTAATATAGAATTTTTATATAATAAATATTATCATATAAATATAAATATAATTAAATTTAATTAAATATTTAATTATTAAAATAATTTTTATTTTATTTTAATTTTTATTATAAATAAATAATATATATATATTTCTTTAATCTATTTAATTAAATTTATTAATTTATATTTTTATAATATTATAATATTATTGTGTAACAATTCCTATATATATATAGTAAAAATTAATATAATATTAAATTTTAATATTTCTAATATAAATATCTTTAATATATAAAAATTTATTAAATTAATATTAAGTATAATATTAGTAATACTACTTAATAATATTAATAATAATAAAATTTACATTATTAATAATATATTAAAAATGTTCATTTTATTTTTAATAATTAATATCTTTATTAATTTATTTATATATTTTATAAATGCATAATTTTAATATTTTTATTTAATTTTAATTTTTTAATTAAAAACTTTCCATATAATAATATTTTTATAATTATAAATATTTTAAAATAATAATTAAATTATCCTTTTTATTAAAATATTAAAAATATTTTAAGATTTTTAATTTTATTAATTAAATTATTATTATTTTACTATATATAAAATATAAACTTATCTAATATCTTTTATAAATATAATTACTATTTAAAATTAAAATTTTTAAATAACACATAATTTTATAATTAAATTTTTTTAATATTTTTTAAATTTTTATTTATTCTTTTAATATAAATTTAATTTTATAATTATTTTTTTATCATTTATAAATTATAACAAATAAATTTTTAAAATTAATTTTTTAAAATAAAATTATATTAAAATATAATTTTTAATTTAATATATAAATTAATTTTTTTATTAAAATATAAAAAGTTTTTTTAATTTTAAAACTAACTATTATTATATTCTTTATATAAAATTATAAAAAATTATTAATTATATAATCTTTATAATAAATATTATAATAAATAATAATAAAATTAATTTTACCATTATCTTATATATACATTTATTTCAAAAAATTATATTTTTTATATTATTTCTACTTACTTTTATTTTTATTATTGTTATTTTTAGTTTTATTATTAAAGTTTTCTCCATAATTACTATTATTAGTAATATTATTATTTTTTTTATTCCTTTTATTTTTTTATTTTTTTTTATTATTTATTATTAAACTATTAGTTAATATAGAATTAATAAAAGTAACTAACACTTCCCCATCAATATCAATAGAAAAATTTATATTTAAATAATAAAATATATTTTTTTTTAATTATTTAACTAATAGATTGATTAATTGTTTAATCGATTGATTAATTGATCTATTAACTATTTAATTTATTTCTCGATAATCTCGATAGTCTCAATAATCTCAATAAATATCATCAATAAATACTTATAGAATAGTAGCATAGCATTAATTTTTTATATAGTTTTTTTTCAATTAAATATTTATTTTATAAGTTTTCTTTTTCATACATTTTTTTAAAATATTGTAGAGTAAGGTTTACTATCTTAATATATATAAATAGTATAAGTTTATTAAGTATATTATTAGTATATTATAAATTTATTGCTAAGTACATTATTAATTTGTTATATTTTAGAATCATTAAATACAATATAATTGTTAAGTACAATAAGTCGTTTTTTTTATAGGGTATAGCCAAGTGTTAAAATATTGCCAAGTGTAATATAGTTTTTAGAATATTGCTAAGTGTGGTATAGTTTTTAGAATATCACCAAGTGTGGTATAATTTTTAGAATATCGTTAAATACAATATAATATTTAATACTTATAAATTATTTATCTAAGTCATTTTCGTTTTAGAATTAATTTATATTTTTAATTTTATAATGTTTTATATTTTTTAATATTATTAAATTTTTTACAAAAATTTTTTTTTTTCAAAATAAAATATGATATTAGTAGTTTTACTATACTCATATTAATTTATTAGTAGGGAGTTTGATTGATATAAAAAAAATAATAATATTAATAATAATAATATAAATATAAATATAAATATTAATATTTAATATTTATATTGATATATATATTAATATTTAATATTTATATTGATATATATATTAATATTTAATATTTATATTGATATATATATTAATATTTAATATTTATATTGATATATATATTAATATTTAATATTTATATTATATATATATAATATACGTATAAATATAAATGTTAATATTTATATTTATACGTATATTAATATATATATCATTTTACTATATAAAATATTATAAATAATAAATATTATATTCTATAATTTTAAAATATTATAATTTGTAATAAAAAAATTAAAAATAAAATAAAATAATATATAAATAGGGAATATACTAAAATAGAAAATAAGAAATTAAATATATAGATTATAATAAAATAGGAAAGATAAAAAAATATAGAATGTATTATTTTATATACCTACAATAGTAAACAATATTAATTAAATAATAAAAAGAATTTTTTTAATAATATTTATTATTTATTATATTTTATTTAAATATATTTTTTATTATTTCATATATTTTCTTAATAGCTTTCTAACAATACTTATTGTTTTTATAATTATAGTTTAATTAATTATATATTTATTTTATAAAATAATTATACATTAATAAAAATATAATAACTCTTTTTATAATTTTAATTTTTTTATATAATTTATAATAAAATTAATTATAACTATAAAAATTTTTACTATAAATTTTTTTATTTACTAATAAATATTTAACAAACTTAAAATATTACTAAGATTTTTATAAATATAAATTATTATTATTATCTATTTTATTATATTAATATATAATAATTTATTAAGTTATTAATAAATGTTTAAAGTTTGTTTAAAATTATTAAATATTATTTTATTTTTTATTATTATTATTATTATATTTATATTTTTTATATAATTACTTTTATTTTTAATAATATTTTTTTATATTTTTGTTTTTATTAGTTAGGTTTCTCTATGTATTTATAAATATTTAATAATAAAATTTTTTTTTAGTAATTTTTAAATACTTTTTTTTTAAATTAGAAGTAAATGTTTTTATTATTTATTAAATTATTTATATTATTTATTAAATTATTTATATTATTTATTAAACTATTTATATTATTTATTAAATTATTTATATTATTTATTAAATTATTTATATTATTTAATAACGGATTTTTATAATAAACAAAAAATGAAATTCTAATAATAAAAGATATAGTAATATAATAGTAAAATTTAAAGTAAAAATAATAAAGAAAATTATAAAAAAAATAATAATAATAGTGATAAAAAATAATAATAATAATATTAATTTTAATTATTTTATTATATATAATTTTAAATTTTTAAAATAAATTATAAAATTAAATATAAAAATATCTTAATAAATATTAACTAACTAATTATAAAATTTTAAATAAAATTATATATTTAAAATATTAAATTTATAATAATAAAATAAATTTAAAAAAATTAAAATAAATAAAAATTCTATTTATTATATATTTTTATCTTTAAATATTATATATAAATAGATGGTTTATATCTTTCTATATCATATTAATTATTTTATAAATAATGATTATATTTTATTAATAATTATATTTTTAGAAATATTTTTTCTATTTTAATTTATTTTTAGTATTAGTGTTTTAGAATATTTTTTATATTTATAAATTTTATATAATTTATTTTTTGAAATAAATTTTAATTAATTACTACTAATAGCTATTAGATAATAAAAATATTTTTAAATATAATATAAAATTTAGATTTTTATTAAGTTTATTAAATAAAATTTTTATATTATATTAAAAATTTAAAATTTATAAAAGTTTTAAAAATTAAAAAATTTAAACTTTATGTTAGATGTTTATTATTTTTAAAAATTTTAATAAGAAATTTTAAAATTTTAAAGTTTTTTTAAAATATTTTAAAATATAAATAAGTATAAATATATAATTTATTATATATTTAAAAATTAATTATTATTTAATAGTTATTATTTTATAGATAATAATATAAAAATTATTGATAAAAATAAGTAAAAAATATATTATAATTTTTAAAAATATTATATTATATTTTTTATTTAATTTTATTAATTGATTTTACTATTATTATTTATTAAACAATTTTTATTAATTAAAGAATTATAATTATTATTTAATAATTATTATTTTATAAATATTATTTTATAAATAATAAGAATTAATAATTTTTAAATAAAATATTAAATAAAGAAATATATTATAATTATTTTTAAAAAATATTAAATAAAGAAATATATTATAATTATTTTTAAAAAAAATTAATTTTTATTTAATTTTTATTAAAAACTCTTTTATTATTATTTTTTATTAAATAATTTTTATTATTTTAAAGATGGTATAGAAAATTAATAATATTATATATTATATAATTATTTTTAATTAAATATTATTTTTAAAAAGATTTTTATCATTAGATTTTATCATTTATTAAAATTTTAATATTAAATCAGTTATATTATATAAATTCTTTTAATATAATTTTTATAATTAAATATTTATTTATTAAGAATATTTAAATTATTATATAAGAATTAAGTATTCTAATAATATTTTAATAAAATCTAGAAATAATTTAATTATTTTTTTAATTATTTAAGAGAATAATATAATTTTATTTATTAAATTTTAAAATATAAGTTAATTAATATATTTAAAAAAATTTATTTAAATGTTAAACATTTTATTAAAAATAATTAAAGTTAAAATAAAATATTTAAAATTTTTTTATATTATTTTAAAATTAATATAAATATAATTTAATATAATAATTTATTTGTAATAAAATTTTAATACAAATTTTAATATTTTATATTAAATATTTTATATTTAGTTATATATTTTAAAATTATTGAATTAAATAAGATAATTTTAAATTATAATTTTATAAAATTAAATATAGTTTATTAATATTTATTATTAATATTATATAATTTTATAATAATATAAAATTATAAATTAATAATAAAAATTTAAATACTTATTTTTAAATAGATTTTTTAGTATATTTTTAAATATTGATTATTTATTAATTAATATTTCTTTTGGTATTATTTTAATTTTAATAATTTATATTTTAAATAGTATATATTTTACTAATTTTTTAATAATAAAAATAATTAATATATTTAATTATTAATAATTTAATAATTAATATTTGCTTATATTTTTATATTATATTTAAATTTTATTTATATTATTTTATATTATAAAATGAGTTGGTTAAAAAAATTTTTATTAATTAATTATAATATTTAAAACTTCTTTTAATTTTTTTATATTTTTAAATAACGTTTAAAATTTTTAGGAGATTAATTATTATTTTTTATTTAAAAATAAAAAATTTAAAATAAAAAATTTAAAATTATTTTTAATTTATAAGCTAGATTATTGATTATATAAAATATATTAATTTATTTTATATTTAAAAAAATAACTATCCTATATATAAAATAGATTTTCAGTGTTTTAAAAAGTATAGTATTTATATAAATAAATAAAATTATTGTAAATATAAAAATATTAAAAAAATTTATAAAATAATAAAATTAAAAAAATTAAAATTAATATTTTTAAATTATAAATAATTATACTTTTAATTAATATAACTAAGTATTTTTTACTAATTATTTATTATTTAATTATTAATATTATTAAAGTTAGATTTTGTATAATATATATTTTAAAATATTTTAAAATATTTTAATATAAATTATTTAATTTATAAAAATTTATAAATATTTAGATGTTTTTAATATATCTTAAATTAATTTATTATATTTTAATTTTAATATTTTTAAAATTTTTTTAATTAAATATATAATAATAGGTAAAATTTATAAAATATTCATTATATTTTTTTAATATATTAATTACTATTCTATATAACACCAATTATTTATTATTTAGTATTTATATATTTTTTATAATATATTTATAATTATTTTAAATTCTATTTTTAGTTTAATATTATAATTATATTAATAAAATACTTAAATATTTTAATTATTTTTAAAACAATTTTATCAATTTAATAATATTTTTATAAATATTAAACCTAACTTTACATAAAAACTAAAATTTTTTTAAAAATAGATAAAAATGCTAAATAACAAATTAAAACTATTAATAAAAATATTAAATTATTTATTTAAAAATAAATTAATTAAAAATAAATAATTTACCAAAATATATAAATAAATTTTTAAAAATTAAATTTATTTAATATAGTAAAATATACCACTCTATATATTACACAAATTATATATATTTATTTAAATACTTTAATAATTAGTTAATAGATATTTTAAAATTTACACACTAATATTAAATTAAAAATATTAAATATTAAATTATATTAATTTTTATTTTTAAATTTTAATATATATTAATAATTATTTTTTTAAATCTTATTTAAAAACTATTAAATAATAATTAATATTTTTTTAAAACTATACTATTATTAAATAAAAATAAAAACAGTCTTAAAATAAATTTAAATATATAGTATAATTTAAAATAAAGATTAATATATTTAAATTTATATAAAAATAATTAAAATCTATAATATATTACTAAAAATTTTACTTAAAAATAATTTTAATATTAAAGATGATAGTTTCAATATTAGAATAAAAATTAATCCACTAATATTTAAAATATTAATATAAATAAAATATATTTTTTATATTTTTACAATTAATAAACACTAATCGTCTACAAATAAACAATTTTAAAAAGAGATTTTACTGTTTTAAAAAGATTTAAATATTAAATATTAAATATTCAAAAAGTAATAAAGTAATATAATTTTAAAATTAATATTATTAATTTTAGTTTTTTTAAACATATTATATAAAAATTATTAAAAATCATTTTATATTAAACTTTAACATTTATTATTATATAATAATAAACACTAAAAAACCCTTCTTTAACTATTATATTAATTATATAATTAGTTTAAAATTAAGATATTAAATTTTAATAAATCAATTATTTATATTAAGTATCCAATTAAATATATAAAATCATATTTATAAAAAAATAATAAATTATATAAAATTTTTATTTCTTATAATAAAGAATATATTTATAATCACCTATAAAAATATTAATTATTTTATATTAAATTACTATTATTTTTCGTTAATTTTTAAATTAATAAAAAATATAATATTACTATTATTATAAAGTTAAATATAACCAATAATAATTATATAAATAATATTTATAATTTAATAATTATTTTTTTCTCCCCTGATAATCCTACTTTTCAAAAAATTATTTTTATTAACAATATTATATATATTACACAATTAATATCAATTTTTTAAATAAATTAATTTTTAATTAATAATTATATTAGTTTTTAAATTTATAATATAATTTATAATAATTTAATTATATATAGTGGGTAGCTGATTATAACCAATTAACATTTGTTGAAAAAATATTTTAATAAGAAAGGTTTAATTTTTTTAATTTTAATTTTTAATTTTATAATTAAATAATTTTCCAAATTCTTTATTTTTTATAAAAAATATTATCCTATTTTAATTATTTTTTATAGATATTTAGTATTATTTTAATTTTTAATTTTTTTATTATATTCTTTTTTTATTTTTTATATTATTATATTTTTTTAAAAAAGTTTATAAAAATTAAAATGTTTTAAGTAAATATATTAAATTATTAGTAATAATTTAAATAAATAATTATTATTTATTATAAAATTTTTATTATTATATATTTATTATTAAATTATATATATATATATTTTAATTATTTTAAATTAATTTTTAAAATGGATAAATTTTTAAAAATATTTAAAAAATAATAATTGTTTTTAAAAGTTATTATACAAAAATCTATTAATAAATTAAAATTATTAATAATTTTATTAATATAATTAATATATTAAAAAAATTAGTTTAAAAGATAATAAATTTATAAATTTTGATAAAAATATTAATTATTTTAATATTTTAATATTAAAAAAATTATAAAATTTTTATTATCTATTTTAATATTAATTTTATAAATGTTTATATATAAATATATTATTTTATTAATATTTATTGATAATAAATTAACCAAACAGCGTATATTTAATATAAATTTTTTAATAGTTTTTTATTATTATTTTATTAATTGTTTTAATTACTATTTTATTATTAATATTTATAAATATAATATTAGTATTAATTAATTTATAACTTAAACTAATTTTTAAAATTTTTATTATATAGTTATTTTTTATTATATATTTACTATTTTTATTAATTAGATATTAATTATTAATTAATAATTATTAATTATAAATTTAAAAATTTTAATATTTAATAAAAACTTATTTTTAAAATAAAACTTATTTTTAAATAATAATCCTATTTCATTAATAAATAAAATATTTATATTTATATTAATTAAATTTAATACTTTGATTTAATACTTATTTTAAATTTATAAATAAATTTTAGATCTACTAAAATATTATAATAATTATAATATTTTATATTTTAATTAAAATAAAATTAATCTTATATATATAAATTAATAATTATAGGATACTTAATAGTTTAATATAATTTTATAATAATTATTTAAGTATTTATATTTAATTATTAAAAAAATAATAGTATATAGTAGATATTTAATAATTTTTTATTATATTTTAATTTTTTTAAAATTATATAAATTTTTATAAAATTATTTATTAATATATATATTAATATATAATTTAGATTTTTATATTATAATAATAATTAAAATTATATTATTGTAGTTGTTAAAAAATCATTTTTAAATATTTACTATTTTATTAAATTAATAATTAAAAATTAAAAAAAAATTAAAATTATGTATTAAAAACATTTATTTTATCTATTTTAATTAATAATAAGTAACAAATTTTTATTTTTTAAGTAAATATATATTAATAAATAATAATAAATAAGGAATATTCTTTTATACCTTATTATATTCTAAATTTTAATTAAGTAATATTATAATATTAGTAAATATTAATATTTAAAATTTTAATTTAATAAAATATATTAATATTTAATATATAGTGTTAATCGCTATTATTTATTATATAAAATTAATTAATATCTTCAATTTATAAAAATATTTAAAAACTAAAATAATTTTATTTTAAATAAAAATTTTTTTTTAATATTCTTATTTATAATATTATATAAAATAAAAAATATATTATATATATATTAATAATTTTTTTATTTTATATATATTTATATTAATATAATAAATTTTATAATTTATATATATATTTTATATAATACTAATAATTAATAGCTAGTAAATAATAATTATCTATTAAATATTTTTAAAAGAATAGTTTATATAAAATATTTAAATAATACTAATTTTTAAATTTTAATTAAATAATTAAGTTCTTAAATAATTTTTTTTTTATATATATTTAAAAAATTATTTTTAATATTTTTTGTAAATAATAAAAATCTAATAACTTTCTAAAAATCATATTACTTCCCAAACTTCCAAATACATTACTAAACAAATTTACATCCTAACATCCTGGCTTCGGAAGTTTGGGAATGTGTTGTTTATTTTTTGCTGATGCTATTTTTTTAAATATAAAATAAATTAATATATTTTATATAATTAACAATTTAATTTATAAATTAAAAAAAATAATTTTAAATCTTTCTATTTTTAAATAAAAAATTTTAAATATTATTTAAAAATTTAAAAAAAATTAAAAATAAAATTTTAAATATTATAATTAATTAGTAGTTTATTTTTTTCTTTTAGATTAATTTATTTTAATAATATTAAAAATAATATAAATAAAATTTAAATATAATTGTTACAGTTGTAACAGTCCATATATAGTGTAAGCGACATGATCTTTGTAGAAGATCATTTGCGAACTTTTTGTTCTGTTGCCACAGTGGTTGTCGCTGCCATGTTGTGACAATAATATAAAAAATGTAAATAAATGTTAATTGTTAGATTATTAATAATTAAATATATTAATTATATTTTTTTATTATTAAAAAAATTAATAAAATATATATTATTTAAAGTATAAATTATTAAAATTAAAATAATATTAGAAAAAACTGTTAATTAATAAATAATTAATATTTAAAAATATATTAAAAAAATTTATTTTAAAAATAAATATTTAAGTTTCTTATTATTAATTTATAACTTTTATTAGGGGTTGCCAATGGGCTCAACTTCCTATTTGGGAGACGCCCTAATAAAAAATTATTTTTATAAATATTCATTTAAAATCAAATAAAATTTAATATATAATATAAAAAAACAGAATGATTTAAATTATAAATTTTTTTTTAAAAATATTAAACATTTAAATTTATATTAATTTTTTTAGTTATGTTGTTTAATTGTGTATGTGCCAAGAGCTTATTTGGAGCCCATTTTCCGGGCCCGCGGGCAACCCCTAATTTTTATATTATTATAAAATTGTTTATTTTTATAATTATATTTTTTTATAAAAATAATTATTAAATATTTAATATATATTAACTAATATAGAAGAAAAACGATATAATTTAATAAATTTTATTATAAATATAATATTAATAATAAATTTAATATATAAAAATTATATTTAGCTTTATAAACTTATAATTTAAAATTATTATTAATTTAATTTAGTAATTTTTAAAATATATAATTGGATATAAAAAATTTAATATAAAATATTAAAAATTTAGTATTAAAAAATTTATTAATATGTTATTTAAAAATTTTATTATAAATAAATTATTATACTAAATTATATTTATATTAATTTTAAAATAATATAAGAAAGTTTTTAAATATCTTATTTTAATTTTAATTATTTTTAATAGGATATTTAATCTTTAAATAATTTTTTTTTTTTCTAAATATACCCTAGAGTACATTTTTTGTATATAGAGCCAGATTTGAAACAGGGGTCATATCTTTAACTAAACAAGCATCTTAACTATATATGAATTTTATTTATATAGTAAATATAAATTTTATATAGCTAAGCCATTTATTTAATTTTACATCAAAATCTTATATATATCTAAACAAAAATCTTATAAAAACAAAACTTTTATTTAACATTTAAACATAAAATTTATAATTTTTTTTTTTAATTAAAATTTAACTAATTAATTAAATATTTTATTTATTTTTAAATAAGCTCCCTATCCCAAATTTTAATATATATTTTTTATCTTACTATAATATTATATATATATATGATTAATTATATACTATCATTTATCAATAAGAAAAGGGTAACACTAATACACTAAATATTTTCAATTTTTGGATTATAAAATATTTATAAATTCTTTAATATTATAAAAAAAATGATATATTTTTTTCTAACTTTACTTATAATATATAGTAATTACTTAACTAATATAATTTTAATATCTTTAATAATTTTAAATATATATGTGTTAGCTTTATAATCATCCTCTTTATTATTTAAATTTATTACATAATCTATTAATATTTAAAATATTTTTAGAAGTTTACTATATTTATTAATCCTTTTAATTTCATTTTCAATTATAATTTTATACTTATACCTAATTATAAAAGTAAATTACATTTGGATAAACAAAGTTATAATAAATACCTATAAAAAAAATTTATTAATAAAAATACGATCTCAAAATTGAACAAAATCTAATACAGGATTTATAATATTTTCTAAATTTAATTTATTGATTAGCTTTTAAGCTAAATTTTTAAATTTACCCAATAGCCTTTTCTACCTATAAAATTTTAAAAAATAATAATTTATATTGGTATTAATCAATTTATTAATGTATCAAACATCTTTATTTTTAAAATTAAAAAATTATTAATTACTAAAAAAAATATTAATAATATTAAAATTATTCATTAATTTGATAATTTTTAACATTAATACAATATTAATAATTTTTATATTAATATTCTTTTTCTAAATTAATTTTTAAAATTATTTTATATATTAATCTCAAAATAATAAAAACTTCTTTTTTATTAATTCACTTATAATTTTAAAATTAAAATAAAAAAATTAAATATAATATATAAAATAATATTATACTTATACTAAAGCACATTAATTATATTCTTATTAAATAATTTTCTTAATTTAACCTATTTAATTAATAAATTAATTATTTATTTTATTAAAAATTATTAGTAGATTTATAATAAACCATATTGTTTAATGGATCTTGCTATATAAGCAAAATAATAAAAGTGTAAATATATTACTAATAAACAACCCTATTTAAACTAATATATTTCCTTTAATACTAAATAAATTTAATAATAAATAATTATATTTTTTAAATATCGGATTGTTTGATAATTTTATAATAACTAAACTACTAATTTGCTAAACTTCTAAAAATTTTTATAATATATATTTTTAAAATTGTTTTAAAAAAGATTAAATTAAATATATAATTTTAATATACTTATTTAATAATATAATATTAATAATAAAATTTATCAATTAATTTTATATTATCATTAATAACAAATGTAATACAACCTTTTACCATATCTTATTTAATAATTTCCTATATAGTCTTTTTAAAATATAATAATTATTATTTATAAATTAAAATTTCTTTTTTTTAAATAATAGAAAAAGATACCTTAATAATATTTATATATGATAAAAAAATATTTGTAAAAATAAATATATCCTAATAATAAAATTTTAAAATAATTAAAAAAATAATAAAAATACTAATATTAAATATTCTAATTTAATATTTAATTATTTTATTTCTATTTATAATAATAAAACATTTTTTTATTAAATATTATTTTATAAAATAGATTATTTAAATCTAATTAAAATAAATTTGTTATAAATTAAAATTTTTTTTTTTAATTACCTATAAACACTATAAAATAATAATAGGTTTTATTCCTTTTTTTCTAAAATATTATAAATATAATAATATAAATAATAATTATAAACTTTAATTCTAAAAACCTTTATTAATTCTTTTACTCATAAATTATTAAAATTAATAAATATATATTTTAAAACAATTAAATTTATATATATTATATATTAATTAAAATTTTATTTTTAAATATTTAAACTTTTATTATTAAATATAAGAAAATATCTATATTTTATAAATTATTAAATTTAAATATATAATTTAATAATAATAAATTTTTAATTTTAATATAATTTTTAGGTAATAAATTTATATTTATTAAGATTAATAATTAAAAACTTTAAATAATTTTTTTAAATATTTAAACATTATTAAAAAAAAATTTTAATATTAATTAATTTTTAAATAGGTTATTTTATTTAAATTTTTAAATAAAATATTTTATTAAAAGTTAAATATTTTAATATTATTATTATTATTATTAAAAAATATAATAAATAAATATAACTTTTATTTTTTAAAATCTAAATATTAAAGTAAAATCTAATATATAATAAGGATATATTTATAAATAGTAGTTAATTTTTTATTTAATATTAATTTTTTTATTTTGAGTATTTTTAGGTGTTATTTAAACTATTAATATAAGGTAATATATAAATTATGGTAATAATAATAATAATAATTAATTTAATTTATTAATTTAATGAAATAATTAATAATTTAAATATTTAATATTTTAATAAAAGCCATAGCTACTATTATGTTTATAATTTATTTATAATTAATATTATATTTAATTATTTATTTATAAATTATTATCATTAAAAGTTATTATTTATCTAATATAATTTTAACTTCTTTATAATTAAAATCTATTTATTATTTTTATATTTTTATAATTAAATAATTTTTAAAAATCTTTTCTAATCATATTATAATTTATTCAAAATTAACCTCAAACTCCAGGTTAATAAGTTATTTTACAAATATTTGTTTAACTAATTTAAAATTAATGTTAATTTAATTAAATTTTATTAAAAATTTTTAATAACAATCACCAATTTTTTTATTTTGATTATTTTCATTTTTTATATTATTTAAATCTATATTAACAATAAAAGTAATACTTATATTATTACCTTCATTATCATTATTTAAAATAATGTTTATAAAAGAAGTAAACTCAAAATCTATTAGCTTAATTGATAAAGGCGAGGGCTAATTAAATAACAATTCAATAAGTATGTAAATTAAAAATATAATATATTCTAAAACAGCCCTAAAATATTTAAACTAATAAATAAATAATATAAAATAATATATTAATTATTCTTATATTTAAATATAATAAAACAATATTTAATATTCTAATAACCTAGGGGCATTATATTTTAATAAAATGATTATAAATAGTAAACTTACTCATCTACAAACTAATATAGTAGAAAAGTTTATAATTATCTTTAAATTCTATTTTATAAAAATAATTAAATTTTTTTTTTTAATATTATTATTAATAATAATAATAAATTATTAGTAATATATTATATAAATTTGGTTTAAATTCACAAATATAAATTTTCGTTTTTAAAATAAATTTTAAAAATATAATTTTAATAATAAATAAAATAATTATTATTTAAATTTATATTATTAATTTAGTATAAATATTGTAATAAGTAATAATAACTATCCAAAATATTATAAAAATGTAAAAAAAAATATATTAAAAGAATAATTAAAACTATATATTTAAAATTATAAATACTATAAAATATATAAATAATAATTAATTACAACCAACCTTGTAATTTAATTTAAATTTATATTTAACTCTATTTTAATTTTGATTTTAATATCAATATTAATATTAATTTTAAATTTTGATATAAACTCCTTTTACTAATATGTTTAAAAGAAAAGATTTTTAAACCCTTTTTATAAATAATATTATTTCCCACTAATTTTGTTAAACCCATTCTCAATTAATATTAATATTATAATATATTAAGTTTAACTTTAAATTAAAAATACAAATAATTATAATTAATAAAAAATAAAAAAAATAACTACCTCCAAAATTTAATTCAGAATTTAAAAAAATATACATTAATAAATTATTTAAATTTTAAAATCACCATTTCCCCTATAAACATATTATTTTTGTAAATAATAATTAAATATATATCATAAATGTAAAAACTAGGAAGTACATTGATATTACTCAATATTATCTTAAATAAACTGTAAAATAAAAAATTTAATTTAAATTAAAAAAATAATAATTAAAATTTAAATTTGAGTTTAAGTCTGAATTTGAGTTTAAATTTAAATCTAATCTTTTTTTTTTTGATTTTTAAATTAATAATTAAATTAGATAATAAATCAAATATTAATGTTAATACTTTTAAATTTAATAAGTTAGTTTTTATTAAAAAATTTAAAAAAAAAATAATAAAAAACCATAATATTATTATAAAATATAAAATAAATATATTTACCTTAACCTTAAATAATTTAAAAACATTTTACATAACAATATCAATTCGTTTAAAATTAAATATTAATAATTTAAATGATAGAAAAAAATTTATAAAATTATTTCTTATTTTTATAAAAATAAAATTATTAATTAAAATAATTAAAGTATACTTCTTCTCAATTTAAATAATATAACTTTAAAAAATAAAAAGTATACAATAAAAATATATAAATTTTAAAAAAATAAAAAGCATAATAAAAAGTAAAAATTTTTTTAAGATAATATTTTTATAACCCAAAATAATAATTTTAAAAAAATTATTATTTAATAATTTTTTTTTACCATATTTTTAGGTTTAAAGGCTGGCTCTATAGACTTTAATAAAAAAAAATTAGTAGATTATAATAAAGATAAGGAATTATATTTTACTTATAAAAAAATAATATTTTTTTTAAATAATTAGTATAAGCTTGAAGCCTGTATAGTTGATTAAATAATTACCAAATAATAAATAAAATTAATAAATCCCTTATAAAATATAAATAATATTAAATAGTTTGTTATCTAGACTACTTATAATTATAAAAGGAATAAAAATATTAGTTTTAATAAGAAAAAGTAACACTAATTAATTAAAAAATTTAAAAAAATAGCTAATGTTGCTTAAAGAATCTTAAAAAACAAAAATTAAAATAAATTAATATTGTGGACTGCACTGCACTGTTGCCCTTGTGTTGCCAGCCTGCTCAGCGCTCAGCGTTGTTGCTACTATTTAAGCACACTCGGCCCAATACCCTCTTAGCAATACAGATTTAAACAATATATATTATAATTATAGTATTATAATTGGTAGTTATTAAATTAAAAGCTTCATTATAATTATTTAAATTATCTTAATCATTAAAACTTAGGTAAAAAGATTTATTAAACTTTATTTAAATATCTTATTTTAAATTTTTATTTTTTATTTTTTTATTTTATATTTTATTTTATATTTTTATTATAATAATTATAACTTATTGTTAAGCTAAATTAAATTACATTCTATAATAATTATAATAATTTTTAATTTTAAAATTTTAATATTATTATAAAATTATATTTTACCTTATTAATCTTTTTTTAATTACCCCATATTATATTATCACTATCGTTATTACTTATCTATCCTATATATAATTTAATTATTAATATAAAACTTATTTTAAATATAATATAATTATTAATTATTAACTAATATTAAAATATATATATAAATACTTTTTTATTATTATAAATTAGTTTTAAAATATTAAAATTAATATTTAAAAATTTTTTAAATATTATATTTATTTTTATAATCCTATTTTAATTTTAAATATTATATTAATTATTTTTTAAACTTAATTATTTATATTATTAAAAAGATTATAATTATTTAATTTTTATTTTTATAATTTAACTTACCTAATTATTCCAAATTTAATTAAAATAATTAAAAACCATATAATTTAAAATACTATAAATTTTAAAATATTATATATTATTTTTAATTATTAAAATAATTATTTTTAAAAATATATTTAACCTATTAATTATTCTTAATAAATTTTATAATTTTTTAATTTTAAAAGAGTTGATTTATTTATAATTTTAACTATTTAATTTAAATTTATAATTTATAAAATATATTTTATCATTTTTTAATTTTTATACTCTTTTATATTTACTTTTTATAAAATCTTTTTATTATTTTTTATTTTTTATTTTTAAAAATTATTATATTATAATTCTCTAAAGTTATTACTAAAGATATTAAAATTATTAAATTATAAAAATTGTAAATAATTAAATAAATTATTTAAGAAATTCTTTATAAAATTAAAAATTAATTTATTTTATTTTATACCAAATTAAATCATCTTTTTTCTTTTAGTTTCTTTCTTAATTATTAATATTTTTTTATATTTAATATATTATTTTAATAAAATTATTATTTTATAATATTAGTTTTTTAATTATTATTAAAATATTATATATTTTTTGGAATTAATGATTAAACTTTGAGTCCATTAAAATTCTATTATTTATAGATTATATTATTTAATATTTTTAAAATTTTGAAAAAATTTAGTACCACCATAAACATAAATATTTGCTATTACTTTTAATTATTTAATTAATTATATTATTATTAAGATTTTATAATATTAAAATTTTTTTAATTATTAATTTTAATAACTCTAATTTAATTAATATTATTAATATTAATTTTAATCCTTTATTATTCATAAATTTTAATAGTTTGCTCTACTTACTTATTAAATTATATTATCTAGCCACTGATAATTATTAAAAAATTTAAAATTAATATTATTTTTTATATAATTAGTAAACCTTTTTTAATTTTGATTAATTGATTTTTAATATTAATGAAATTATTAAAATTATTATTAATATAAGTAAAGTTGGTAATATTAATAGAGTTAATAATGGTGTTAGTAAAATTGGTAGAGTTGGTAGTGCTTTAATTAACAATTCTTCATTAATTAAATTAATAAATAATTAAATAATATGTAATATTTATGAATAAAATATTTAGATGTTAAATTTAATATCCCAAATAATTATTTAAAAATAAATAATATTAAATAATAATATTATATTATTAAATATTTTTATTTAATAGATATAAACCTAAATCACTTCCTCAACCACTTTATTTTTTAAGGTTGAATAAATTAGTAAATTTAAACTTAAAGGTATCTTAAATCCTAAAAAAGTTTATAATTTTATATAAATAATTATAAATATTTGCAATAATTATTTTTTTACCTAAATATAAGCTATTTTTTGCTTATATTTAAAAAGTGAAACTATTATTTAATATTTATTTTTATTTTAAATAAATAAGAATAAAATAGAAATTTCTATAAATATTTAAAAATAATATCTAAAATATAATTTTATTAATATTATTTATAATTTAAAATTTAAAACTATAAAAGAATAATTTATCTAAAAATAAAATTATTTTTTTATAAAATATATTAATTATAAAATTAAATTATTTTAAATAATTAGCAAAATTAATAAAAAAGATATAGTAGATATTATTTATAATATTTTAAATTAATATTAGATTTTATTAATCAATTATATAAATATTTATTATTAATAATTTAAAGATATATAAATAAATAATTATTACTATTTTTATTAATATTGAAAAGCTAAATAAATAAATTATTATTATTAAAAAAATAAAAAGATAAAGATAAAAATAAATATTTGTTTTTATATTTTTATAATAATAAAATATATTTAAATTAATTTATTAAGAATATTAAATTTATTAGTTTTATTATTTTTAATAAATATAAGTTTATTAAAAATTTATTGCTAATAATAAAAATTAGTAAAAAATTAAAATTAAAATATTTAAAACTAATATATAAAAAGATTTATAAAATTTATAACCTTACTAACCTGTGTAATAATTATAATAGTATAGATTATTGGGCTAGGAAATATATAAAATTAAAAATAAATTAATTATATTTTTAAACAATTGGTATATTTATTAAGGAAGAATAATAATATAATGATTTTTAAAATAAATATTTTTAATTTAAAATATAATTTAAGAATTTTAGTAATTATTATTTTATATTTGTTATTAATTATAATTTTTAAAAAAATAATAAAAATGGTAATAACAATAATATTAAAATAATTAATATCAAAAAAAAAAAAATATTTATATTATTAAAAATAATAACATTTTTATTAAAAAGTTTTTTTTAAATTTTGAGGTTATTAAATTTAATAAAAACAATATTTTCCCTATTTTCTCCAATCTCCCAAAAATTATTTTTTTTATTAAAAATATTAATATTTTAAAAAATATTATTAATAAAATACTTGCTAAATCAATTATTTTTTGTAAAAGATAGATTTTTTTATGCCTTATCTATAATTATAAAAAATATAATAATAATAAATTATATAAATATTACTATATTATATCCTATTATCCAATTCCCCCCCTACTTATTCTACTAATTAATTAAAATAAAATTAAGATATTTTTTAATACCACCACTATTTATAATAAAAGCATCATTCTATTATCATCCAATTTAAATCTAGATTAATATAAAAAAAAATATTTAAAATTATAAATATTTTAAAATTTATATATTTTTTATATTTAAAAATACCTATTTTATATTTTATATAAATAATAGTTTTAATTATTTATTAATTGATAAAAATTTTTTAAAAATTATAATTAAAATATTAAACGCTAAAATCAAATATAATATTTTTATTAAATTAATATAAATTTATAAATTTATTAATAAAATAGAGATATTTTTAAATATATTATTTTTATTATTTATCTCTAAGTTATAAATAGTATTAAATATAATATATAAAAATAATTTATAATTTTTAATTATTTAATATATAATATATTATTTAATATTAATATCTTATATATAAAAATATAATTATTAATTTTAAATAGTAAATTTTGATTATAAACTATTATAATAATTAAATTATTTAAGATTTAATTATTAAATACTATAAAATTAAAATAATACTTATTAAATTTATTAAATTTATTATTTTTAAGCTATACTAAACTATTAATATTTTTATATATTTGGTTAAAATTTTTAATTTTTTTAAAATTATTTATTTAAACTAAATAAAGATATATTAATTTATAAAATAACTATTCTAGCTATATTATTTTAAATTAATTAAAACTATATTATAATAATTAATATTTTTTAAAACTATTATTTTAATATATAATTATAATATTAAAATTTTATTATTTATAAAAATACCAACTTTATCCTATTAAATAAAATAATTAAAATTAATAATTATTTTTTAATTTTAAAAATATTAGTTTTAATAAATATAATAATTTTAATTATCTTAATAATAAATATATCCTTAATTACTTATATTTAATCCTAGATGGTATTATAATTCCTACTAAAAATATTTTATTATATTTATAAATTAACATTAATTAAAATAATAATATTATTTTAAATTAAATTATTATATTAAAATAATTATTTACATTATAAATCAATATTTAATAATAAATATTGTTTATAAATTTAAATCTAATTAGATATCCATACTAATTATTAGGATAAAATAAATTTTAAATTGTACCTTTTATACTAGATACTAAAAATAAAAATAAAATTAATAAAATTTTTAATCAAAATATTATTCTTGGATATATATAATTAATTAATTCTAATAAATCCCCTATATTATAAATTTTTATAATATATTTTAATTTTGGTCTAATTTATAAAACTTATTTAATAATTAATATAAAATTATTAAATATAATAATCTTAGATGATAAGTATTTTTACCTTTATAAAATAAATTAATTAGTAAAGTAATTAATTATAAATAATTATCAATTTTAAATTAAATTATATTATATTATTAAAGAATGATTAGAAAAATTATAAGTACTATATCACTATAATATTATATTATAGATATAAATAATTCCTAATAGCCCCTATAAAATACAAAAGATCCATCTAATATTAATAAAATTAATTATTTATAAATTAATTGTTTTAACATTTTAGTGGATATTATTTTATTATAGTATATATAAATAATTATATTATATTCTCTATAATCTTCCCTTAATATATTAAATACCTGGATAAAATATTTAAAATCCTTTTTAATCTAAAAATTACTTTAAAAATTAATAAATACTATATTAACTATTATTCAATTAAAATATTAAATAAACTTATTAATAAATTTAATTTTATAATATTAAAAAACTATACTAAAACAATTATTAATATTTTAAATTAGAGATTTTATCTAATTTTAAATAATTTATTAATATAATGGAATAGTATAATAATATATTAATTCCTTTTATATCAACGGATGGTTTTTATAAATTTTAAAAACTATTATATTAAAAATTTATTAAAAAGGTTATATAAAAAATAATTTTTATTAATTTTAAAATTTTAATTTAATAAAAAATAAAAGATTATATTTATTAATATTAAAATTAATCTCAATAATTATATAATTTATTTTAATTTTAAAAAAACCTTTTTATGTTTATATAAATAATAGTTATAAATAAAAACATAAAATCACTACCTATTAATTCTATAAAAAGAAAGTAAATAACTTTATAGAAATCAATTTTGTTATTATTAATCTATTAAAATTAATACCTATCTACTTTTTTAAATAATTAATAATTGTTAAAGTTAAATATTAGCCTACCAATTTTAAATTTTCAAATATGGTTTGAAGATTAAAAAAATTATAACGTTAAATAAAAATAATATTAAAAATTATTTTATTTATAAATTATAAAACTATCAAAGATCTGGTCTAATTAAAGAAATTAAAAATTATATCACTAAATAAAATAAATATATATTATTATAATTAAATCAATTATTTATTATAATTTTAGTTAAAATTAATAATAATTTATAAAAGGCAAAATATAATTATATTAAATATTTTTTAAAACTTAAATATTAATTTAATAAAGATTTTTCCAAACTTGATCTCTTTAAAATAAATTATCATATAATAACATATATATATATATGGTAAATGATTATAAAATTAAATTTTTATTATTATATTATTAATTTAATAATGGAAAATTTTTAAATATTTTTAGAAAAATGTAACTATTAAAAAAAATAGATTTTTTATATTATCTATTTATTTTTTTTATCTTAAACAAAAAATTTTAATTAAAACAACAATTAGCTTATTTATTTTAATAATTATTTAAAAAATTTTTATTATTTATAGATCTTAAATACTAATATTCAGAAGATACTTCTAAAAACTGGCTTATAATATTTAATACCATTATAAATTAGAATATATATATTAGAGATTAGAAAACATCTATTAAAAATATTAAATTTGAATTATTAAAAAATATATTACTAATTGTTTAAACTGTTAAAAAAATTTAATTATTAAATATAAATTTTATAATAAAATATATATAATATATTTTTTTGAGTTGCTTTTTATGATTTTCTGTATTGATTTAATTATTAACCTTTTATTTGCCTTAGGTTATAATATTAGCAATTTATTTAATATTTTGATAGTAATTATCTACAAAGCCTTTAAAGTACTAAAGCTTATCTTAGGATATAAAAATTAAATTACTTTTTAATAAACTTAAACTTTCTATATATATATTTATTTAATTTAGGGATTCTTATAAATAATTATTGGAAATCACAATTTTTATTAATTATTTAAATTATTTACTAGGTTTCTAACCTTGATTAATACTTACTTATTATTTATTATCGCTTTCTACTTTTTAGTTAATAGTTAAGTAGAATAAATAAATTAAAAAGTAAAAATTGTATTTTACTATTTCATAGATGTTAATTAAAGTGATTAAATAAAGGAGTTATTAAAAATCAAAAAATGTATTATAGATTTTAAGAATAGAATTATTAATAAAATATTTAGTAAAATTATATATAAAAACTAATTAATTTATTTTATTATTGTAATTAAAATTATTAATAAAAATGGTAAGGTTATATTTAAATTCTTTTTAGATTTTTTCTATTAATTTTAATTAATTAGCTAAATAGAGATTTATCTACTAATATAATATAAATAATGTTGTTTAATTGGCCATTTAGATAATCAAAAATTATACTAATAATAAAAGGATTAAATTTAATTTCTTCTTTGAATAAGCCTATTTCTTACTATATAAAAACTATATTTTATTATTAGTTTGTAAAGCTAAGCTTAATCTCCAATATTATAAATTATTTAAAATTATAAAAAGATTAAATAAGAATAATATATTTTAATTAAAGTTGTTTGAAAATATTAAAATCTATTCTATAATTTTTATAATTTATCTAGAATTAGTCCTACTTGGTAATTATAAATAAAATTTTAATATAAATATTGTAATTATTAATAATAAATAAAAATAGGAAATAAAAATTATTATTAATAAAAAAATAATATAATCCTAAAGCCACCTAGCTATTAATATAAAATTATTAAAATTGTTTATTAAATATTTAATTTATTAAAAAAATTAAAACCCTGAGTATAATATCTAAATTAATAAAGATGATTTAGAAAATATAAAAGAATTTATTAAAGCTTATGAATAAATATGTTAAATTTGATTTTTTCTTATTTTATATTTCCCCCTATTTTTTTTATATAAAGCTAATCTGGTTACAATACTTTTATTTAACTTTTATATATATTATAAATATTTATAATTTATCTTTATCCTTTTTTATTTATTTAATAAAACCTTATACTATATTATATAAATTATTATTAAATAATTAGCTAAAACTGTAGTCCATCTAATTAACTTATTTATTTAAAAAAATTATAAACTGCACTGTATTATTACCCTTATATTACCAACTTACTCAGTACTTAATATTATTACTACTATTTAAGTATATTCGGTTTAGTACCCTCTTAGTAATGCAGATTTGAACAATATACATTATAACCGTAGCATTACTAATATTAAAGTTAATTTTAAACCTACCAAATTAAAAATTTAAAAATTTAAATTATTTAATAAAAGTATAAAAATTATTTATATTGTAAAAAAAAGGGTTTTCTAAAAGTACCCACATAATCTTACATTAAAAAATTTAAAACCAATAAATATAAAAAATAATATCAATTTTTTTAATTTTGATATGTAAGTCTACTAATTTATTAGACTTAAAATAAAGCAACCCCATCATCAAATTACTAAAAAAATTTAATTATTTTTATTTAAATAAGCAATTAGCTTTATATTTACATCTATTAATTAATTTTTTTTTTTTAGATTAAATACTTTATTTATATTATAATTATAATATTTAAACAAGTTATTTAAAAATTTTAATTGGTTTTAGTTTAACTTTTTTTTAAATTATTATAAAATAGCCAAATTTATTAAATACTTTATTTTTTTATAATTTAATTTATTTATCGACCACTACAATTATAACCCCAACAAAAAACACTCTTTGATTTAATAAAATATTATCTATAAATAATTTATATAAGAATATACTAAAAATTATTTTAATTTTAAATATAAAAATAAAATAATTAATATATATTACCAAATTATAATTTATAATTAAATTTTTCCCATCCTTATAATTAAAAATTAATATAATTTTAAAATTATAATATTGATTATAAAAAAACTAAGCTATACTAAATAAGTAATATAGTTTACAAATTAATATAAAGATAATTTCAATAAGATTAGAATAAAATTAAATTTTATTTTAATTTATAAACTATAAGGTAAATTATAATTTTAAATTACCACTAAAAGCATATAGTTACTTTTTAATTCTTAAATAATTTTATAAATTATAAAAGAAAAGCCCGGCTTATCTTAGAAAATTTTATTTTAAACTATGTTTTTATCCAAATTACATCCAAGCATATCTTCAAAAATTTAAAGACTGATATAGTTATATGCCAAGTTTTTAATTTTTAATCTACTTTACACTTAAAAGAAGTCTTATTAATTAAAAATGTTTTATCTCAAAATAAAGCCAAATTGGCTAAACCTATTATTCATCAAAATTTAATCAAAAATTTGAATAATAAAAAAAACTATTTATTAATTAAAAAAAAAAACATACTCACCATAATTATTCAACATTTTAATTATCCACTATTTTTTAATTATTTATTATTTCTTAATTATTTACCATTACCTAATCCTTTTATTAATATAATTAACCACATAAAACAAATAATAATATATTCTTACTTTTCTTATATCCAAATTCTAACTCCTCTAATACAACATTAAAATCAACATCTAATTCTATTTTTATTTAATCATTTTCTATCCATTTTTCCTCTACCCAATCTTCCTCTACCCTAATTTCTACTTTATATACAACCCTCACACCCCAAACCCTCACACCCCAAAAAAATTTACCACCATACTTCTATTCATCCCTTTATAAAGCCCCTTTCCAAAAACTATAAAAATACCAAAAATTAATAAATATAATAAAAAAGAAAAAAAAGGTGTTACACTTCTCCCCAGTACAAAAGTACCAAAGTAAACTATCTTCACTAAACTAGATTTTTAACTCTAATTATTGGGTTTTAATTTAGGAAAATATATATTTACAAAATAACTAAAATTATATATAAAATATATAATAATAAAACAAATAAATAAATTATTAAAAATTATATTATTTAATAGTGTTAACCAATAAAAAATTTACTATCATCAATCCTAAAAATAATCTTAAATACATAAAATTCATACATACTATTCTTTAATACTTAATATTTAATAATAAATATTAAATAATATAAATATATTATTATATTCAATATTTAATAATAATCATTAAGCATCTTCGAATATAGTAATTTTTACCAAATTTTTTAAAAAATTATATAATTAATTTTTTTTAAAAAACAAATATTTTTAAAAACAAAAATTTAATAATTCTATTTTTAACAATCATTTTTTTTATATATAAATTATATAAATATATTATATACCTATATTTTATATGTTTTAATTTAAATAGCGTATATAAAAATTTAATATAGAATAATCAAATATATAATTAATAATTTATAATATTATTTTTTTTTTTATAGGAAATTCTTATAAAAAAATTTTTTATAAAAGAAATTAAAATATAAAAATAATTTTAAATATTGATTAATTAAATTGTATATGATTTTTAAAAAAAAGTAAATCCCATAAAAAATTTTCATACATAAAAATTTTATAGAATCAAATTTTAATTATTCTTTTATTTAAAAAATTATTTAAATAATAATTTTATAAGAATATATAGTTTTTATTAAAACTAAAAAATTAAATTTAATTTTAAAAATATTTATATTATAAGTAATTAACACATTTCTAAATAAATTTAAACAAAATTAACAAATAAATTTGATATAAATCAAATTTTGTTAATAAGTGATTTTCCAACAATCATCATTATTGTTTTATTACCAAAATCAAAAAGTTTGGGTGTTCAACTACTTCTCCGTGCAATTTATATTTTTTTAAAAAATTAAAATATATAATCATAAATTTAAAAAAATGTTTTGTTTGCGCAAAACACAAATTATCTCAATATAATATAATTCCAAATAAATTCTTCTTAATTCTTCTCCATTTTTTTTAACTAATTTATATTTTTAATAAAACACATTTCCAATCTTCATCAAATTCGTATTTAAAAACTTCAAAAAACAAAACAAAGGTTTTTAAAAACCCTATCAGAGTTGGCTCACCTTCAAACAAAGGTTATTCATCACCAAAAAAAAACTAAAAATAATTATATTAAAATATAAAAAAATCATAATATATGAATTAGAAATTTTAAGAATAAAAAAATATTAAACAAAATCATTTTTTAATCAAATCGGATTTAAAAAATGTTATAAATAAATAAGTAAATCATTTTAAATTAATAGAGGATTTCAACTTTAATCAATTTTTATTAAACAATTAAAAATTCCTTAACCAAAAAATATTATAATTATAAATTAAGTTTTTTAATTATAATTTATATAACCATTCCTTCCAATTAATTACATAAATAATAAATAAATATACTAAATATTATATTTTTTTTAATCATCCATATTCTTATTTTATTAATTATATTAGTGCTAATAATTTTTCTTATTATTTTTTTAAATAAATTTAAACAAATTTGGGGGCAATATTGATTTTTGGTTGCTATGAGTCATCTTTTGGTTTATAGGGTTTATTTTATTTAATAAAGTATTTTTTTTTTTTCATTCAATTTGTTTAAGATTTTCTTAATATTATATTTATTATAATCATTATTTTCAATTTTAATTTCCCGTAAATCTTCTCTTAATCCTAATAAAACAAATTCCAACAAAAAAACATAAAAAATACAATATATTCTCAATTTTTTTAATATTTCTAATTCGTAAACAACATTACTAAATTTCTTTATAATTTTATAAATACTAAATTTCTAATAATCGAGTTTTTTGTTAAATTTAATTATTTTAATATTTTAGTTAAATAAATATGTTTTATTTCCTTTTTTAAAAATAAAAATTTACTTATGTTTTAAATTATAATAATAAGTTATTTATTTGTTAATAAATTTGAGGTTTTTTTAGAAATTTTTATAAAAAAAATTTTATGTTTTATATATATTTTTTTATTTTAAATATTATTTTTTTAAATATAAAAAGTGGTAGTGATGATTTAAATATTTATCTTTTAAAGATTTTGTACAAAATAAAATTTATTATAAAATATTTAAAAATATTATAAATAAATTCTATTAAAAATAAAAACTTAATCTAATCATTTTATCTATAGTTTAAAAATTTTAAAAATATATTTCTAAAATCTAAATTTTTTTAAATATATTATCAATTAATATATATCCCTTAATAATATTCAATTTAATTTTAATTTAATTTATTTTAAATTTTAAAATTTATTTATAAAAATATATTTTTATTATAAATATATTAATTAAATATTTTTAAATGTAAATTATATTTAATTTTATAACTCCCCATTTCAAATTTTATAATTTAAAAATAATTATTTTATTAAATTTATTTATAATAATTAAAATTTTATTATAAATTTAATTAATTAAAAATTTCTTATATATAATATCCTATATAAAATTATAAATTATAATTTAAAAAATATATTTAATATATTATACAAATATAACTTTCTATAAAATTTATATCTATTTGATTTATTATAATAGTATATATTATAAATATAAATATATTATTTAATGTTTTATCATATTTTAAATTAAAAATAATTTTTAATTAAAAATTCTTAAATTTATTTAATTCCTAAGTGTTCATAAATAGGATTATTGTGATATTAAAAATTAACTTTTATTATAGTTTTTAGTTGGAATATAAAATAAATTTTTAAAAAATAATTCCATCAACTATTTTATAATAATTAAATGTTTTTTTAAAATTATCCAAAATTCATTTAACAATAGTATAATTTTAATAATTTTATTTAAATTTTTTTAAAAAACTATTTTTAATAATATATTGTGTAAAATTAAAAATTTTATTAATAATAATAAAATTTTTTTCTTATTTTAATATAATTTTTTGATTTAGTTTAATATTTTTTAAATCAGGTTTTTTGTTAATTACATCTACAAAAACATTTTTTTTTACCCTTAAAATGTATAATTTTTATATTATATTTATAAAACATTTTTTATTAATGAATTTAATATTTATTAAATTTTTTTGTAATTAAAAAATAAATAAAATTTATATAATTAAAATAAATAATAAATAAATTAATTATTTATAAATAATGTTTTCATTATTTATATGTTTTAATAATAATTATAAATTTTTGGTTGTGGATAAAGTATTATTATTTAATAATATTAAACTTATAAAATAAATATATAATTAAATATTATTTATTATTTAAATATAATTATAATAAGTATACTTTTAATACAATGTTAAAAATATCTATTTTAATTTTAATAAATAATTTACTATTTTAATTTTAATAAATAATTTAGAATTATAAATTTAAAAATTAAAACTAAAATAAAACATTCTTAAAAATTTCAAAAGCTTCTTATTTTTAGAATAATTTTAAATTTAATATTTTTCTTAATAAATTTTATAAAAATAGTAAAAAATTTATTATATTTTTTAATAAATCTTCAATAATAATTATAAGGTTTTAGGAATTTTTAAATTTTTTGTATTAAAGTTTTATTATTGAATTTAGATTAATCCTATATTGTTTGTATTTTTTTTAAATCTATTTTAATATTTTTTAAGGTGATTATGGCTTTTAAAAATTTGATTTTAATAATTGAAAATTTAGATTTTATAATATTAATCTTAATATTGTATTTATTAAAAATTTAAAAAATAAAATGAATATAATGATCATATTTTTTTTTTATTTAATTATAAATTAAAATGTTATTAAAATAGATTATGTAAATTTTATCAATATAGTTTTGTAGAATGTGATTTATGAATTTTTAAAATGTAGTTGGTGTATTTATAAATTTTATAAATATTATTAAATATTTAAAAAATTTATAATGGTATTTAAAAATAATCTTCTATTCATTATTTTTAATTATTTAAATATTATAATATTTATTAATAAAATTAAACTTAATAAAATGAATAGTTTTAATAAATTGATTAAAAAATTTATTGATTAAAGGTAAGGGTTTTCAATTTTTAATAATAATAATATTAAATATTTAAAAATTAATGTAGATTTGTAATTATCCATTTTTCTTTAGTATAAATAGAATAAAGTATCCTATAGGAAAATATAAAAAATGTATGAAATTTGAATGAAAATTTATTGATATATTTTCTTATAATTTTATTTTTAAATTAGATATTATAGAATGTAAACAATAATTTTAATTGCTTACCTTCTTTTAATTTAATAAAGAGATTGAATTTAATATAAAAAAATAAAATATATTCTTTTTTATAAAATTAAAATATTTTATATTTTTTAAAAATTTTAAAAATTTTCTTAATTTTTTTGATAATGATTTCCTTAGTTTTAATTTATATTTATTTAATAATATTAAATTTATTTTAAAAATAATTTTTAATTTTTTTATTAAAAAAATATTAAATAAAATTTAAATGAATTTTTTACAAATATTGGAAAGTAATAATAACTTTTTTAAATATAATTTTATAATATTTGTATTAAATAAAATGAATAGTTTCTTATATTTAATCAATTTTAAAATTATAAATCCTAAACCAATTAATTCCAAATACCAAAAAAAAGATGGTAAAAAGATCTAATACATTTATTATAATTTTTTTTTAATATTTTTGAATAAGAAAAATAAAAATTATTTCTTAAATAATTTATCCCAAAAAGCTTCCTTCAAAAACAATAATTTTATAAAAATTATTCTTATTGTAAAGTTAAAAATTTATTTTTTTAATAATTTTAGAAATTATCCATTTAAATAAACTAATATATAAAAATATAAACTAATAATAATAATATTAATTTATTAAATGAATTTTAAATATATAAAATCTAATCTAAATTTTCCAAATTATTTCCTTTCCTAAGGCCATCCTAATTTAAATTATAATTTAAGAAAGGATTCTCTTTTTGATAATAGTTTAAAAATAAATATAGTTAAAAAATACTATATTTAAAGTATTGTTTTTAATATTATTCTAATTATTCTTTCTTAATAAATTCTTCCAAACACCAAATACATTAAAATTTTTTTTGTGGTTTTTATCGATAATAATAGTCCATATATTTTCTAATTTTTAAAACTATTTTGAATCTTTAATAGTAGATTAGGTAATTATAAGGGTGATTTTTAATAAAACATTTATTTTATAATTTTTTTATTTTCTGTTTTTTTTTATATTTTAATTCATAGGTTTTAAAATATTAACTTATAAAAAATTCTTATTTATAATATAAGTAGTATGAAAGTTTATCATAATGATTGATTTAATTTAGATATTAAAATTCATAATTTTTATAATATATTAAAATTTTAAATCCTTATAAATATTGAAAGTAATATTGTGTTTAATATATAAGAAAATATAGATTTTCTTAATATTTTTTGTAATATTTCAATATTATTAAAAATTTTAATTATTAAAAAAATATAATAAATTTTATAAAATTGTTTGTTTTTAATAAATTTAATTTCCTTCTATTTATAAATTTAATATGAAATAATATTAACTTTTTATTAATATTTTTTTATAATTTTATTAATGTGTTAAAATATAAAATAATTAAAATATTTAAAATATTGCTATTTAATAAATTATACTTTATATTTATATTTAATTTATTTTATATTATCTATAATTAATTTTTAAGAATTTTTATAACTAAGGTATATAACTTATTTAATTTTATAAAAATTATAATTTATTTTTAAAATATATATATTTAAAAATATAAAACTTTATTTTAATTTATAAATAAATAGGGAATAAAAAAATTTTTATTATATTTAATAATTATTTTAATTTTGTGAATTTAAATCCATCCATTTCAACTATAATATAAAAAATAAAAATATGTTTAATAATAATAGTATAAATTCTATTTTTCATATACTATTATTTAAAAATTTCAAATAATTTTATATTAATATTTAATGTAATATTGAGTATTGTTGTTAAAAATTAATTTATTTTATATTATTAGTATTTATTAATATTACATAGTTAAATACAATAATTAAAATATTATATAAAAAAAAATTTATTTTTTTATTTTAAAAATTAATGCAATATTTTTATTTAACACAATAGTTATTATTATAAAATTGTTAATCTTAATTTAATCAAATATATCAATGATTTTATGAATATTTTTTAAAAATTTATTTAATTTAGTAAAAAATTTATTATATTATACAAAAATTATAAAAATTATTAAAATAAATTTTAAAATCTTTAATCTTTTTTAATAATTTGAATAACAATTTCTTTATCCTTTTTCTAATATATTTGTTAAAATTATCTATTAAAATTATATCAATAATATTAATAAATTCTAACTATATTAGCCTATAATTAATTAAATTCTTCTTAAATGAAAATAAATTTGTAAATTATTAATAAAATAAATTCCTCATATTTCAATAAATTAAAAATAATTATAACAATATTTTTGAAAATTTGTATTTTAGTTTCAGAAATTGTTTTTTTTTTTAAATTATATTATTTAAATTTAATTCTTAATTTTTAATATTTTATTGAATCTAATTTTTAAATTATATTAAATTAAATTTTTTTTAAAATCCTTTTTAAATTATATATATTAAATTTTTGTTAATATTATTAATTTTATTTTAAGAATTTGTTTTTAAGTTTTAAATAATTAATTAAAATATAACCTAATTAATTATAATTTTAATATAATTGTTTGTTGGACTTTTAAATCAGTTTTATTATAAAATTAAATATAATTCAAATTTATAAAAACTGAGTTATAATAATTATAAGTTTTATTTCTAAAATAATTTTTTTATTTATGGGAGTTAAATCCTTTAAATTAATATTTAAAAGATTCTTTTCTATTTTATAAATAAAATTATTTAATTAAATAATAAGGTATTGTATTTTAATATAATTTAAATTATAATTTTTAAACTTTTTTTAATAATATTTTAATATTTTAAACTTTTTTAATAATATTTTAATAGATTTGGATTTTTAATCTATTAATAATAAATTTAAATAATTATTCATTAATATATCTAATAAAAGAAGTATAATAATTAAATTTTTAAATAAATTCTTATAAATTCTATTTATTTTATAATTTATATTCTTTTTAATTTTTTATTTTATTTTAAAATTATATTTATTTAAAAAATGTTTAAAATTTTTAAAGTTTTTAAATATTTTTATAATTTTTAAATATTTTTTTAAATTTTATAATAATTTTCTTTTATTTTTTAATTTTTTATAATTTTAAAAATTTAAAAATATATAAAATAGAATCTTTAAAATACATTCTAATAAAATAAATTTTATATTTTTAATAAAGAATTAATTTTGATAAAAAAAAATTTAATTTAATTAAAAAACTAATCAAATTTTTAAATTATTTTTTAAATTTAATAAATTTATTTATATAAAATACCTATATGGTTATATTTATTATATTTATTTTAATAATTAAATTCTTTATTAAAACTTTTTTAATTTTTTCTTCTTTAGTTTATTAATTTGTGGAGAATATATTATTTAATTTAATAATAATATTTATATTATTTTTATAGATATATTTTAAAAAATAATAAATGATGGTGGTAGTTATTTTATAATCATTTGTTTGATTTATTCTAATACCTCAATAATAAAACTAAAATTTTTACTATATCATTTTATTTAAACTAAATTATATATTAATATTTTTTTATTTTCTAAATTATATTTTTAATAATTTCTTTATTTAATATTTAAATTTATTTATTATAATAATCTAATCTTTCTTAATTAATATTTAAATATTCAGTAAGTTTTTTGAATATGTTTTATTATAATAAGATGATATTTTTTATTTTATTAATAATTTCTTTTATAAAAAATTTAAATTATTCTATATAATTGATTATTTCAATATTCCATTATTAGATTATTAATGTTAAAATCATAACTTTAAAAACATATACAGTTTTTATTATAATCATCTGATTAAATCATAATTTAAAATATCATCTTATTTTATAATTTTGTTCAATATTTTTTCTAAATATATAAATTATTTAATAAAAATTGGTATATTTAATATATATATAATTCTTTAATTAAATTAAATAAAATTGGTTAAAGTGTTATATCTTTTTTAATACGAAAAATATTAAAATAAACTATTTTTTATTAAATTAAACTTTTAATTTTAATTATTGGATCTTAATGAAAATATGTATTTGTAAAATAATTAAAATTATATATAGAATATATAATAACAAAATAAATAAATAAATTATTAAAAATTATATTATTTAATAATATTAATTGATAAAAAATCTACTATTATTAATCCTAAAAATAATCTTAAATATATAAAATTTATATATACTGTTTTTTAATACTCAATACTTAATAATAAATATTAAATAATATGGATATATTATTATATTTAATGTTTAATAATGATTATTAAACATTTTCAAATATAGCAATTCTTACCAAATTTCTTAAAAATTATATAATTAATTTTTTTTAAAAAGTAAATATTTTTAAAAATAGAAATTTAATAATTTTATTTTTAATAATCGTTTTTTTTATATATAAATTATATAGGTATATCATATGCTTATGTTTTGTATATTTTAATTTAGATAGTGCATATAAAAGTCTGGTACGGGATAATCGGATGTACGATTAGCAGTCCGTAACAAAAGGATAAAAAAAATTAAACATAATTTTAACCTATTTACTATTATATTATTTTATTTCTATACATCACAATTCAAACATATAATAATAAAAAAGAATTCTAACCCTTTTAAATATTTTAACTCCTTCAAATACCCCAGTTAAAAAAATAAAAACATTTTTTAAAAATAATAAATATTTATTATTAATCTTGATTTAGTATATAAAATCTAATTATTTTTATTATTTAATTAATTAAATTTATTAAAAAATAAAAATATTTTAATAAATTATATCCAATCTTTTACAAATCTATAACTTATTAATAATTTAAATTTTAAATTATACTATAAAAAATTTTTAATATTTTTATTTAAAATAAATTAATATTTCTTCCAATATATATATATATACACTATAACATAGTGATAATTAATAAATTAAAATTTTTTAACTCTCAAATTACTACAAATCATTACTTTTAAAAATTTTAAAAAAAAGTAAATTATATTACTTTTAAACTACACATATATAATTATAATAAAAATTAATAATTTAAAATATTTAACTTCTTTTAAACTTTAACCTAAAAAAGCCTAGAAATAAAATATTTAAACATTATCAAATTATTTTTATACCAATTTACTATTTAATAATATTACTAATTTTTTATTAATATTTTTAAATACAATATTAATAAATTACTAAAATTACAACATTATAATGTAAAAAATCCTACCCTAAAAAAAAATTAAATATTTTATATCAGATTTTTATTAATCAATTACATATATAAATTTAAATTAATAATTAATTTTAATATAATTTATATTTAAATAAAATATATTAAAAATTGTATATATATTCAAAATAGATTATAATTAAAAATAAGCTAAACTAGCACTTACAAAAGGATTAAAAAGATACATCAATTAAATAAATTTAAATAAACTATTACCAAAAAAATATTAAGCAAATTTACAATCATAAAAATTAAAAAAAATTTATATATATAATTTATTAAAATTATAATTTTAATTAATATAATTATTTATTTAAATATTTTTAAACTCTATAAACCTATATAACAATTAATATTACTTATTATATATAATCATTATTAATATATATTTATATACTTGTAACCATATAGTTATAAAGTGTACATATATATATATATATATTTATTTAATAAGTTTATAAGCAAATTAAAAAACCTATATTGGAAGAAAATATTAAATTTATTTAAAAAATAAAAATCTAAATAGGATTTTTACATATTATAAATAAGATTTTTATTTATAATACACAAAAATTTTATTTAACACATAAAATAGGATAATATTTAAAATTTACCTATTACTTATTTTAAAAGGAAACAGGAAGTACTGTAGAGTATATTAATTAATTTATATTTTAAAATTTAATAATCAAAATTATATTATTTTTTTAAATAATTATAAAAAGATAATTAAAAATTATTTTTAAAACAATAAAGATTATTTAATAAAAAATAATAATAATAAATTTTTAAATAAAAATTAAATAAAAAAATTATACTATATTTTTTTATTTATTTTTATTAATAGTTGTTTTATGTTGTTATTTATAGGATGGTAGTTGTTAGGTAATAATTAGTTTTTAAATATATAATAAATTATATATTTATGTTTATGCCCGATTAAAAAGAAGAGATAATAGTTCTATATACAACTTCAATTTTTATTAATAAAAAGTTTTCAAAATATATTATTTTTATAATAATATTTAACAAATTATATATATTATATGATTGTATGAGATTGTTAATAATTAAATTGGGAAATTTAATTTAAAAAATAAAATTAATAATAATAACAATATTTTAAAATTAACGTTTTTTCAGTTAGGTTTAAGTGTGGCGACGCCACTCTTCTAGTTTATATTTTAAAATATTTTAATAAAAAGTTTTGGAATTTTAAAATAAATATTATTTTATTATTTTAAAATTTTTTAAAAAATGGTAAATATTAAGTATGAAATTTAAATTTTTTTAATTTTTTAATATTTTTATAGATTTTGGATTTTTAATATAATATAGGAAATTTTATTTAATAAAATTAATAAAAATTTAGGTTTTATATTATATTTAAAAAGTATTTTTATTATTTAATAATTATTAATAATAATTAGTTAAAATTGATTTAAAAAAATAAATTATATAAAATTTACAAATAATATATTTTAAAATATTAATATTAAAAAAATAAATTAAAATAAAAAATATTTTTAAAAATATAATTATTAATAAAATATAATTATTATTTATAAAATAATTAATATAGTATAAAAAAATATAAATTGTTTATTTATATATAATATTTAAAAATAAAAATATATAATAAATAAAATTTTTATTTATTTTAATTTTTTAATTTATTTATTATTATAAATTTAATATTTTAAAATATATAATTTTATTTAAAATTTTTATAATTAATTAATTAACATTTATTAAAATATTTTTATATTTAATTTTATAATTTATTTTAAAAAATTAAGATTATAATATATATATAATGGATAATTAAAAATTAATATTATTATTTTTATTATTATTATTATTATTATTATTATTATAATTCTCTTTATTATTTTTATTTTAAATTTTATTATTATATATCTTTTATTACTAAATTCTTATTTTTTATTTACTATAAAATCTATTATTAATATAAATAATTGAATAAATAATAAAAAGTATTTATTTTTAATTTTTAAAAAAAGTATTTAAAAACTACTAAAAAAATAAACTTACTATTAAATATTTATAAATATATAAAAAAATTTAATTAATAAAAAAAAAGAAAAAAAAAATACTATTAAAAATAAAAATAATTATAAGAAAAAACATAAATATAATAATAATAATAATAATAATAATAAATAAATATTTAATAATTTTAAATAAACCTAAATATCTATTAATAGTTTAATAAAATTATTATATATTAATATAATAAAATAAATAATAACAATAATAATAAGTTAAGTAGAAATAAAATTATAAAAGTATTTATAATTTATAAATAAATATTAAAAAATTGATAAAATATTAAAAATAATAATAATTGTAGAATTTAAAGAATCTACCAAAATAATAAATAATTTTTTTAATAGTATTTATTAAAAATATTTAAAATTTATTAATTTCTATATATTTTATAATTATTCCTATTAATTAAAAAATTATAATTTAATTATTAATAATATTGTTTTAAAAAAATTAAATAAAATTTTTTAAATAAATATTTTTATAAAAAGAAAATAAATTTTTTTATGATTTTGAAAAAAATTATATAATTATTAATATTTTAATAATTAATAATATTTTTAAAATTTATAATAATGATAAAGAAATTCTTAACTGGGTTCTTAAATTTAATAATTTATATAAATAATAATATTAAAATATTTAAAATTGTATTTAAATAAATAATAAATATTTATTATAATTTATTTATAAATAGTATTAGTTTTTAATTAATGCTTTTTATTTTTAAAAATAATTAAATTTAAGAATATTAATTTATTTTTGTTAAAATAAATTATATAATATATTAAAATAAATAGAATAAGAAAATAAGTAAAAATTAATAAATTAAAATTATTATTAAATTTAAAAATAAAAATGTTAATTAGAAAGTTAAAAACAATAATAGTATAAATAAAGATAATAAAAATAAAAATAATAAAAATAAATATAATAAAAATAAAAATAATAAAAATAAAACTAATGATAATTTTATTATTAATATAAAATTAGAAATAAAAATAAAAGAAAAATAATTAATAATAAAAATATAAATAAAGATGATAATAATTTTTTATTATTAAAGTTTCATTTCATGTTCGTTTAATTACAAAGAATATAAAATATAATTATTATTATTAAATAATAAAGAATATAATATATATAATAAATTTAATTTTTACATCTTAGCTTATATTGTAATTTTATAAAAAATTATTAATATATATATATATAATTTATAAATTTTGGTTTAATTATTTTAATATAATATTTATTATAATATATATTTTAATTTAATAATATATTTTATAATATTATAATTCTAATTATATATATATAAATATATTTATTTTTAATAAAATCTTTATATTAAAATATATACAAAAACCAATAATAGCTAATAAAATATATAATTAATAATTTTAAAAAATAATAATAATTTTAAAAATAATTTATATATACAAATATAATTATCCAAATTACTATTTATTAAACTTAATTATATAATATATTTAATTATTATTTTTAATATATAACAATTATTTATAATATTCTATACTATTTACCTACTTTATAAATTATATTATTTTTAATTTATATATTATATTTAATATACTAATATACATTTATAAATATAATTTATTAAATCATATAATTATATAGTATATTTATATTAAAATTTAAACTAATATTAATAATATATTAAAATTTTATTTTATATTTGTTTAATTATAGAAAACATAAAATATAATTATTATTATTAAATAGCAAAAATATGATATATATAATAAATTTAACCCTTATATTTATATATTAAATTTTAAATTTTAAGATATATATTTAAAAATAAAATTTAAAAATTAGATAATATTAAATATAAATAATAAATATATATTAATTATTAATATATATAATTTATAATAATTTATATTTATAAAAATTTTAATAATATTTTAAATTTAATATATTGTTAAATATCTATTAGTAAATAAAAAACCTATAATAAATATTTTTATAATTATAATTAATTTTATTATAAATTATATAAAAAATTAAAAATTATAAAAAGAAAGTTATTATTTTAATACTTATTAATATATAATTATTTTATAAAATAAATATATAATTAATAAAATTATAATTATAAAAATAATAAATATTATCAAAAATTATCAAAAAATATATAAGAAAATAGTGGAAAATATATTCAAATAAAATATAATAAATAACAAATATTATTAAAAATTAATAATTTTTATTATTTAATTATTATTATTTATTATTTAATATATATTTTTATAATAAAAAAATATTTTTTTTAAAATCTATAGTAATATTATTTAATTTTACTTAGATAATATAAATAATTATATAATAAAAAAGATAATAGATTTTTAAATAATAAAATAATATTAGAATTTAAGAATAGTAATTAATAATTATATAATAAAAATATTTATTATTATTTAAATAATATTTTTATTAAAATTAATTATATTAATAATTATTGTTAAAAATTAGTTAGTTTAAAATTTATTAATATTTATTAAATTATTATTTTTATATATTAAATAAATATACTATAAAAATTTATTTAAATAAACAAAATTTATAAGATTAATTAGTAATTTTTAATATTAAAAAAAAAAAAAAAAAAAAAAAAAAATTTATTTTAGTTTTTTAATTTATATATATGTATAAAGTTAATATAAAAAATGAAATTTTATTTGGGAAGTATTATATTTAATTATATTTTATAAATTTTAATAAGTTTTTAGTAAATTTTATCTATTTATTAAATTTTAAATAAAAATTAAATATTTAAGATTTAATAAAAAAATTTAAAATTTAAAAATTTTAAATAAAATAAAATTTTAAAAAGGAATAAATAAATCTATTATTAATTATTATAATTTTAAATAAGTTATTAAATATCTATTAATAAATAAAGTATTATTTTATTTTTATTTAAACTAGAAGAGTGGTGTTGCTGTACTTAAACTTAATTGAAAAAGCGTTAATTTTAAAATATTATTATTATTATTAATCTTATTTTTTAAATTAAATTTCCTAATTTAATTATTAGCAATTTTACATAATTATATAATATAGTAATTTACCAAGCCACAAAATTAATATATTTTAAAAAATTTTTATTAGCGAAAATCGAAATTGCATACAGAACCATTATCCCTTCCTTTCAGTTGGGTATAAAATATTTTTATTAATAATTTAAAAAATAAAATCTAATAATAAAATGGAATATATTTTATTATTTAATAGTTATTTAAAAATATTTAATATTTATTTATAAACTAAAATTTAAGATAAAAAAAAAAAAAAAATTTTTAGGTAATAGAAAGAAATAATATAATAAAATTAAAAAATATTTTAAAATAAATATTAATTTAATTAATTAAATTAATAATAAAATAAAATTATTTATTAAAAAATTATTATCATCTTTATTTATATATTTAAAATAAAATGATAAATAATTTAAAATAATAATATTATATTAGTATATAAAATTTTTTAAAATAATAATATTTTTATTGTTATAAATAATTTATTAGATTTTAATTATTTATTTAAAATTACTTTTATTCACTAATTAATAAATTATTTTAATATATTATAAATTAAATTTTAATTTATAAAATATAAAAATAATATATTATAATAATTTAAATATCTAGTAACTTTTAATAACTAATTACCATTTTATAATAAATATTTTATAAATTATTTATTTAAAATGATATTAATTATTAATATTTAAATTTTTAATAAAATAAATATTTAAATTGTTAGTTTTTTATTGTTTGCTATTAATTTTTGAATAATATATTTTATATCTTTATTATTATATAATAATTTCTTAATATTTTTTGATTTTTTTTGGTGTACAAAATCTTTTTTTATTCTTAATTAAATTAATTTTAAAATATTATAATTAACATTTTTTTAAAAAATTTATTAAAATATTATATATATAATTATATTTACTTTTATAATTTTATTTTAAATATTATTATTTTAATCCTTTTTAATTTAATTATTATTATTATCAAAAAAATTAATTTTATTATTTTAATATTTATTTATAAAAATTATTTAATCCTCCTTTTTTATAATTTAATTGTGAAGTTTTACTAATTTTGCAAAACCTCACAATCATCTAAAATACAATAGTTTTAATATATTTACCTTACTAAGTAAGTTAATATATAAATATATAAATATAAATATTAGCTTTTATATTAAATATTTATATATTTTATTATTTTTTATATATATAAATAAAAAGTTATAATATTTATATTTAAAAAAATCAATTATTAATTTAATTATTAATTATTATTTATTATAAAAAATTTTATATATAATATTAATTTATATAATTTTTTATAAATAAAATTTAATATTTTAATAATTTAAATTTTTTAATATTATATTATATATTATATCAAATTTTACCCCCTAAAAAAAATATTATAAAATAAAAGATTTATAAATTCCTATACATCCACATATAATAATAAGTTTTAAATTAATAAAATAATTAATATTATATTAAAAAAAAATAGAATTTTTAAAATTTTTATTTGTAAAATATTATAAATTATTTTATTAGAAATTAAATAAATATTTTATATTTATTACAATTATTTTAAATTTAATTAATAAATTTAATTAATAAAATTGTTTAAAAATTAAATATTTATATAAATATTTATAATAAAATATAAAATTTTATTTATTAATTAAAATTTTTAAACTTTAAATTATTTAAAAATAATAATATAAAATTAAATTTATATTTAATTAATTATGAGGCATTATATTAAAATAATTAATTTTAATTTTAAATAAATAAGTTAAAAATAATTAATTAAAAGAATTAAAAAGTTGGGAAGGATTTTATAATATATTAAAAATATAATTTAATAATATAAATAAATAAAAAATTATAAATTTTATTATTTTAAATATTAAATAAAAAAATAGTTTTTTTAATTATATAATTTATTTTTATATATTATATTTAAAATTATTTAAATAGTATAAAAAAATGTTATATATAATTTATTTTTAAAAATTAAAAAAAAAATTTAAAAAATGATTATATTTGTTTTAGAAATTAAAATAAATTATTTTAATATATTAAAATTTTTTATAATATTAATAATTAAAATAAAAATTTTATATATTATATATAAAAATTATAATTTTTTTTAATTTTAAGTATAACTAATTGTATTTAAGAATTTCTATAGTTTACAACCCATAGAAATTAATATAATTTATATTTGTCACAGACCACAAGTCTTGACAGTACAAATACCTGTACCTTGTTCTACACTACACTATTCTAAGTTCTACTACCGTATATTATATTTATAAATATATATTATTTCTAATATGTTTGCCTGTGAAGTTCACCTACTTATTTCATATTTTTAATTATAATATAATATATTGTTTTAAAACTTTAATATCTAAAATTTTAAAATATTAAAACCCTAAAATTAAAACCTCTAAAATTTAAAAAGTTATAATTATATATATAAAATTATTATTAAAACTAATAAAATAGTTTTTATTTTTATTAATCAACTTAAATATAATTTAATATCTAATTATCTTTATTCTATTATTATTATATATTTTAGGTGAGCTATTTTTAATATTTTATAATTTTATATATACTTCTTATTAAAAAATTTAGGTATTTTAAGTAGAAAGAAAGTTTTATATATCTTAGTATTATATATTTGTACCATTATATTAGATAACATACAAAGTATAACACTTTAACTAATTATCTTTTAACAAAAAAAAGCATATATATAATGATATTTTTAATTTAGAAGATTTTATTATATTAAAATATAAAATTATAAATAATAAAAGAGAAATTATTTATCTTTATAATGTATAATTATATAAATTTAAACTTATTATTTACTAAATTAATTAAATAAAAATTATTTATATAAGTAAAGAGAAATATCACTTTTACCTTTATTAATATTAAACATTAATTTATTTAAAGATGAAAACAAACTTTTACCTTTATTAATATTAAACATTAATTTATTTAAAGATGAAAACAAAATTTCTATTATTAATGATAAAATCTATCTTAATACTACTATACAAATATAAGAAGAAAAATTATATATAATTAACAATATTATTAATAGTTTAACTACAATTATTATCCTAAATAATAATAAACATTTATAAAATTTAGAAATAATTATAAAATTTTAAAAGAATTTAAAAAATAATCACCATAATTTAAATAATTATTAAAATTTATAAAAACATATAAGGTATATTTAATATGATTAAAAGAAAATTATATTAATTACTTTAGGATTTAATTTAAGATTAAATAAAATTTATTTTTATTTTATATTAAATAAAAATAAAATTTGATGTAAATTAATTTCCAATCTTAAAATTTAAAAATTTTAATAAAAATTTTAATAATAATAATAAAAAATTTTAACAATTTTAATAATTTTTAATAAATTTTACTAACTTACTTTAAATCTTTATTTATTATAAAAATAAAAGTATTAAATTTTAATAAATTTAATGGCTTACTATATAAATTTAATTAATTTAGTTAATAAATTGTTATTTTTTATTTTAATATTAATAATTTAAAAATAATAAAAATAAAATCTATTTTTTTATATTTTTATTAAAATTATTTTCTATACCTACAATTTTTACCTTATGTAATATAAAAAAAATAAAAAAAACAAAAAATAAAAAATTAATAATAATTATATTATTTAAACTTTTATTAATTATTTATATTTTATAAAAAAACTTAAATAACTTTATAAATATTAAAATAAAATAAAAAAAGTTTTTCACATTATTTAAAATTTACAATAAATTAAATTTATAAAAAAATATTTTTAAATTATTAATACTTATATCTCTATAGCAAAATATATAATAGAATAACTAATTTATTACATTAAAAAAAAATTAAAACCTATATAAAAATAAAAAGTCATTAAAATAATTACATATAATTTAAAAATTTAATATTATACAATTAAAAATTTAATCATAAAACTTAACAATAACTACTTCCATAAACATAAAGCAAATATTTTATAAATTCACAATAATTACAACCAATTTTCCAACCCCTAAAGAAATTACTTAAATTAATAAAATAATCAACCTAAACCTCATCATAACAATTAAGAAAATCAATTATTTTATAATTCTAAAAATTATTTTACAATAAATTAAAATTAATTATTTTAGAATTAAAGTAATCCCCCACACACCCCTCAAAATAACTATTAAAGGTTAAATAATTAATAGTAACAAAATAAAAATAATTAAACTTTAAAAAATATTTTTAGATTATCTCCCATAAAATTAAAAAAAATTTAAAATTAAAATTAGTAACTAAGAAATTATTTTTTAAAATCTAACAAACCAATATATTATTAATGTAATAAAAAAAAATATATTAAATAAAATTGTTTAATCAATTAATATTTAAAGAATATTAGAATAATTAATTAAAAAATATTATAAAAATAATATAATTATAAAAAAAATTAAAAAAACTATAATAAATATATAAAAAAATATAAAAGTAATTATTAGTAGTTTAAAGAAGAATTTAAAAAATATTAATTTAATATTATATTTTATTAAATTAATAAAGAAAATATTTTTAATACTAATTTAGCTATCTTTTAAATCCTAATTATATTAAAAAATTTAAATTTTTATTTTATTTATTATTTTATTTAAAATATATACTTTTTAAAAATTAAAAATCAAAAATATTTAATAAAAAATAATGTTAAATTTATTATGGAAGAATATTATTTTAAATAGGAAAACCTTTTCTTAGAAGGAGTTACACATTTATAATTTATTTAAAATTTTTAAATAACCTATAAAAAAATATAAAATTTAAAAAAATTTGTTTATAATAAATTTTAAAACTATATATTAATATAAATTTAAAATTTATTTATAAAAATTATAAAGTTATTTAATATTTTTTATTAATTTATTATATAAAAATTAATTTAAAAAAATTTATTAATTTTTAATAATTAATAATATTATTTATTCATTAAAAATTAAATATTTTAATAAATAAACTTTTAAAAATTGAATATTAAAAAAATTAATAAAAATTATAAAAATAAATATTATACTTAAATATTAAGAAAATTAATATCTTAGATAATTTACCTTACCTAGTATTGGACCTATAGGATATGATTATCTAATATTTTATATAAATAATAATAAAAGTTGGCCTTAATTTATAAATTAATATATAAAATTATATAAAATATATTGATATTAATTATATAAATATCCTAATATAAATTTAACCAAATTTATATATTAAAATTATATAAATCAAATAGTTGCTTTTAACTATAAATATATAAAAAAATAATAAAAAAGTTTTTATAAATCTTATTAATAAATTATCTATTTTATAATATTTTATTATTATAAAACTAAATTAATACAAAATTATAAAATATATTAATCTTACACAAAAAATTATAATATTACCAAAATAACATTAAAAATTAATATTACAGGAATTAAAAAAAGAAAAAAAAAATGCCAACTTTACAAATTAAAATTTTTTAACTATTATTCCTATAATAAAAATCTATATATTTACATTAATTATACATAAGAATAAATTAACATCACCTTTATAATATATTAAAAAAAACTCTTGAGATTATATACTTATAAAAATTATTTAAATTATAAATAATAATTTTATTATAAAAAAAATTTAAAATTTTACATTTGAAATTGTTAATAAAACATTTTAATTATAATAGGTATATTATTTAATCTTTAAGAATGGGAAGAAACCAGAAATATTATTAATAATATAAAATTTAATAATATTAAATAATATAATATTTTAAATTAAAAAAATTTTGGATAGTAATATATATTAAATTGTTTAATTCTAATTTTATTAAAAAAAGATTTGATAGAATTTTTAATTAAATTAAAAAATAATATTTTTAAATATTTTATATTATTAATAGAAATTTTACGCAAGTTTTCGCAAATAATGGAATAAAAATTATATATATTTTAGAAAAATATATTAAAAAATATAATTTTTTTATATAATTTAAAAATATTACATATAATATTATTATTTTTAAAAAAAGTCCTTTAAAAACAATTAAATATAAAATTAATGTAACTTTTATTATTAATAAATATTTTAAAAAATAAACTATTGATATTCTTAATTTTACTAATGATAACCTAATTTTAGAATATAATTAGTTAAAAAATTATAATCTAGTTATAAATTTTAAAAATAAAATAATTAAATTTATTTATTGTAATTATTAATAAAATTTATATTAAATTTAATAAATAATTTATAAATAATTAAAAGAAATTTATTTATAACTTATAGAATATTTTTTAGATAAAGAAATCTACCACCACTTTTGTAATAAACTTAATATTTTTAAACAAATATAGCTTAAAACCAAAAATATTATTAAAATTATTAAAGAAATTATTAAAAATATCTTATTTTTTAAAATTCTAAAATAAATTCCTAAATGGATTCAAATTTTTAAAAAAATTAAAAATAAAAACGTATTACCATTATTTAATAAATTTACTTATGAAATATTATTATAAAAAAATATTATTTTTAAGTTTTTACCTATTTATGTTTGTACCAAAAAAAAATTTAAAATTTTTAAAAAATATATTAAAAAAAATTTATAAAAAGGATATATTTATTTTTTAAAATTTTTAATTAAATATTTAATCCTTTTCATTCTTAAAAAAAATAAAAAATTATAAATTTGTATCAACTATTGAAGTTTTAACATTATTATTATTAAAGATTGCAATAGCTTACCCTAAATCAACAAATTATTAGACTGTTTTATTGGAGTAATTCACTTTACTAAGTTTAACATCATTATTACTTACTATAATTTATAAGTTGCTTTAAAAAATGTTTAAAAAATAATATTTAAATGTTATTATAACTTATTTAAATATTTAATTATATTTATAGGATTAATCAACATTTTGGTATTTTTTCAGATTTTTATAAATTATATATTAAAAAATTATATTAATAAAATATGTATTATTTATTTTAATAATATATTAATTTATAGTATAAATTTTAAAAAACACTAATAATATATTATTATTATTTTCAAAATATTAGATAAATATAATTTTAAAATTAAATTAGAAAAAATGGAATTTAAAGTTACAAAATATAAATTTTTTAAAGTTATTATTATAATTAAAGAAATTAAGATAGATTTTAAAAAGTTAATATAATTCAAAAATGGTTCTAATTTTAAAATATTAAAGACATTTAAGCTTTTTAAGATTTTATAATTATTATTAATAATTTATTAAATAATATAGTTATATGTTTATTACCCTTTTAAAATTAATAAAAATAGGTGTATATTTTAAAATGATTTTTAATTAGATATACACCTTTAATATTTTTAAAGAATTATTTTTTTAATTCCTATTCTTAAATTATATAATCTTGATTTATTTATCAAGATTGAAATAGATGTTTTTAATGCTATATTAAGAGTTTGTCTGTGTTAATTATAATTAAATTAAAAATGGTATTTTATTGTTTATCTTTTTTATAAATTTAATGTTACCAAATTATGATACCTTATTTATGATAAAGAATTAATGGTTATTGTTTAAGCTTACAAAATATAAAAGTATATTTTTAAATAAAAAAATTTTACTATATATTTAAATTATAAAAATCTTACCTATTTCTTATCATTTAAAAATTTTAATAAATGATAAATCCACTAATAAAAACTCATTAATCAATACAATATAAGGATTATATACTACAAAAAAAAAAAAAATTTTAAAATTAACACTATTAATCAACGATTTAATTTAATAACTAAAGTCTAATTCAATAAAAGTTATTTTAAAAAAAATAATATATAATTATTTTAATTAATAATTTTTAATTTTATTTCTTATATTTAAAAAATTAGTTTATAAAAATTTTAAATAAAACTATAATAAATATTTTATTATAAAAAATACTATTAAAAACCCTAATACTTCAAATTACTTTATAATAAAAAAGAATTTATTTTTTGAAATTTCTTCTATATTTTTATTAAAAAATTTTAATAATAATTTATTAAATAATATTATAATATATTAGCCTATAAATACTTAAAAACTAAATATACCTAGGAACTTTTAACTAAGTCTTATTTCTAATTTTAAATATAATAATATATTAAATAATATATAAAAATTTATAATATATACTATTAAAATAAACTTAGCCAATATTTACCTATAAAAATTATAACCCTATAATATATTTTTAAAATTATTCTAAATTATTTTATATAATTTTATATAAGAAATATTTTTTTAAAAATCTCTTTATAAATATTATTTATAATAAAATTTTAATTATTACTTACAAATTTAATAAAATAATAATTTTAAAATTATAAAATTTTAAATAATTTATAATAGAACTTAAACAAATTTATAATAAATAAATTTTTAATTAATATAAATTATAATTCAAATATATTTGTAATAGAGATATGCTATTTGCTAATAAATTTTAAAATTTAGTTAAAAATTAGATTAATATTAAAATTAACATTATTAATAAAGAATATATTTAGATAAATAGAGTTATAAAATAAATTATTTAAATTATTAAAATATAATTAAAAATTTCCTTAATATAGTATAAAATAATTAAATTAAATTATTATTATATTTTAAATTTATTTATAATATATTTAAATATTTATTTATTAAATATATATTTTATAAAGTATTTAAAGGATGGAATCCTATTATTTTAAAGGATGGAATCTATTATAATATTACCTTTATGATACCTAAAGAAATTATTTTGAAATAAAGAAATATATTAATAATATAAAAAATTTTATAATAATTTATAAAAAGATTTTTAATTTATAACAAAATATATATTATATTATTATAATTAACAATATATAAAAGTATTTTTTTTAAAAAAAGGAAATAAAGTATACCTGCTTACCAAATATATTAAACAAAAAAAATGATAAAGTAAAAAATTAAATTACTAAAAATATAGATTTTTCATTATTATTAGAAAATTTAGTAATAATATTTTTAAATTTGAAATCTTAAAACCTACCCAAATTTATTAATCTTTTTATATTTTACTCTTAAAATTAGTATTTTTAGATTTAAAAAAAGATTTAGAAAATAAAAAATTAAAATATAAAAATTATATAAAATATAAATTTAAAAAAATCTTTAATAAACCTAATAAAAATAATAAATATTTAATTAAATAATTATTATCATATGGTTTGCAAAATAACAAATAGATCCCTGAATATAACCTACCTTTCGCTACTATTTAAATTTATTTTTAGTAAAAAAATATAGTATAACTTATAAAGAAAAAACAAAAATAATTAAAAAAATAAAATTAATATTGAAAATTTATAATCTTTTAATCTATACCTATAAATTCTTATTATAATCATTTAAAATCTATCTTATTTAAATTTTCAAAATTAGTAGGATTAATTTAAATTTTTTTTTTAAAAAATAATTACTCTTAATTTATTAATTTCTTTTCCTATATTACTATATTAAAATATTAATTTAATATTTTAATTTCACAATAAAGATATATAATTTTAATGGAAATTTCGGCTATTTTAACCAATAATTTTACTTGAAATTTTTTAGATTTAAAAAGATTATACTCCTTATAATCAATATTTTTATAAATTTGTTTTACTATTTAATATTAACAATAATTAATAAGAATTATTAGGAAGAAATTTATTTAAATTAATAAAAATATAAGAATATTTTTAATAAATATATTTTGTATATTTAGGATTAAAGTCTAAATATACCCAGTAATTATACCAATTTTTTTAACAAAATTTATATATGATATTTACTCTTTTTCCTTTATTCTTAATATTCTATATCCTGATATAAACCTTTTTGTAACGAAATTTCTTCTAGTGTTTTACCAATATTTATTATTTTAAAAATATATTAATTATTTATATTTATAAAAATATTTTATAATTTAAATTTTATTTTATTACTTTGATTTAATTGCTACACTTTTATATATGTATAATTATATAAGTATTTATTTAAAAACGAATCCTATATTACAATATAAATTATTATTTTATATAAATTTAATTTTAACATAAAAACTAATAATATATAAGATTAAATTTTTACATAGGAATAATAATAGTATATTATTATTTTGTATTTAGCTACTATTATTTATATAGAACCCTGGATTTTATGAAAAGATCATTTACATAAAGATTTATTTTAGAAAGAGAGGATAATATTATAGATTATAAGTTTTGATAATATAAATATTTATATCTTATTCTATATTACACTATTTTAAATTCTACTGTCACATATTATATTTATAAATATATATTATTTTTAATATATTTATTTATAAAGTTTACCTATCTATTTTATATTTTTAACTATGGTATAATATATTATTTTAAAACTTTAATATCTAAAACTTTAGAATATTAGAATTTTAGAATTAAAACCTTTAAAATTTAGGAAGTTATAATTATATATATAAGATTATCATTAGAATTGATAAAATAATTTTTATTTTTATTGGTTAATTTAAATATAATTTAGTATTTAATTATTTTTATTTTATTATTATTATATATTTTAGGTAAACTATTTTTAATACCTTGTAGTTTTATATATACTTTTTATTAAGAAATCTAAATATCATAGGTAGAAAGAGAGTTTTACATATCTCAGTATTGTATATTTGTGCCGTTACATTGGGTAGTGTACGAAGTGTAACAATATTAGTTTATAATAATAATAATAATTTAAAACATTTAATTAAAAAAAAATAAGAAATATTATAATTATAAAAAATTTAAATATTTTAAAAAAAATTATAATAATAAATTAAAACTAGAAGAGCGGCTTCGCCGCACTTAAACCCGATTGAAAAAAAAAGGTGTTATTTATTTATATAAATTTCTTATTTTGATTAGTCTCGATCAACCACACTCTTTTGTTTGCGGTTGGTGATAAGGTTGGTGCACTACCAAACATAGTTATAAAAATAATATATTTTGGAGATTTCCTTCTGGGGAAAATTGATTTTGCCTGTGAAACCATTGACCCTTCCTTTCAGTCGGGTATAAAATAATTAAAAATAATTTTTAAAATAATAAAAATTTTATTATTTAAAATAAAAAATATATATTTATTAATTAGTATAATTTTTATTATAATTTATAATAAATTACTTTTAAAAAAATATTTTAAATATATAATAATTAATTTTATAATATTTTTAAAAAATAATACTATATTAATTATAATAATAATAGATTATAGAATTTTCTCTAATTTTATTTTAAAATAATTTATAATAAAAGAATAAATATTTTTATTAAAAAAAAAAAAATAATTAATAAATTAAATATATTAATAATAAAAGTAATATATTAAATATATATTTTTTTATTATAAATTAAAAATTACTAAAAGAAAGTTATATTTAATATAATAAAATAAAAATTTTAATATTATATTAAAATTATTATAATTATAATAAAATAATTTAAAGATAAATTAGGTAAATAATTATATAATTATATAATAAATTGTAAGATTTTATATAATAACTATTAAAATTATTTATTTAAAAAATATATATAGTGAATTAAATAAAAAAGTAATTATTATTAATATTATTTTTTTAAAAAATAATATAGTATTAAAAGAATTGTATAATATTTTATTATTTTATATAAATTTTAAATAATTATTTAAAAAAGAATTAATTAATTAATTATTAAAATATTAATTTTAAGATTATAAAATTCTATTACTTTTAAAAAAGAATTTATTATTTAAATTAATGTATAAGTTGTTACTATAAAAAAAGTATTATATTATATAATTATATTAATAATATAAAAATGAAAGGATTTATTTATAATTTATTGTTATTGATTAAACTATTAATTCTATTTATTAGAAAAAAAAATAGGTCACTACAATTAGTGTTGGAAGTGGTATGGTAAAAACCATACCATACCATATCATTACCATATGGTAATGGTAAATGGTATAGAATTTTTTTTTTTTTTTAAATAATAATAATATATAATATAAAATACTTTTTTAAAAATAATATAATAAATAATATAATAAATTCAATTTTTAATAATATAATAATAATATAGTAAATTAATTTTTTTTAAAATAATATAATAAATAGTATAATAACTTAAAATAATATAATAAATAATATACTATATATTATTTTAAAAAAACAATAAATTTCCTAATCGGGTAATCCATTTTATTTTTTATTTAATTTTTTATTTAATTATTTATTTAATTTTTTATTTAATTTTTTATTTAATTTTTTTAATTAATTTTTAATAAAAAATTAAAAAATATTAATTAATAAAGAACACACATGTGTGTTAACTAAATAGTAAATATTATATATATATATATATATATATATATATAATAAATTAATTAATTAATATACTAAAAAATTAATTCTAAAAATAGATATTCTAAAAATAGATCATCATTTTATTTTATATATTTAAAATAAATATATATATTTTTTATTTTTTTTTATTTTTTTTATTTTTTATTTTTTTATTTTTTTATTTTATTTTTATTTTATTTTATTTTTTTATTTTTTTTATTTTTATTTTTTTATTTTAATATAATATTGGTGGTGGTGGTGGTAATAGCAGCAATAGTGGCAATAGTGGTAGTAGTGGTGGTGGTGGTAAAAATAATTATATTTTTTTAAAATCAAAAGATTTTTAAAAAACTTTTTCAAAATTCTAATCATTTTCAATTTTTTCAAAAAAAAACCAATTTTTTCGTATTGTATGATCAAATTTAATTAATTTATATTAATTTAATTTAAATTTAATTTAATTTAATTTTAAAATTCACTTATATTACCTAATTGGGTTAATGTGGTTCGCTTAATTTAATTAAGTGTTTCATCATCTCCCACACTAATTTAAATATATATATTTAATATGATTAACACACATGTATGTTAACTTTATCATTTTAACATTATTTTTTTAATATTTATATATATATTTATATTAAAAAATTAAAAAAATTAAAAAAATTAAAAAAAATTTAAATTATATAATTAATTAAAATTATTGTATTTAGTCGTCCTAATCGGGTATAGCGTAATAGTAAATGGTATAGTAAAAAAAAATTAAATGGTAAATGGTATGGTAAATATATATTTTACTATTTAAAATAATAAATAATATAATATTATATATATTTATTATTATTATTTTAAATAATAATAATAAATAATATTATATATATTTATTATATGGAATAATATAAAATAATATGGTTGTTTAGCATGGAATGGTTTTGATTTTATCAAATAGAATGGTATATGGTAGCGATTTGCCACCACTACCATACCATTTCCAACACTAACTACAATTATATATAAATTATAAAAAATTAAATAATATTATAATTAAGAATAAATATTTATTATTTTTAATAAATAACTTATTTAATAAATTATAAAATATTATAATATTTATAAAATTGGATTTAAAAAACGTTTATAATTTAATTTAAATTATTATAGGAAAAAAATAAAAAATTATATTTTATATTTTATATAAATTTTTTAAATAATAATAATATTATTTAATTTAATAAATATATTAGTAAACTTTTAATCATTACTAAACATAATTTTTTATAATTTATTAAATATATATATCATTATTTATTTAAATAATATTTTAATCTTTTTTATTTAAAATATATATATATATATATATATATTATAATAAAAATTCTATTTATTAAATTAAAAATATGAATTTTATAAAATAATAATAAAATTTCTAAAATCTATTATCTTATAATAAAAATTAACAATAAACCTAAAAAAATAATAAAAATATAAAATAATTAAAACTAAAAAATATAAAAAAACTATAATCGTTCTTACAATTTATTAATTTTTATTATTATTTTTAATATATTATAATAAAATAGTAAAATTGCTAATTAAATTATTAAATAAAAATATATAATAGAAGTAGAAGTAAATTATAATAGTTATTTTTAATTATATAAAAAAATTACTAATATTTTATAAATTTTTATAATTATAAAATATTTAATTAAAAATATTAGTAATAATTATAATACTATATAAATAAATATTATATTTAAAAATATTTTAATTTTAAATTATTATTTATAGTAATTATTAAAGCCTAATATATTTTATTATATCAAAATAATTTAATTTAAAGTAAGTATAATAATTAAAAGAATTAATAAAATTTAATTTTATAATATAATATAAATTAAAAAGAAAATATAATAATAAATACTTTATTATAATAAATTAATTATAAAAATTCAAAAATAAAAATTATTATTATATTGAAATTTAAATAATTAATAATATTAATATATAATAATACATAATTTATTGTAACAACAAATAAAACTTATTTAAAATTATAATAAAATAATATATAATTATTATAAGGATTTTATAATTTTAAAAATATAAATACTATTTATAATAATAATATAAAATATATTATTAAATATAATTTAGAAAAAATAGTATTTTAAAATTTTAAAATAAAATTTATATATTTAATTTATCTAATTTATAAAAAATATAATATATAATATATATAATATATTTTTAATAAATTATTTTAATTATTAAAAATTTAAAAATTATTTTAAAAATTATTATTTTTAAAATATAATAATTTTATTTATTGCTATATTACAACATATAATATATGTATAATAAGATTATTTAAAAAATTATTATTATTAAAAATATTTAATATATTATAGTATAAAATTTTAATAAATTTTATAATAAAATTATCTTTTTTAGAAACTTATTTGATAAAGATAACACAAAATTATATAATATTATATAAATAATAATTAATAAATTAATTAAATATTCTTATTTTATATTGTTGTAAAATAAATTAATAGTAGAGGAATTGGTAAACTAATATATTAAAAATTTAATATATAATAATTTATTAGATGATTTTATATTTGATAAAAAATTAGTTTTTATTTTAAAATTTGTTATAGTGTTATATTAATAACTATTTATTAAAAAAAAAAATTTATTATTTTTTATTTTTAAATAAATAGTTAGATTAAATAAATAAATTAAATATTAGAAAGTTATTTATAAAATTATTATAATTATTAATAGGATGATTAAATATATTTATTATTTTTTATAATATTTATATATAATAATATATATTAAATTATTATTAAAATAATTTTATTTTTTATGAAATATAATTATTATTTATATTTTAAAATAATAAGTATTATAATAACATACCCCACCGGGAAGAGGACTATACCAGAAAAAGGACCACTTTTCACACTATAACAAAAAACCCCTTATTTTTTATTATTAGAACTTCTTTTTCTACTATTATTATTATTATTATTAATATTATTATTACTATTATTATTGTTGTTACTACTATTATTATCACTACTATTACTACTACTATTACCATTATCATTACTATTGCTATTACCATTATTATTACTATTACTATTACTATTACTATTATTATTATTATTGTTATTATTATTGTTACTATTATTATTATTATTATATTATAATTAAATATAACTAATTATTAATATCATTAAAAATATAATAAAATTAATAATATTAGTTTAGTTATATAAGTTATTTAATAAAATAAATCCTTAATTTATAAAATAGTAAAAATATTTAATATATTTTAGATTATTTTATAAAATTAAATTAATAATAAAAAATAGTTGATTGTATAAATATATATTAATAATAAATAATTATTTTAATAAAAATAAAAAAAAATAGTTGATTGTATAAATATATATTAATAATAAATAATTATTTTAATAAAAATAAAAATATTAATTTAATAAATATTATAATTATATTATTAAATTTTTTTAAATTAAACATACTTTAGTAATAAATAAGTTAATAAACAGATAATTAAATATAAATTAAATTAATTAATTTTTAAATAATATATAAAGTTATAAATTATATATTTTTACATTTTTAATAATATATATATTTAAATAAATAATTTTAAATTTATTAAATAATTTTATTAATTATTTTAATATTAAAATTTAATATAATATTAATAAAATTCGATTATATAATATGGATGAAAAATTTTATTATAAAATTAAGAAAATATTTAAAAATAATAATTTTTTAAATAATTAAATTATTATTTTTAAATATTTTCTTAATTTTATAATATTATTTTTCTATTATTTATTATTTTTAAAAATATAAACTATTAATTTAATTAATATATAGGTTTTATTAGAATAATTAAAGACTAAATATTTGTACCATTTTTAAATAATTAGTTTAATAATATATTAATTGTTTAATGGTTAAAACAAATATTTAAATTATAAATTAATTAAAATTTAATATTTAAATAATAAAAATATTATTATTTAATAATTATAAAAGTTATATATTTATTAATTTTATTGATTATTATATTTAATATAATATTATTATTTTATATTTATTATTTTATAATACCATTTCTAATTTCTTAATATTAAATTTAATTTAATTTATAATATCTAATATTAAAATACTTTAAACAATGTTTTTAAGATAATATTATTAATATTAATAAATGATTATTTATTAAACTATTAACTAAAATATAATTTAATATAATTAATATTGATTTTATTAAATCTATATAGTGGGGAATAAATTTAATTTTATATAACTTAAAAAATATTAATATAGTTATAATATTAACTACTAATATTAGAATTAAATCAAAATATTTAAATTAAAATCGATATTTTTCTACTATTATTAATAGTATTAAATATACTAAAAAAACTTTATTTAATAAAACATTTATTAAAATTATTAATAAATAGATAAATTATTTATTAAATTTATTAATTTATATATATATTTAAAAAATAAAATAAATAATAAAAAAATAAATAATAAAATTTTTTATATTTTAAAAAATAAAATATTAATTATATAATATTAATAAAAAAATATCTTAATATTAATTTAGGCGATTTTAACTATTTAGTATATAAATATTAAATAATTAAAAAATAAAAATTTTATAAAAAAAAAAGAAAATTTAAACTAATAAAAAAACTAATATAAATAGTATTATTTTTTAATATTTATATAATTATTTATATAAAAATAAGAATAATTGCAATTATAATATTAGTTGTAGTTATAAACATAAGTAATTATTTGATAGTTGTTAGTAACTTATAGCTATAAAGGAAAATAAGAAGGAAAATGAAAAAAAAAATAAAAAAAAGTAAAAAAAAAAGTAAGAAAGAGAGTAAAAAGGAAAGTAAAAAAAAGAGTAAAAAAAAAAATAATAATAAGAATAGTTTCTTTATATAATCTAATCTAATAAAATAAAATATATATAAAATAAATAAATAATTAATATTATTTATTTTTTATATTTTAGAAATTAGCGCAATACTAATATTTTATTAAATTATTAAATTAATAGAATTTTAATATAGCTATTGTATTAATAACACGAGATTCTCTAATGTACTACAAAAAGTGGTCCTCTTCCTAATGTGGTCCTCTTCCTGGTGGGGTACGTTAATTAAGAATTTAATAATAAAAAAAATAAAAAAATTAAGAGAAATTTATAAAATATATAAATAAAAAATAATAAATATATATATATAAGTAAGAAATTATAATAATTAATAAAAAAAAATATTAAATTTTAAAATAAAAAAAAAAAGGTATATTATTTATTAAAAATATAATAATTAAATATTTATTTTTAAAATTGGAAATATGTTTTTTAAAATTTTATTTAATTATAATTTATATTAATATATATACTTATAAATTAAAACTATTAAAATTAATAAAATAATATTTTATATTTTATATATTTTTTTTAGAATTATATATTTTTAATAAAATATATATATTATATTTTAAATTATAATTTATTAAAATTAATAAGAAAAATATAAAATAATTTTTTTTTAATAAAATCCAGAATTAAAAAAAGATTAAAATTATAATATATTATAATATATTATTTAATATTTTAAAAAAATTAATTATAAATTAATATTATATAAAAATTAAAAAATATCTATAATATATAAAATTAAAAATTAAAATATTTAAAAGTTTAAATTAATTGAATATATATAATAATTTATATAAGAACGCTTTACAATTTTATCTATATAAATTAAAATTTTAATAAATTAAAAAAAAAAAAAAAAAAATTTATATTTAATTATTATTTTTTATAAATTTTTTTATTTAATTTTATTTTTTTATAATAATTTCTATACCACAGTTGCCTATAGCCCCTTATATGTAATTTTATAAATAATATAAGTAATAAAAATAAAATAATAATAATAATAATAATAATAATAATAATAATAATAATAATAATAATAATAATAATAATAATAATAATAATAATAATAATAATAATAATAATAATAATAATAATAATAATAATAATAATAATAATAATAATAATAATAATAATAATAATAATAATAATAATAAAATATTAATTCCTGTTATAAATAAATTATTAAATTTTTAAATTTCTTAAATCATTATATTTAATAAATTAAAAAAGAATTAAGATTAAAATTATTATATTTATAATTATAATAAAATATAATTATAATAAAATATAATTATAATTTAATAAATTAATATATTATATTTTTATTTTAAATAATTTTAAAAATATATTATCAAAAATAAAAATAATTTTATAAAATAGATATTTTTAGATAAAATAAATAATACTTTAATTTATAAAATTTTATATAATTATAATAATATTATATATTAAATTAATAAAATAGTAATATAATTTATTATTAAAAATTAAATTATAAAAATATAAAACTTTATTATAATATATAATAATTATAAATAATTTTTATTAAATTACAAAATTATTAATATAATAATAAATGAAATTATATTACTTATATTAATTATAATAAATTATTATAAATCCATTTATATTAATAAAATAAATTATTATAAATCCATTTATATTAATAAAATAAATTAATTATTATTATATATATTAAATATTTAATTAATAATTAAAAAATTAATAATAGTAAAAAAATATATTATAAAAATATAAAAATATTTAAATTTATTCTAAATTTAAAAGTTTATAAAATAAATCAAGATATAGTGGATTAATTTAAAAAATAAAAATAAAAAAAGCTATCTCATAATATAATATATAAATATATAATAAGATAAAAAAATAAAAATAAAAATAAAAATAATAAAAAAATATTAATATGTATTTATACATAGCATAATTACCTAGGTATTTATTAAAACCAAATTTTTATTCTTTATTTATTATTATATATATATTAATACAATAATTATATATTAATATATAAATAAAACTTAAATAAAAAAATATTTAAAATAAAAATACAAAATTATAAAAATATAATAATAAAAATATAATAGTACAGTGTACTATAATAATATTTAAAAATATTTTTTTAATATTAAAATTTTAATTTTCAATTATATTAAATTATTAAAATTTTAAATTTATAATAATAATATTATTAAAATTTATTATTTTATATAATAATTTAATAAAATTAATAACTCAATTATTAACCTAATTAATTAAATTTATAATTAAACTATATAAATAAATAATTTAAATATAAAGAACTATATATAAAATAATAATTAATTAATTTAAATATAATATAAATAATTTTTTTAAAAAAAATATAAAACCTTATTAATTTTATAAAATTTTATAATTAAATATTTAAAATATAATAATTAAATATTTAAAATATAATAATTAAATATTTAAAATATAATAATTTTAATATATATGCTTTATTAAATAAGCTAATATATAAATATATAAATATAAATATTAATTTTTATATTAAATATTTATATATTATTATATTTTACTATTTTTTATATATATAAATAAAGAAATTATAATATTTGTTTTTAAAAAGATTAATTATTAATTTAATTATTAATTATTATTTGCTATAGGAACTTTTGCATGTAATGCTGGCCTGCGCGATTTTTTGTAAGCAGAGCCTAACACTTAAGTTTATTAAAATATTTTTATTTATAAATTATATTATTTAATATTTTTATAATTTATAAAATTTTAAAAAAATTTGTTATTATAAATATAAATATTTATTATTATTTTTTATTTAATTAATTAATTATATTATTATTAAAATTTTATAATACTAAAATTTTCCTAATTGTTAATTTTAATAATTTAAATTTAATTAATTTTGTTGGTATTAATTTTAATATTTTATTATTTATAAATATTAATAATTTGTTATATATATTTATTAGATTTTATTATTTAATTATTGATAGTTATTAAGAAATTAATAATTAATATTATTTTTTATATAAATCTTTTTTGGTTTTGATTAATCATCTATTGTTATTATTAAAACTATAGATATAAAATTGGTAGAGCTAATAATACTGGTAATAATACTAATAATACTAGTGTTAAAACAGACAATGCTTTAACCAATAAATAGAAAAATAATTTGATAAATTATTAAAGAAATTATAGGTAGTAATATAATTATATTATAATATTACTATTTAAGAAATTATAATATGTATATATTTGACTATTTTTATAGAAATGGATAATATGTTTAAAAATAGAATAATAATTGGATATAAAAAAGATAGAGATTTTTAATTTATTATTAAGAATATAATTATTAAAGGGTATAATGATGGTAAATATTGTATACTTAATAGTAATAACTTTAGAATTTATATAAATGAATTATTAATATATATGGATTAAATAAATAGATACTACTAATTATATATACCAAATATTATAATTGGAGAAATGTTTAAATTTAAATATGATAATTATAAATATGCTAATTATAAATATGTTTATAATAAAATATCTAAAATATTATATATTAAAAAATTTAATAATAGATTAAGGAAATATATTAGCTATTATAAAATCTATAAAATATATTAAACTTAAAGCATAGCCTATATGACTAATTACAATAAATATTATTTATATATCTATTTTAGATAATATATATTAATTTTATATAAAGATTACTAAATATTAAAGATTATAATATAGTGTTTATTGTTATTAATAAATAGTTTAAAAAAGAAGATTATATTAAATAAAAATATTTAAATAGTTAAAGAATAGGTAAAATTATTTATATAAAAATATTTTATAAATAGGAATTATTAGAAAATATAGGATTTTAAATTTTTTTAAATTTTGATTGGATTTATAAAAAAGTACTACTTTACTATAATTTATAATTTTTATAATAATAATAAATTTAAAAATTAAATTAAATAATAAAGATTATAATATAATTTTAATTAGTAAAAATATAATTATAGAAAATAATAAAAATATAATATTTAAAAAATTGTATATTAATTGGAAGAAGTCGTAAACAAATTAAATTTTATTTAAATAACAATAATAAAATATTTAATAATATAATTTTAAACAAAATAGTTTATAGTAAAGAATTTTAAAATATATCTATAATTATTTAGTTTATTAAAATAAAATAAAAAAATAAAATAAAATATTTTTAAAAATTAATAATATTTATGTATATGTTAAAAATATATATAATGATGGTATAATAAAATCATATAAAATTACCTAATTTAAAAATTAATAATTATATATTTTAAATTTGTATAAAAAAAGATTAATTAAAGGGTATTTTTTATTATATAATTAGAGAACTATACTATTATTCAAGTTAGATAAATAAAGAGTGGGATTATTTAGGATTATTAAAATAATTAGTTTATTGGTGTATTATGTAGATATATTATATATTTGGAAATAGAATTAGGTATATAATATTATATTAATTATTTATTTAGAATTTGCTTTATCTAAATTTTATATAAATGAAGATCTATTTAAATATAAATTATATTATAATTTATTAGGTGTAGTAGAAGCTAATAATTCTAATATTAATAAAATATTAAAAAATCAAAATCAATTTAAACCATTATATAAAATAAAAAAAAATTTCCAAAAATATACTAAAGAATATAATAACTATAATATTGAATACTTTATTAAATAAATAAAATATCTAATTAAAGATGGCTAATGGGTCAACATTAAAAACATTAATATATTAAACTTAATATAAGACTTCGAAAAATAATAGATATATTGTATACCAATAATCTTGATAATTTTGATAATTGTGATGATACTAATGATTTTGATAGCCGCAGCAACACTGACAACTGTTAAACGAGGACGAGGACATCCACGTAAAGTGGTAAAATAACGTAAAGTGGTAAAATAACGGATTTTTAATTAGATGAAATATATATTATGTATGATAAGAAATACCTTCTTATCATAAATTGCGATGGGGTGATTGTTACAATTGTGGTTATTATTACTATATAATGGTACACACTATATGTAGATAGTACATAATTAGCTAGAAGACATATAATTAACTTATCATCACACATCATACATAGATAACGACATTCGTACATACCGTAGTACCAACAATTAAATTATATATTAATATTTTTTCTTTATTTTTTAAATTATATTTTTTAATAACTTTTTTATTTAATATTTAAATTTATTTATTATAATAATCTAATTTTTTTTAATTAATATTTAAATATTTAATAAGTTCTCTAAAATATATTTTATTATAATAAAATAATATTTTTTTATTTTATTAATAAATTTTTTGTAAAAAAAAATTTATATTACTTTATATAATTAATTACTTTAATATTTTATTAATAAATTATTAAATTTGAAATTATTTTTATAAAAATATACATATTTTTTATTACTATTTAACTTTAATTTATAATTTAAAATGTTGTTTTATTCTATTACTTCTAAAATAATATTTTTTAAATATATAATTATTTAATAAAAAAGTTAGTATATTTGATATATATATATAATTTTTTAATTAAATTAAGTAGAATTAATTAAAATATTATATTTTTCTAATATAAAAATATTAAAATAAATTATTTTTATTAAATTAAACTTTTAACTTTAATTATTGAGTCTTAATTTAGGAAAGTATATATATTTAAAATAATTAAAATTATATATAAAATATATAATAATAAAATAAGTAATAGATAATTAAAAATTATATTATTTAATAATGTTAATTAATAAAGAGTTATTATTATTAGGTTTAAAAATAATTTTATATATATAGTTTTTTTATATAAATAAAATAATTCTATAAATTTATATTATAAATCTATAATTCTTATATAGAACCATAAATTTATAGATTTATAAATTATTAAATATATTTTAATGTTATTGTAAACCAAAATTTTAAATAAATAAATAAAATTTATAATCAAACATACTAAAAATAATATATAACTATATATATTAAATATGGTAGTAAATTATAAAATAGTATAACATATAACAAGGTACAATTCTTTGCACTATTAAGACTAAAGGTCTGTAATACATTTATAATTATTTGGATAAAATTATAAATATTTTTAAAATCTAGGATATTATTAAACTTAAATTTATTAATTTACTTAGTTTTAAAAGGTAAAATAGCTAAAGAAGAAATTTAAATTTATATTTATTAAATGAAAATATTTAATAATATAATATTAATATTGAAAATTATTTACTTTTAAATAATTATTTAAAATATAAAATTTAATATTTAAGTGTTTTATTTATAAATATTACACATTATTTAGTTATTAGTAAGTTCATATAATGTATTAATTTAATTGGTATTTGTTCAAAGGTATTTAGCTATATTATTGTAATAATTATAACTATTATAATTTTAAAATATTTTTTATTAATTATTTTATATGGTATTATTATATTTTAGCATTTAAAAAAGATAACTATTAATTCCTTATAATTTATAATTGTTTTTTTTAGGATTAGGAAGTTGTTTTCTAGCAAGAGATTGGTTTTTAATATGTTAATTATATAAATTTTTATATTTTTAAATAATAGTATTTGTCCAACAGCCTTGATTTTAATATCCAATCTCAAATACTGTCTTGATTTATATTTGGCAAACTTAATATTATTAATAGTTAGTGGCTTAGCCATTATTTTGATTCTTTTATAATAATCTAATACACTCTTGATTAACTATTACTCGTTTTTAGCTGTTATTATGCATTTAGAATTAAACACTATCAGTGATTATTTATTTAAGCTTTTAGAGTTAAAATACACCTTTATTTTATAGGTATTAAATATAGTTTTATTGTAAACACCAATTTAATTATGGATATTAATTCTTTTTTTAATCTTAGTATATATATATGGTTTATATGCTAATCCTCCCTAATCTCTACATATAATAATAGAAATTATAAGAGATCTCTTATTTAATTTTTTTATATTTTTTATAAATATATTTGAGTGTTCTACAATTATATATTTCATTAGTTTATTATAAAAAATAAAATATTTATTATATTTATAGTAAATAATACAATCAAAAATTTTTTTTAATTTAATAATTTTGATATTATAATTAATAATTACCTCTTAAAAATTTATCCCAATTTCTTCATTACTACTATTATTATTATTTTTATGGAAGTTTTTATTACTAAACATTTTAATATTTAATATATTTAAGTTATTTTTTAAGTTATAATAGTTGAAATATATGTTTATAGATATTTGGTTTAATTTGTTATATTTTACGTTTTTAGTAATATTTATAAGTATTTTTGTAAATGGTTGTTTTTTAACCTTTATATATTATTATACCCAATAATTTAAATTATTATAATTAAAGTAGCCTTATAATAACTTACTTAACCATTTTTTTTTAAATTTATCATTTATATAGTTTTTATTATATTTAGATTTAAAGTGGTATTAATAATTGAATTTTTAATTATTTTTTTATTTATTTTTAAAAGTTTTATAATTTTTTTTATTTTTGTTTCTATAATTTTTATTCTTATTTTTTTATTTTTTAATAAAGTATTTGTTGGTTTTTTTACCTTTTTTTATATTTATATTAGATAAGTTTTTGTAACTATTACCACCATTATTATTAGTAAAATAATTTTTGGTTTTATGTTTATAATCATACTTATAACATTTACCATAATCCTTATTATATTGTTTTTTTGGTTTATCTAAATCTAAATTATAACTGTAACTATGCTATCTTTCTTTATTAGTTTTTATTTTTAACTACTTACTTAAAGTGTTTTATAATTCTTTTTATAAAATTTTTTTATTATTTAAAAAAATAATAAATTATATAATAATTATTGTGGTGTACAACTTCAACATCTTATGTCATATTTTTATATTAAGTTTATTATATACTATTTCTAAATAAGAGTAATTATTTAGTACTTTGCAATTACATTTATATATGATTTTTTTTTGCAAATATTCTACCAAATTTCTGCCTTTTCTAATATTATCTACTGTAAAAATAGATGTATTAAAGGTAGCTCTACTTTTATTAAAATTTGGTTTAAAACAATTTGTTAATTTTATAACTTATCTATTTAAATTTAGATTAAATCTAAAAATTATCTTTATATAATCATTTAGCTTTTGTTGGTACTAAGATAGAACTATATTATATAAGTAATTTAAAAAAACCAATTTAATTGGTTTAAATTTTTGTGCAATTATTTAATCATATATTTTATTTATAAATAAGTTTATATTTTTATAAATTAAATTATATTTATTTATTATTATAAAATTTTTAAAATATAAGTTTGAATAATCTAGCCAAAAATAATTAATTAACTTAAATTTCAATTTTTAATTATACTTTAACTTATATTACTAATTTAGAAAAAATAGGTTTGGGTTTAATCTAAATAATAATAAATTGTATAATAATTTTAATAGTTTTAATAGATTTTTTAAACCTCTACTTTTAGATAATAAATTGTAAAAATTATATAATAAGTTTGGTAGGCCTAATAGTAATTTTTTAAATAATAATTTTTATAAGTTATATAATAGTTTTAGAAATCCTTTTAATGGTAATTTTTTAAATAATTTATTAAATAATAGAAATAATAACAATTTTTTAAATATTTATTTATAAAAATTATATAAATTATATAAATTATATAATTTTTTATATCTATATAAGTCTAACTTGGATAGTCTAATAAATAATAATAATCTAAATAAATTTAATAGTTTAAACAATCCATTATAATATTTATATAAATTATCTAATAATCTATTAATTCTATAAAATATTCTTAAATAGGCACTATAAATACTATATTTTAAAAAAATATAAAATATATTTATTATAGATATTAATATTTTATAATATTTTTTTAAAATAATTCTAAATAATCTATTTTACTTAAATAATTATATCCAATTATTTTAACTATTCCAACTATTATAATAATAATTATTATTATTATTTCTGTTATAATCCTAGTATAGTATTGTATATTTATTTTGTATATTATTGAATGGCAGGTTATTTAATAGCGGCGGTACCCATTGCGGGTTATTTGGTGGTGCCACCTATTGGTCATCCGCATGCTGATGGTTATATCTATTACATTGGTCATTAGCTTACTGATCATTATTTCAACAATCATTTGTTTGTTTATTTCGTCAATCGTCATTTCGATCATTCCAATTATTCTGATTGTTCTGATGGTCATTTGCTTACCAATCACAACACCTATTGCAATCACTTTGTTTATACCAATTGTATTGATTGTTTTACCCACAATAATATTGGTGCTGGTATAATTAAAGTATATAGGATTTTAATAATCTATTTAGTGGTATACCCATTTATAATGGTACTGGTAATACTAATAATATAACTATTATTCCTAATAATCCGACTATTAATAGTGATATTAATATTTTATTATTTAATCTTAGTGGCCTACTATAACAATTATATATTTATCATTAATTTAATTTTTGATCTGATAACTTTCTTTTATTCTTTTTAATTTAAATATTTTTAATTTTTACTTCTATTATGTACATACTTATATTTATATTATTTAATATATTTAGCTCAAAATGTAATTTATGATAATTATCATTATAAAGTTTATTTCTATTAACTAAATTATGTAATATTTTAATTATGTTAAATATAATTTATATAATATTAAATTTAAAATTATTTAATTTTAAATTTTATAATGTAAATAAGTAGTAAATACTTTATTAATATTTATAATTTATATTTAATATTTAGTATATAGATTTTAAATTTTAATAATAATAATAATTATTAATTACTAAATTATATTAATCTTATAAATTATATAGACTATAATTATAACTATTTCCAATAAAATATACTAAATAAGGATTATAAAAATTAATTAAAAAAATTATAAATAATTTTATATTAATTATAATATTAATACTAATTATAATAATTAAAATATATTATATATATATACAAATTTTAATAATATTATAAATTAATTAAAAATAACTATAATACTTTTAAAAATTTAGACCTATTATTTTTAAATTTTAATTTTTTTCTAATAACTTTATTAATTATATTAGTTATATTAATTATATTAGTTATAATCTTATTTATTATAAATGTTAGTATAATCTACTTTATTATATTTTATAATATTTTTAATCTATTATTACAGCTACTATTATTAATATTATTTAAATTAATAATTAATTTTTTTAAATAGAAATAAAACTTAATTTTTTCTATCTAATTATTTAAAATAATTTTTACTTTTTAATATTTATAATAAGTGTTTTTATTTACTATTATTATAAATATTATTATAATAATAATTATTATAAATTATTATAATTTAATTTTTATAATTATTATAAATAATTTTATTTTTAATAATATTTAACTTTTATTATATATATTTAATGGGTTATTTTAAAGGATTTATAGAAATATTAAAAAAATCTAACTATTATTATTTAGATATTAGTTTTAGGGTTTAAAATATTAAAAAACAATTATTTTTTATATATTATATAATTATTTGTCATTTTATTTTCCTATCTATAAATATAATTTATCCCAATTTATTTTTTAAAAACTATTTATTATATATTATCTATCTTAATTAATAATATAGATTTTAAATATCCCAAAATCTAAAAATATTTATAATTTTATTATATAATATTTTAGTTTTTTTATAAAAATTAAAATATATATAGATTAAATCCTTTTTATAATTTAATTTTATTTTTGTGTATTTTCTCTCTATATATTCTAATGGTTTAAGATATTTTTTAAATATGGGGTGTGCTTTGCTTAATAGCAGGCTATTATAGAAGGTAGGCTATATTAGTGGTGGTAAATAGATTTTCTCATTGTCTACATAGGTTATAATTGTATTTATTTTTTCATCAATTTGGTTTAGTTATTGGACTTTATCCAGATCATCTGGTTGGTGATAATACTTTATATGGTTTACACCTGATTTGGATAATAATACTCTTATCTATTAATACACTTCTTCTATAGTTACTTTGTATATATATATTAATACTAGGTAATTAAAGCTAATACTAATATCTCCATCACAATTACTACTACAATTATTATTATCTCTATTATTATTATTTTTATTATTACTAAAAATTTCTATTTTTATTAGTTCTGGTTTGGTTGCTATTTTTACAAATTCTGTTTTTACAAGCTTAGCAGGTTTAACAAATTCTATTTTAATAGGTTTAACAGGTTTAAAAAATTTTACTACATCTATATTTTTGAGTTTAATTAATATAGTTTTTAGTTTAACTATTCTAACTATTTTTCCTACTACATTGGCTATTTTGGATACTACTTTAACTATTTTAGCTATTTTTATTACTTCCACTAATATAGGTATATTTTTAAATAGTTTTTTTGTTATTCAAACAACCTATATTTTTATATTGTATTATTTCTTTTTTTTTCCAATTTTTTTACTTTTTCAATAAATTTATTAATTTTCTATATTTTACATATTTTTTTTTTTTTTTTATTTTTTTATTATTTATTTTTTATTTTATTATTTTTCTTTTAATTTTTAATTTTTTAAAACTAAAACTTTATTTCTTAAACTTTTATAAAAATGTTTTTAACTTATTTTTCAAAATCAAATCTTCCAATAGCTTAAACTTCTTATTATAATAAAAAATAACAAACCTAACTAATTTTTTAAACTTGTGTAATAGCAATAATATAAAGAAAAACTCACTTTCTTCTTTTGATAAATTAAAATTTTATTCTTCTAAAACACTACTATCACTATCTTTATTATATTGATAATTTTCATTTTTTAGTTTATCACTATATTTTATTATTATTTTTTTATTATATTTGTAACTAAAAATGGCCATATCTTTTTTAATTATTTCTTAATCATTATTTATTTTATTTATTTTAAAAAAATTTTCTTTATCTAATACATAAATATTTTATTTACTAACTAATAGCTTAATTCCTTATTTATTAATATCCTATAAGGCTATTCTTTGTCTTTTTATTATTATAATACCTCCTATTTTTATTATAACTTTTTTTCCATCAAATACCTAATTTTTAATATTTATGATTAGTATAAAACTCTTATCTAATAAAGTTTTCTATATATTTATATATATTTTATTAATTTTGTAAATTTATAATTTATATTTATAATTATTTAAAAAATTTTTAATTATTTTTATATATTTAATATTTTTATAATAATTAATTTTATTTTTTTTGCTTTATGTTTTATTTTATATTTTACTTTATGGGGTACCTAATCTAGATTTAATATTTTTAAATCTATCATTTTTAAATAATATATAAAATTTTAATAATATTTAAAAATTTTTATTAACTATTAGTTTATTTTTATTATTTCTAATACTAATTTAATAATTAAATCCATTAATAATAGTATTTCCTAATTAAAATTTAATTAGTATAAGATTTATAAAATTTATACTATTTATTAATAATAAAAATAAATCTAAATTTATTATTTAACATTTTAAAATTATTTTTATTAATAGCATAGCCAATTTCTTAATTCCTTTAATTTTAACAATAATTATATCTATTTAATTATTTAAATTATTAATATCTATTTCAATATTATTTATGCTGGTTCTTTTATTATTTCAATTAAATAAACTAATATTTTATTTAAAATTAATATTATAATTAATTTTAATATATTACTAAATAGGTTATTTTTTATTTATTATTACTAATTTAAAGTTGTTAATAGTTGGTGATCTATTTTTAATTAAATATTATTTTTTATTTATTATAAAGTTTTTAATAATTTGTTAAATATTTTATAAATTTTATATATTTTTTATTTTCTTTTATTTAATTTATTAAATTTTTAATATCTATTTTTAATTATAATTTATATTATTTTAAATATTATTTAACAACTTTATTTAATATTTCTAATAACATAAATTAATAGAATATTTTTTTCTTTAAACAATTATTATTTTAGAAATTATATTATAAATTATAATATTTATTTACTTTAATATAAAACTTATTTATAATTAGTAAAATATCTTTAAATATTTTATAAACTTTTATAAATAATATAATTATATCTAAATTAATTAATAATATAAATTTTACTTTTAATAATTTTTATTTTAAAATTTTTATTTTATTTTATTAGGTATTATGATATAAACTATAAAAAAATCTTTTGGAATATATTATCTATAATTATATTTAATAATTTTATTATTATTACTTAAATAAATATTCTTTTATTAATTTTTAATACTAATATTTTTATTTATTTTTTGGTTTATCCAATTTCTTAATTATTAAGGTTTTATACAAAAAATTTTCACATTTATTTATTATAATTTACAATTAAATATTTAATTGGGGTTTTAATATTTCAATTATAATTTAATATTTTTATTATAAATTATTTTTAAATTTTGTTAAAATCTATAGTATTATTTATAATTATTATTTTATTAATATTTAAGTTATTTTTAAAATTAATTTAAAAAGTTTTAAAATTTAAATTTAAATTTTTAAAATTAATAATTTTATTATTTTAACTAAGACTTAGTATAAATATTTTAAATAATAAACATTTTTTTATTAAATTTATTTATTATTATTTATATTACTTAGTTTTAATATTCTTTTAACATTTTTTAATTAAATTTTTTAAAAATATTACTAATTATAATAAATATATTAAATTTTAATATTTTATTTTAAATACTTCTACCTGTTTTAGTTAACTTTTAATATCTATTTTATATTAAAATAATTAAAGGTTTTAAAAATTATAAAAATTTATTTATTATGTTTAGATTTATGTATAGCTTTATATGTAAATATTTAGTAAATAGATTCTTTAATTCTAAAGTTTTTAGATCCAGGGCATTCCTAATCTTAATATTATTGTTTTTATAATTTACTTAATTATTTCCAATATCTAAATACTATAATTTATTATTAAAATTTAAAAGTCCAATTTCAATAATTATTTTCAATATTTATTTAAAATTATTGATTTTATTTAAAGTTGGTTATTCAAAAATTTTATTTATTAAATTTTAAATAACTTTTTTTTTTTTTTATAGAATTTATTTTTAATTTTATTTTTTTTTATTTTAATAATTTTAATTTTCTTAATTTTTTTAATTTTATTTTAAAAAAATTTATATTAATTTTTAATAAAATTTAATATTATATTTATTGTTATATTTATTATTAAAATTTTAATAAAATTTATAATTGTATTATTATAGTATAGATATAAATATATAATTATTTTAGGATTTATTTATATTATAGCAATTATTATTTTAAATATTTAATTTAATATTTTAATATTATTTATTATGATTTTAACCAAATTTATTATTTAATTTACTACTTTAAAAAATTATTTAAAAATAATTAAAATTAATATTTTTTATTTTAATATAAGTATTATAATTTCTATTATATTTTTATTTTTATAAATTTTTTATTTTAAATTTTTATAATCTTTATATAATAAAAAATAAGTTTTACTTTAAAGTAACTTATTTTTATTTAAATTTAATAATATTTTAATAAAATATTTATTAATATAGGGTTATACTTTTTATATTATAATTTTTTTATTAATTATAAATCTAATATTTACTATTTTTTTTTATATTTTTTTTCTCTTATAATTTCAGATAGTTTATTTTATATTTTTATATATTCTACTTTTATAAATTATTATAAATATTTATTTTGTTATTTTTATACTTTGTATTTAATATTTTTTATATTTATTATTAATTTAAAATAGAATCTTTCTAATATATCACTATATTTAATTTATTATTTTATTATCTAAATTATTTATATTATTTTAAAATTAAAAATAATTATTAATTATTTTGTTATTAAATTTATTAAATTATATATATAAATTTAAAATTTTAAAATTTTTATATTATTAAATCTATATATATAGTTTAAAGTTTTAAAATTATATAAAAAAAGTTACCAGTTTTAAATATTATAGTTAATTTTGAGATTTAGTATTTAATGAAAATAAAAATACTAATACTAAAACTTATTAAATATTTATAAATTAATATTAATATAATAATTGTAGTATTGAATATAAGAATATTTTTTTTATAATTTTTTAAAAATAAAAATATAAAAAAAAAAAAAGTCAAAATTAACAGTTGTAATTATCATAAAAAAATAATTATTATTAATATATTAATTTTATAATATTTATATTAATTTTCTAATTTTTATATAAATTGTTAGTATTATTATAATATATTTGATATATTATATTCTAATTATTTACCCTTATTAAGTATATTTTTATTAAACTATGTAGTATTTAAATTTCTATATTAATTATTTTATTTAAATTAAATACTTAAACCAAATTTAATTATTATTTTTAAAAATTTAGATGTTTATTATAAATATAAAATTAATTTATAATTAGGAATTCTCCAAAATATTCACCTATTATAATTATTTATATATAATATATAATATAATATCAATTTATTAAAGTTAGTAGCTTAAACAATCACACACTTAATATTACTGTTTTATTAATTCAAACCAAAAAAAAACAATATAATATATATTTATTTTATAATATAAGTATTATTTTACTTACAACGGACAGTTGTTTTATTTAATACTATTAATTATTAGTATTATAATATATACAAATGTCATTATCTATATATAATATATAATAATAAATTAATTATATATCTTCTAGCTAATTATATGCTATCTACATATAGTGTGTGCCATCATATAGTGGTGGTGACCACAATCGTAACATTAATTTAAATAAAATAATATAATAAAAATTTTAATTTAATTATTAAAATATTAAAATAAATCAAATAAACAATTATAAAATAATTACTATTATTATTTATTATATTTTAAAATATATTTATAAAAAATAATATTAATACTATTATTAAATTAAATAATATATTTTTTATAAATTAATAAATTAAAAAAAAATTAAAAATTAAAAGAAATTTTAATAAAAGATTTAATTATTAAAACAAATATAATAAATATAATTATATAAATATTTTATATAAATAAATTTATTAAATTTAAAGGATAATTTAAAAAATTTAATTAATTTTTTAATTAAATTAAAATTTTTTTTTTTTTTATTAAAATTTTTTTTTTATTAAAAAATATAAAATTTATTTCATTAGAATATATTTTAAAGATTCTATTTTATATATTTTTTAATTTTTAAAATTATAGGAAAATTAGAAGTATAAAAAAAAAATTATTAACAAATTTAAAAAAAATATTTAAAAATTATAAAAATATTTAAAGATTTTAATAGTTTTAAAATATTTTTTAAAAATAAATATAATTTTAAAAATAAAGAATAAAAAATTTAAAAAAATTTATAAATTATAAAATAAATAAAATTTATAAAAATTTATTTTTAAAAATTTAATTATTATATTTCTCTTACTAAATATATTAATAAGTAATTTTTCAAGTTTATTATTAATAGTGTAAGGATTAGGCCGTACAGGCCGGGTTCGCCCGTACAACTCTATATATATATCTACAGAACAGACTCAATATATTATAATTTTAAATTATTGAATATTAACTTTATAAACTTATACTTACATATAATTAATAATACTACTATAATTAAAACTTCTATATATTATTAATATTATTTCTTGATATTTCTGAAAAATTTTTATTTATTGGTATTTATTAAATTTTAAAATTTATATTTTTAATAATTATAAAATTTTTAATTTATAAAAATTCTTTTACTATTATATATATTATATTATATATTATTATTTAAATTTAGTTTTCTATATTTATATAGGTAGAATAATAATAATTTTTTTAATAAAGTATAAATTTACAATAAATAATAATAATTATTAAAATTAATTTAAATAGTTTATATTTTATTTATATATATAATCAAAGATAGATTATATTTTTTATAATTTTATAAAAAATTTTAATAAAATTTTTAATTATATTAAAAATTATTTTATTTATAAAAATTGTAGATTTTGCCTTATTTTTAAAATAAAAATATGATATTGTTAAATTTATTATTAAATGGTATATATAGTAATTAATATATAATAATATATATTTTATTTTATAAGTTTAATAATTTTTATAAAAATAAAAATTATTAAAATTTGATTTTATTTAAATAATTGTATATTTATTATAATATTAAAAATTCAATTGTTTTTTTAATCATTAATTTAAAAATAATAGTTTTTATATAATTATATAAAAATTATTTAAAAGTTTATAAATATATAAAAGAAATAATATATTATTATTAAAAATTTTTTAATAAAATTATATTTTTAATATGATTATAAAATTTCTATATTTTTAAAACGAACTAATTATAACATTTATATAATTTTTTATAATTATTATATTATTTAAAAATATTAAATAGAGTATTAAGAATTTTAAAATTTTATATTAAAAATTTTTTATATAAAAAATATAATTGATTTTTATAGGTTATAATTAAATTAAAAAAATATTAATTTTAAAAATATATAGATTTTAATTATAATTATAATAATAATTATTATATCAAAAATAAAAATAAAAATAAATAGAAATACATAATAAATTATAATAAAATAATAATAATATATAAAATATATAAAATATATAAAATAATAATAAAAAATATCTTTTAATAAAATTGTATTAAATATTAATATTAATAATTTTATATTATTTTATAAATATAAAAATTAAAAATTATTTTTTATATAATAATTATAATAAAATTAAATATATAAAAATTATTATTAAAATCTTTATCCCTATTTTAATTTTAATAAAAAGAAAAAGATTATTATTATTATTTATTATAATTCTTTATATTATAATATAATAAAATTAATATTATTAAAAAATAAATTTTTTATCATTTATAATAAATAATATATAAATTCTAAAATAAATAATTAAATCTTTAAAAATATAATATTATTTATCCTAATAATTATTTTTATTTAATAAAAAAAAAAATTAAATTGGGGATAATTTGATTATATTAATTTATAAATATAATTAAATTAAAATTAAAATTTTTATTTATTATTTAATTATATATAATATATTTTATATATTAGTATAACACTAAATTTTTATTCTATTAGAAAATTAATTAAAAATATTTTAATAATTTTTAAATTAAAATAGATTATTATTAAAAATTTATTTTTTTAATTTTAGAGCTTATATTTAATTTTGTTATAAATTTTTATATATTTAATAATTATATTATATTATTAGAGGTAAATAAAAACTAAAATATATTTATAAATAAATTTATAATAATAATTATATAAAATAATATAATTATAAATAAATTGTTTACTAAAATTATTAACTTATTATATTAATATAGGAAATTAGGTTATATAAATTAAAAAATAATAAAAAAATTATAAAATAAATTAAATTATATTTTTTAAAAAGTATAATTTTCTATATAAATTATATATATTAAATAAAAATATAATATATTATAATTATAAATTAGTTTTTATTAAAAATTATATTTATTAAAATATATATATATAAATATAATAAATTTATTTAAAATTATTTTATTATATAAATAATATATTAATTTTATAAATAAATTATATATAGAAATTAAATATATATTTATAATTATAAATAAAGTTATTTATATAAAATAAATATAATTTTTTAATAAATATTTAAAATATTATATATATTTTATATAATTTATTATAATAATAGAGGATAAGTTAGATTTTGGTAGTAAAATTATAAAAATATAAATAAATAATATAAAAAAATTTTTATATTTTAATATATAAAAATTTTATAAAAAATATAAAATTAAAATAGAAATATTTACTTTATATATATATAAATAAAATAATATTGTTAAAAAGATAATATAAATATTTTATAAACTAATTATAATTATATTAATTAAAATGGGATTATTAAAGGTTTTTTAATTAAAAGCGATATTAATAGTTTATATAATAAATAATAAATAATTATATATATAGGTAAATGTTACACTTCGTACGTTACCCAATGTAACAGTACAAATATGCAATACTAAGATATGTAAAATTTTTTTTTTACCTAAAATATCTAAATCTTTTAACAAAAAGTATATATAAAATTATAAAATATTAAAAATAACTCATTTAAAATATATAATAATAATAAAATAAAGATAATTAAATACTAAATTATATTTAAATTAACTAATAAAGATAAAAATTATTTTATTAATTTTAATAATAATATTATATATATAATAGGTTTTATATTTATTATAATAAATTTATAATTCTATATTATAACTCTATAGTTTTGTATAAAATCCTTAAATTTATAAATTAAATTATATTATATTATAATATAAATATTAAAATAAATAAATAAGATTTATAAATAAATATATTAAAAATAATATATATTTATAAATATAAAATATAATAATAAAATTTAAAATAATATAACATAAAATAAAATATAAATATTTATATTATTAAAATTTATAATTTATAATATTATTTTTTTTTTTTAAAATAAACTTTTATATAAATGGCTTTTTTATAAAATCCGAGGTTTTATATAGATGATAATAGTTAAATATAAAGTAATAATATATTATCATTATTCCTATATAGGAATTCGATTTTATATTATTATTAGTTTTTATATCAAAATTAAATCTATATAAAATAATAATCTATAGTACTAGACAATAAGTTTACGCGAACACCATAAAAAAAAAGATTTACACGTTACCTGCCCCTACCACTAACCACTATTACAATCTCAATAGTATTACCAATATTTAATTAAATTTAATGGCACCATACCTGGTGAATTACTAATATACAATAGCCTATATACCTAATTTATAGAGGTATAGTAAGGCGCTATTGTTGCATTATATAGTGTAATAAATAATTATTGTTAAACTGTTTACCTACTGGGATTAAATAAAAGTACTATATGTGCGCTACTTACTTACACTATTATTAATAGGTAATTAATTTCTAAATCTTATAGTAGGTAATTAAAAGTATTAACTAATTAAATGGATTGAATTATATATTAGTAAGTGTTTTAAAACCTACAATATATACTAAAAGAATTAACAATGAATATCTATTAAAATTATAGGATTTTTTTTTATGTAAATATTTTTAAATTTTACTTTTAAGAGTAGAATATTTAAAAATAATAAGTTAGATGATGCTTAAAATTATTACCAAAGTATACTTACCAGTGTTTATAATAGATACTTACTTAAAAACATTGGTAGTATAATAATTAAGTAAAAATTATTTAAAGTAATAAGTGCTAGGTACAGCGGATTAACAATCTTTATACTATGTAAGTATTTTATAAACCTGGTAAATAATAGTGCCAAAATTTTATAAAATTATATATTACCCAAAATAATAATAAAATTATAATTTAAACGATATTCATAGGTGGTATTAAAAATCTTTTTTACATTATAGAAGGTAATTTAAATAGTAAAGGATATTTATAAATATTATAATAGTTTTTATTTTAATTTTTATACAATAATTATTAAATTAATACCAATTAGCAAAAAAATAAATAGCCAATTTTTATATAAAATAATACTAAATTATATATTATTAAAATTATTATTAAATGATTGCGAGATTATAAGATTATAATAATTCCATAATGCTCATATTTACCCAATTTAAATTTTATCAAGTACATCTAATAGTTACTAAAGGACCAAGTATATAAGTAATACCCCAAACTATATTAAATTACTAATAAAAAACAGACTACATTAAAAATTAAATAGCTAATAGAACAAATGTAAAAGGTAATCCCAAAAGCATATTTCAGGTAATTAGTAAAAAGCATAAATGATAAGATAAAATGTGTGATTAAGGCTAAAGAATGGTACATACAATTTTAATACACTTATATAATATAATATAGAATCTCTATTTTCTTGTTGTACAAATTCCATATACATATTATTATTATTTAATTTATTATTATTATTTGCGTGCGTGTACTGCCCGCTGGTGGTTGGTGGTTTGTGTTGCTAAAACCCCAAATTCGCGTAAACTTTTTGTTAGTCACTATATATCGTAGTATAAAATTTATTTCTAAGTAGGTGCTTATATAATTGTATATAAAAGTATAGTAATTGAATTAATATAATAAAATAAAATTTAAATTAAAAAATATTTATAAAAGTAATTAATATATTTTTGAAATTATCAATATCTATAGATTGTTATATAAAATTATCAATTGAATATTATCAGGAGTAGGCTTGTCAAATTAAGGAAAAAGGGCGAAAATCTAAAACTAAATATAAATTTTATCACAAAAAAAAATAATTTTATTAAGTACGAATTTATAAAAGGGGCAAATATACTACTTATTTTTATTTAAATTATTCTTACAAATTCCCCAACAATAAATATAATTTTAATTCTTTTAATAAATTTTATTTGACAATAATTTCTTTCTAATAAATTATATTAGTTAAGAGCTTAATAGTAAACAGCAAAAGCTTAAAAAATTTGAGAAAAAAATTGCCGAGTTATTAATTAAAATATCATAATTACAAGTTAAAATAATGTAATTAAAAAAAAAAATTAAAATATTAAATAATAAATTTAATTTAATATTAAAAAAAAAAGAGATAGCTATTAAAAAGCAAAAATCTTTTAAATAATTAAAAAGTTTAAATCTAGAGTTATTATTAAATAACATTAATTTTTAATAATTTTTAAATAATAGTATCGCTTTTTTTAAACAAGAAATCAAACAAATATAATATATAAACTAAATTTCTTAATTATAATTAATTTTATTTAATTATATTTAAATATTATATAGCTTTTCTAGACCTTTCTTTGAAATATTTATTCAATGGTTTTAATATTTTTTTCTAAAAGTATTTTTAAATTAGTTGGGGTAAAATATTATTTTCCAATTCTTATAAATCATCTTATAATCTATAAAATAACAACCATCTAATTAAATATTTATTATTTTTATTAGATCTATTAAATATTCTTACAACTTCGTATTCCATATAATCCTTATATTCTAGTTCCTTATTTTTTAAATCTTTTTTTAGGCCTGGAGAAACTAATTTTAAAAATAAAATATAAAAAGATCGATAAATTCGAATAAATCCTAAAATTTCAAATTTAAAAGTATTATTACTAAATTTTTTGGTAATAAAAAATCCATATTTTTAATAATCCATTTTTTTACTTTATCATCCTTTCTATTTAATATATTTGGTAAGCAAATATACTTTATCTCCTTCCTTTAAAAAAAATACTTTTATATATTATTGATTATAATAGTGTAATATATATTCTATTATAAATTAAAGGTCTTTTTATAGATTATTATAAAAATTCTTTATATTTTTTATATATTTTTTTGTTTTTAGGATAATTTCCTTAGGTATTATAAGAGGTAAAATTGTAATAGGGTTTTATTTTTTAAATATTTTATAAAATATATACTTGATAAATAAATATTTAAATATATTATAAATAAATTTAAAATATAATAATAATTTAACCCAATTATTTTATACCATATTAAAGAAATTTTTTAATTATATTTTAATAGTTTGGATAATTTATTTGATAGTTTTATCTATCTAAACATATTTTTATTAGTAATATTAATTTTAATATTAATCTAATTCTTAATTAAATTTTAAAATTTGTTAGCGAATAGTGTATCTCTATTATAGATATATTTAAATTATAATCTATATTAACTAAAAATTTGTTTATTATAAACTTATTCAAATTTAATTATAAATTATTTAAAATTTTATAATTTTAAAATTATTATTTTACTAAATTTATAAATGATAACTAAAACTTTATTATAAATAATATTTATAAAGGATTTTTAAAATATTTTTATATAAAATCGTATAAAATTACTTAAAATGGTTCTAAAAATACATTATAAAATTATAATTTTTTATAAGGTAAATATTGATTAAATTTATTTTAATAATATATATTATAAATTTTAATATATTATTTAATATATTATCGTATTTAAGTTAGAAATAAAACTTAATTAAAAGTTTTTAGATATATTTAATATTAAAATATCATAGACTAATGTATTATAATATTATTTAATAAATTATTATTAGAATTTTTTAGTAAAAATATAAAAAAAAATTTTAAAAAAATAAATCCTTCTTTTACCATAAAATAGTTTGGGGTATTAAAATCTTTTAATAATATTTTTTTATGATAGAATATTTATTGTAGTTTTGTTTAAAATCTTTTATAAACTGATTTTTTAAAATATAAAAAATAAGATTAAAAGCTTTATTAATTAAAATAATTATATATTATTTTTTAAAAAATAATTTTTTTATTAAATTAGATTTTAATTATTAAATTAAATTATTAATTAATAATATTAACTCCAAAATTCTTTTTTTTTTTATAATATATAATTTTTATATTATATTAATTGATAAATTCTTATTAGCAAACTTATCATCTACTAAAATCTTTTAAAAATAAAAAATAGGTAAAATTTTTGTGATTTAAATATACTATAAAAAATTCTTTTATTTAAAAATATATTCTTTATATTTTGTAAGTTTAAATAATAATTATTAATTTTTATTATAAATAAAAAATATTATAGTTTGTTAGTATTAAAATAAAATAGGTAAATAATAAGATTTTATTTTTAATTTAATTATAACTGATATAAACAGGTTTTTAATATAGTGTCAAAAACATCTATTTCAATTTTAATAAGTAGATTAAAATTATATAATTTAAAAATAAAAATTAAAAAAATAGTTTTTAAATATATTAAAAATGTATACCTGATTAAAAAATTATATTAAAATATATTAATTTTATTAATTTTAAAAAAAATAATGGATATATAATTATATTTAATAAATCATCATTAATAATTATAAAAATCTTAAAAGGTTTAAATATCTTTAATATTTTAAAATTAAATTATTTTAAATAATTTCAATTTTAGAATTTATTTTGATTTCTTAAATTATAATTATAGTTTTAAAAATTTATATTTATGATTTTAAATTCTATTTTTTTTAATTTAATTTTAAATTATATTTATTAAAACTTCAAAAATGATAATAATATATTATAATATTTTTAAAATTTTATTATAAATTAATATATCATTAAAATAAATAATATATATTTTATTAATGTAATTTTTAACACATAATTTATAAAATTTAAAACAATATAAAAATATTAGTTAATTTATAAATATAATTAAATATTCAAATAAATTATAACAACATTTATCAAATAAATTATAACAACATTTAAATATTATTTTCAAACATCTTTTAAGGCAACTTATAAATTATAATAAGTATAATAATATCAAATTTAATAAAACAAATAATTTTAATTAATTAATTTAAAATTTGTCAATTTAGGGTAAATTATTGCAATCTTTAATTATAATAATGTTAAGGCTTTAATAATTAATACAAATTTATAATTTTCCATTTTTTTAAAAACGAAGAAGATTAGATATTTTATTAAAACCTAAAAAGTAAATATATCCTTTTAAATTTTCTTTAATATATTTTTTAAATATTTTAAATTTTCTTTTATACAAATATAAATAAATAAAAATTTAAAAATAATATTTTTATAATAATATTTTATAAATAAATTTATTAAATAATGGTAATATATTTTTATTTTTAATTTTTAAAAATTTAAATTTATTTAAACATTTATTTTAAAATTTTTTTTAAAATATATTTTTAAAAATTATTTTAATAATTTTAACAATATTTTTAATTTTAAATCATATTTATTTAAAAATATTAAATTTATTATAAAACAATAGTAAATTTTTTATTAAAGAGATGTTTTATAAATTATAGATAGATTTTTTAAATTATTTATAAATTATTTATTAAATTTAGTGTAAATTTTATTGATAATTATAATAAATAAATTTAATTATTTTATTTTTAAAACTTATAATTAAATTGTAATCTTTTAATCAATCATATTCTAAAATAAAATTATTATTGTAAAATTAAAATATTAATAATTCATTTTAAAATATTTATTAATAATAAAATAATATTAGTTTTATATTTGATTATTTTTAAAAAAAAATTTTAAAAGTATATTTTTTAAGTTGTATAAAAAAATTATATTTTTAATATATTTTTAAAATATATATAGTTTTATTCTATTATTTATAAAAATTTGTATAAAATTTCTATTAATAATATAAAATATTTAAAAATATTATTTTTAATTCAGTTTAAAATTCTATTAAATCCTTTTAACAAATTAGAATTAGATAATTTAATATGTATTATTATTTAAAATTTTTAATTTAAAATATTATACTATTTAACATTATTAAATTTTACATTATAATATTATGCTTTTTCTTATTTTTAAAAATTAGGTATATACCTATTATAATTAAAATATTTTATTAATAATTTTAAGTTAGAGTTTTAAATCTTTTTATAATAGAATTATTATTTATTTTAAATAATTTTTATAAATATATAATTTTAAAATTTTTCTAATATTATAAAAATAATATTAATCCATTTTTATATATAATTAATATAAATATATAAATTCTTATTATAAAAATAATAATTAAAAGTTTTAATTTATAAAATTAGTATTTCCTTCCTCCTTTTCAATTTTTATTATTAATTTTTAATATTATTTTAATAATATTATAATTTTTATATAAAATTAATAATATTATAATTTTTATATAAAATTAATATATTTATAATTTTATATTAATTTAATTCCATAATAATAAAGCATTATAAAATATATAATTTATTAATAAGATTGGTAAAAGTTTCTTTATTATTTTTTTATACATTTATAGTTAAAAGCAATTATTTAATTTATATAATTTTAATATATAAATTTAATAAAATTATATTAAAATATTTATATATATATAATTAATATCAATATATTTTATAAAGTTTTGTATATTAATTGATGAATTAAAACTATCTTATTATTATTAGTATAAAATACTAAATAATTATATTTTATAAATCTAATATTGATAGGTAAATTATTTAAGGCATTAATTTCTTTTGATATTTAAATATAATGTTTATTTTTGTAATTTTTATAAATTTTTTAATATTTAATTTTTAAAAATTCATTCTTTCCATAATATAATTATATATTATTTGATTTAGAAAATAATCAATTGTAAATTTTTTTCTTTTATTAATAATATAGTTTATTTATATAATTATTATATTCCTTTTAATTAGGGGATTAATTAATATAAATATAAATTTAGTAATCTAATTTTGTATAATTTTATAATATTTTTGAAAATAAATTTTTAATTTATAATAATATAAGATCTTTAAAATTTATTATAAATAAATTTTTTTTTAAATCTTATATTCTTTTTATAAATTATTTAAAAAATTTTAAATAAATTATAAATATATAGCTTTTTTTAAAAAAAAAAATTTTTATTTAAAATAATATTTTTTTATAATAAATTTAATTTTATTTTCTTATTAAATATTTTTAATTTCTAATTTTTAAAAAATATATATTTTAAATAAAATACTAAATAAAATAAAAATTCGAATTCTTTCTAGCGTAATTAGGATTTGAGAAATAGTTAGGTTAATATTAAAAATATTTTTTTTATTAATTTAATAGAATATAATATTAAATTATCATTCTTCTTAAGATTTTTTTTTAAACTGTTAATAATTATTTTTATATTTTTTAATATATTTGTTATAATTTTTTTGATATTTTTTATAATCATATTATTTTTATAATGTTTTTTAATTAATTATTTGAATATTTTTTAATTATTAATTAATTAGATAATTTCGCTTAATATATCTTTCTTTATTATATTAATAATATATTAATTTATTAGATTTTAAAGAACGATTTCCTAATCGTTAATTTCAATTTTAAATTTTTCCTAATTTTATAGGTAATAATTTAAAAATGTTTTTTAAAATCCAATTATTTCTGTTTTGTTGTTATTAGTTATTTGGCCTTTAATAGTTATTTTAAAAAATATATAGAGGATTATTTTGATTTTAAAGTAATTAATTTTGATTTATTATAAAATAATTTTTTAAATTATAAAATAGTTAATTTTTTTGATTATTATTACGAAATTTAAATTGATTATTTTATTAATTTGGATAATTTCCTTAAAAATTGGGAAATTGATTATAGTTATTATAAGCTTATAAAATATTTACTTTATGTTTTTAAAAGTAATTATTATTGAGTTTTATAATTAAATTTTTAATTATATAGTATTAAATTTTAATGATTTTTTATCTCTATATAAATTTTAATTTTTTTAATATAATGGATTAATTATTTTATTATATATTTAATTATAGGTATAAATATTAATAATTTGGAAATATTTTTTGATTGATTTAATTTATTATAAATTTTAAATAATATAAAAGTTTTTTTAATTTTATTTTGATATTTATAAAATTATTTAAATTCTTTAATAAAATATGAATAATTAGTAAAATTTAAATAATATAATTATTGTTAGTTTTTATTTTTATTTTTAATTTTTATATTATATAAGATAGAAGTTATAAATATAAAAATGATTTTTATAAAATATAAAAAAAATGGATTTATTTTATTATTTTTTTTATTAGTATTGAAAATAAAAATAATATAGCTTATTGGATAAATTGATTAAATTTATGTAGTAAATTATTAAATTTATTAGGGTTTAGTATTTTTATTTTTTATAATAAGTAATAAGTTGGAGTAAATTAGTAAAATTTGTTAAAATTATTAAAATTATTGGGAATTATTTATTATTATTATTAAAATCCTTGTTAAAATTTTTAAATTTCTAAAATTAAAATTAATTTATAATGAAATTTGTTTTTATTTAATATAAAATAAAATAAATTTTATTTAATTTTTAATTAGTTTTAAAATAATTAGTATAGTTTTTTCTTTAATTATTTTAAATATGTTTTATATATTTTTATAGATTTTAATAACTGTTTAAATTATAATAGCCATTTTTAAATTTTTAAAATTTCTGTAATTATTTTTAAATTTTATAAATATTTATTATTATTTAAAATAATAATTTTAATTAAACTATCAATAATTTTATTAAACATATATAATTTTTCTTTTATATTTATATAACAATATTAAAATAAATTTTATCATTAATAATTAAAATTTTATTTATTTTTAAATAAATCAATTTTAAAAATTAATAAAAGTAAAAACGATATTTTTTTTTTTTATCTTTATAAGTATAAAAATATTTAATTAATTTTATAAAATTTGGTTTTTAATTTATTTATTTAAATATTATATAAATAAGGGTAGTCGCCTTCTTCATTTATAGTTTTATTCTTTAAAATTATAAAATCTTTTAAATTAAAAAGTGCTATTATATATATACTTTTTTTTAATTAAAAAATAATCAATTAAAATATTATACTTTATATACTATCTAATATAACAATATAAATATGTAATATTAAAATATATAAAACTTTCTTTCTACTTAAAATATTTAGGTTTCTTAGTAAAAAGTATATATAAAATTATAAGGTATTAAAAATAGTTTGTTTAAAATATATAATAATAATAGAATAAAGATAATTAAATATTAAATTATATTTGAGTTGATTGATGAAAATAGAAATTATTTTATTAATTTTAATAATAATATTATATATATAGTAGGTTTTATATTTGTTATAATAGATCTATGGTTTTGTACTGTAATTCTATAGTTTTGTGTAAAATCCCTAGATCTATAAATTAAATTATATTATATTGCAATATAAGTATTGGAACAGGTAGGTAAAATTTACAGGCAAATATACTAAAAATAATATATATCTGTGAATATAAAGTACGGCAGTAGAACTCAGAATAGTATAGCGCAAGGCAAGGTACAGGTATTTGTACTGTCAAGACTCGTGGTCTGTGACAGTAAATAAATAAGTTATTATTATATTTTTATATAAATTATTTTATAAATAATTTATTAATTATAATAGGATATATTTATTTAAATATTTAATCTATATTATAATTTTAAAAAAATAGTAAAAAAAATTTTTTTAATATATATAAAATATAAAAAGGAATTTTTTTAGATTATATAATTATAATAAAATAATATTAAATTTAAAATTTGTTTAAGTGGGTTATTTTTATTAATAATTTTATTTTTATAAAAAAAAATTTTAATAATTATTTTATTAATAAAAAATATTAAAAAAGATTTTATATAAATATAATATTTTTAATTTTTATATTATAAATAATATAAATTTATATATAAGATAATTATATAATAAAAATTAAAATTATATTAATTTTTATTATTAATAAATAATATATAAGATATATTAAATTAGTTAAGTTTTTTTATAATAATAAAAATTTTACTTAAATTATTTAAAATAAAATATAAAAAGAAAATAAATAAATTATTATTAAATTTATAAATAAATAAAATATTTTATAATATAATAAAATTTACAATTATTAATTTTATATATAAATTTTATATTATAATTATTTATTAAATAATAAATATTTTATTATTTAAAAAATTTTACTTATTATGTTAATAACTATAAAGAATACTATTATTAATTTTAATTTATTATAATTTTATTAAAAATTATATTTTTAAATAAATATATTTAATAAATTATTATTATAAAAAAATTAAAATATTATTTTTTTAAATAATATTTAAATTAAATTTAAAATAATATTAAAAATTATTAAATTTATAAAATTAAAATAAATATTTATATAAAAGTATATAAATTTTAGAATTTTTATATAAAATAAAATTAATTATTAAAAATTATAAATAAACATATAATATTTATTATATTAAAATATATATATTAATTATAAATTTATATATAATATAAATATTATTATTAATAATTATTGTTTAAAATCTATATATTTATTAATTTAACATCAAAATTATTTTTTTATATATAATGTATCGCTATTAAAAAAATAATAATTATATTAAAAATTATAAAATATAAAAATAAAAATATTATTATTATTTAAATTTTTATATAGTTTAAAGTAGGTACTTTATTTTTAAAATAAAAAATTAAATTTTATATTATTAAGTATAGATTTCTTATTTTATATAAAGAAAAATATTATTAATATCTATTTTATATTTTAAAAATATAATAATTATTATATATATTAATAATTTTAAGATAATATCACTAAATTTTTTATAATTTAAAAAATAAAAATAGTTTTTATAATTATTAATTTAAAGAAAATAAAATAGTTTTAAAATTATAAATGTAATATAATTAAATTATTAAATTTTATAAATTAATTAAAAACAATATTATAAAGGATTTTAAATATTTTAATATATTAAATCAAAAGATTAAATATATTTTTATAGATTTAGAATTATAATTTTTAAAAATAATAATTAATTTAAATTAAATATAAAAATATATATATATATATTATAATATATTAAAATTTTTGATGTATATAATATAAAATAATAAATTAAATCTTACTTATATAATTGTAAAATTAAATTAATATATTAATATATTTATAAAAAATATTAGAAAATAATAATATAAGTATATTAATATTTAAAAATATATATAAGTAAATTTTTTTTATAATTATAATAATATTATAAAAACAATATTTATTAAATTTTAAAATATATAATAATATTAATTAAATAAATTTATAAATTAAAATATTAATTAAAATTAATTTTTAATTATATATTTTTATTAAAATATTATATAAAAATTAATTTTAATTATATATTTTATTAAAAAATAATATAATAATTTAAAATAATAAATTATAAAAATAATTATAAAATTTTTATTAAAATAAAAATTATTATTTTAATTATATTAAAAATAAAAAATTTATTTAAAATTTTTTATTAATAATATTTATAAAAATAGGATTGAAAATATTTCTTCCTTATACTTATAATTATATATATAAATAATATTATTATTATTATTATAAATATTATTAATAAAATCTAATAATATTTTAAATATTATAATATTAAATATTTCTGGATATGTGAATAAATGTAATAATATATTTTTATATAAAAATATTATAGTTTTAAGTATTTAATAATTAATATAATAATAAAAATATTATTAATTTTATATTTTTAAAATAAAATATTTTTAAAATATAAAAAATTTTATTTATAATAATAAATATAATAATATATAAATAAATATATTAATATATATTATATATAAAAATATTTATAAATTAAAATTATAATAATTAGATAAATATATTATTAGTATTAACTTATTCTATTATATAATTTTATATATTAATATATATATTTAATTAATAAATATATATAAAAAATATATAATAATTTATATAATTATATATTACTTTTATATATAATAAAATTAATTTTATTATAACATTTATTAAATTAAATAAAATATAAATATATTTACAAATTTTTATATTTTAAATATTATAATTATAATTTATATAAATAATATATTACCTACTCTCATTAATATTATAGTTAATTATATTTAAAATATTTTAACATTAAAATTAATAAATAAATAAAATTAAAAAATAATAATATTAGTATTATTAATTAATCTATATTAATAATAATATAATTAAAAGGAAAATTTATTTAATATTATATTATAAATTATATTAATTAAAGTATTAATACTATAAATATATATTTATAAAATAATTATTTAATAATATTATAAATTCTAAATATAATAATAAATTATAAAAATTATAAATTATATAATTAATATTAGAATTTTTATATTAAAAATTTAATATTATAATTTTATAAAATATATATTAATATATAAATTAATAAATAAATATTAAATAATTAATTTATTTTAAATATAATCTATATTTATAAATATATAGGAAGTATATTTATTTAAATAGATTATAAATATTATTATATATATATAATTATTATTATAATAATATTAATAATTAATGATATAAATATATTAATTAAAATTATTAATTATAATATTAAAATAAATATTTTTATAAATATAATTATAAAAATAAAAATAATATTAAATTAAAAATAAAAAAACAAAATATATATATAAAATAAAATTAAACTATTTAATAAAATTAATAAATAATAAAAATTATATTTAAAATTTATTATTTTAAAAAAATTAATTATTAAATATATATTTTTTTTTATTTTATTATAAAAATAGAAATTATTATATTAATTTTAAATTTATATAATTTTTAAATTGAAAAGTATAAATTATTATTTTTAATTATAGTTTACTATATTAAAATAATAAAATATTATTAATTTTATTATAATAATTATTTAAATTATATATATATATATTATTAATTTTCTATTATTTAAATTGTATAAAGTATAATTAATAAAAATTATTATTTATAAATCTAATAATATAATAAAGTTTTTATATTATATTTAGTACTTTTCTTATTTATTTATAATAAAATAATTAAAAAAAATTGGTAAATTCTATAATGAGAATTATATAATTTTAATTCTTTATTTTAAATAAAAAAATAATTATTATAATAAATTAATTATTAATATTATTTTTAATTACTTTAAAATTAACACTATAAAATTATTGTTTTATATATTTTTAAAACTGTATAAATATTATACCAATATTATTATAAATTGGAATAAAGGATTATGTGTTAGATTGTATAGACCAGATTTACCCGTACTATTTTGTATGTATATTTATAAAGTGGACTTAATATATTATAGTTCTAGATTATTGAACATCAATTTTACAGGCTCATACTTATATACGATCAGTGATACTGCTATAGCTGAAGCTTCTACAAATAGATTAAAAATTTAAATCTATTAAAATATTATTAAGAAAAAATTTAAAAATTTTAAATTAAATTATATTAAAATATAATATTTTATTATTTAATTAAATAATTTTATTTATAAAATAAAAAAATTTTCTTTTAAATATTAATTTAAAAAATTTAATTTTTATAAATAAAAAAATAAAAATTATTTTAAAAATGGAGTTTATAATTATTATAATTTAACTTTTATAAATTTAAATTATATTTAATTTTATAATAAAAATCAATTTAAAAAATTTAATAAATAATTATATTAGAATTATAATTAATTAGGTTATATTTTTATTAATTATTTAAAATTTAAAAAAAATAGATTTTTAAAATAAAATTAATAATATTAATAGGAATTTAATATATATAATTTAAAAATTTTTTAAAAAAATAAGTTTAATTTAATATAATTTAAAAATTAAATTTAATAAAATATTAAAATAAATAAAGATTATATTTAAATAATATAATTTAAAAAAGAAGAAATAGTTTTTAAAATTAAAATATAAATTTTTAAAAATATTATTATAATTATTTTTAATTTATTTAAATTTGAAAAATTATTTTATTAAAATTTATAAATTTATTTTATTTAAAAATTTTTTAATTAATTATAAATTAATATAATTAAAAATTTATTATTATTAATAAAATTTAAATAAATAATTTTAATAAATATATTAAAAATAATAAAAGAAATTATTATTTAAGTTATTAAAAAAATTATATTAATTTATAAAATAGAAAAAATAAAATATTTTTTAAATAATATTTAATTATTACATTTAATTATATAATACTAATAAATATTAATAATATAAAATAAATTAATCTTTTAGTTATAATATTTGATATTATACTAAATATTAATATAAAAAATAAAAAATTTTTAAATAATAATATATAAAAAATAAAATTTATATTATTATTATTAAATATATTTTTACTATTTTTAATATTATAATAAAATAAATAAATTTAAATTTATTAAAAATTAAAAATTTATTAAATATAATAAGAATTTTTTTATTTTTTTATATATTTATAGGTTAAATAAAATCTTTATATTCTTAAATATACTATTTTAAAAATAAATTGTAATTTTTATAAAAATAATTAAATTAGATATCTTAAATATAAAAATCATTAAAAATTTATAAAAATATATTGATATTAAATAAAGGTTATAAATAATATAAAATAAATTAAATATAAATATAAAAATAATTTATTAAAATTATTTTCATAATTATTTAATTTATTATTGTTAGAATTGCTTTAAAATTTTATAAAATATAAATTATTGTTATTAATAAAAAATTTAAATATATTTAATATTTAAAAAATTTATTAAAAAAATAATTAAAATAATATTAAAATAATATTTTAAGTTTAATATTTCTTAACTTTATTTATTTTTAAGTTATTATTAAAAAAATTTAAAATTATAATTTAAATTAAAATGGGTTTAAAAAAGAAGTAATTTAAAAATCTAAGTTAAATTTTATATATTTAAAATTTACTTAATAAATTAATATTATTATTATTGGTTTTACTTATATATTAACTATTTAAATAAATAATTTTAAACTATTATTTAATTATAAAATATATTAAATTTTATTTCTATAAAAATTATAAAAATAAATTTTTATTTTACAATAAAAATAATTTTTATAAATTACTACTTTAAAAGAAACCTTTAAGATAAATAATTTAAAAATAATTTTTATTCTCTTTATATAAAGATATTAAAAAAATTATAATAAATATATTAGATTTTTCTATAATTTTTTATTAATATTTAAAATTAATTGGTTTAAAATTTATAATTTTAAAATTGATTGGGTATAAAAAATTATTTAATTTATTTAATGTAATATTATAAAATTATATTTTAAAAATTATTATTGTTTTTAATATTTGTAAAAAATTTATTTAAACTTTATTTAATATTATTAAATAAGTATAAATTAAAACTAAAGAAATTATTATAAAAAAAATTAAAAAAATATTTAAAAAATTAAAAAAATATAAATCCTTCTAATTATATAAGAAAAAATATATTTTATTTTTTTATATTAAATTTAATTTATTTATTAAATTAAAAGAAGATAAATAACTAAAATTATTATTTATATTTTATAATATTTAATTTAAAAATAAAATTATAAAAAAATATATTAATAAAAGCCTTCATTTAAATTTTATATAAATTTTATATTTTTTTATAGAATATTTTATTTTATTTATATTAAAAAAAATGAATAATTATAATAAATTTGTATGCCCGACTGAAAGGAAGGGTCAATGGTTTCGCAGGCAAGATCGATTTTCCCCGGGGGAAGGGATCTCCAAAATATATTATTTTTATGGCTATGCTTAATAGTGTACCAGCCTCATCACTAGTCGTAAACGAGAGAGTGTGGTTGATTGAGACTAATTAGAATAGGAAATTTATATAAACAAACAACACCTTTTTTTTTTCAGTCGGGTTTAAGTGCGGCGAAGCCGCTCTTCTAGTTAATTTTTAAATATTTAATATTATAATTATTAAGAATTGAGGATTCCTACCTTTAATTAGTAAATTTTTTAATTAATTTATTAAAGTTATTTGTTTTATTAAATTTAATTTTATTAATAAATATTATAATATTTAAATAATTGAAGGTAATAAATAAAAAATTATCTTTAAATATTATTATAAATTTTTTAAATATTTAATAATATTTATAGGATTTATAAATATATTTATTATATTTTAAAAATTTATAAATTATATTTTATAAAATTATATTAATAAAATTTATATAATTTACTTTAATAATATTTTAATTTATAGTTAAATGGAAAAAAAATATAATTATTATATTTATTTTATTTTTAACCTTTAATAAATATAATATTAAAATATATAAAATTAAAATTTTTATTATTAAAGTTAAATTTCTAAAAATTATAATTATTTTAAAAATATTAAAATAAATTTAAAAAATATAAGTAATATAAAACTAATTTAAATTTAATAATAAAATTTTAGTATAAGAAGTTTAAAAATTTCTAAAATTTTATAATTATTATTAAAAATTTATTAAAAATATAATAAATTTTCATTATTTTTATAAAATTTATTAAAAAGTATTAAGTTTAAAATTTATAATTTTACATTATTTATTAAAATTGAAATGTGGATATTTTTGATACTAAAAATATATTTAGTATAATTATATTTAGATAATAAATAATATCTAATTATATATCTCTTATATAAATTTAATATTATTAAATAATAATATTTTATTTATAATTAAAAATTAATAATTATTATTAAAATATATAAATAATAAAAATACTATCTTTAAATAATTAAATTATTTATTATTTATTTTAATTATAAAAATCTTATTTATTTTTCATCAAGAAACTTAATTGCTAATAAATTTGTTAATAAAAACATTTTATAAATATAATATAAAAATTATATATTTTAAGGGTAAAAAAATACTTTTACAAATATAATTAACAGAAGATTTAATTTAAAAATATTAAGCTAAATTAAAATTTTTATTAAAATAAGAAAAATTTTTATTATTATTAATAAAATTTTTAACCTTATATAATATATTATTGAAAATAATTTTTAAAAAATTTAAACAGAATTATTAGAATTATATTATTATTAAACAAATTTTAAATAATTTTAAGGAAGTAGTTAATTATTATAAAATAGTTAACAGAATTGTTTTTAAAAAATTTATTTTATATTTTAATTAAAAATTATAATAAAAATTAATCTTTAATATTATAATAATTTTATTTATGGATATTTAAAAGTTAAACAAATTTAAAACTTTTAATTAAAAATTATTTTGGTTAAAATGTAATAAAATATTAAATAATATGTTTGTATTTATAATATGTATTGTTATAATAAATTAAATTAATATAAATTTTATAAAAATTATATTTATATAATATATTTAGTGTATTTTTTAAATTATAATTTATGATTTTATATATAAAATATTATATGTAAGAAATCCTTTGATTAATCAAATTTATAATAAAATTTCAATTATTATAAATAAATTTAATAAAATAATTATTTTTAAATTATAAAATTTAAAACAAAAGCTATAAAATTAAATATAATTTATATTTAAAAATATTTAATTAATATAATGTATATAATGTTTAATATAAATATATTTATAATAAAATATATTTTATAAATAAATGTTAAAGTTTAAAAATAAAATAAATTAAAATTAAATTAAATTATTATTAAAGAATATGTATTAATAAATAGTATATTAAAAAATAATTTAGATTTTAAAATATATTTTTAAAATTTTTTAAATTATATATAAAATAATTAAATTAAATTTTTATTTTTAATAAAATTTACTTATAATATTTTTAAATATTTTATAATAGATTTTACTTTTGTATAAAATTTTAGAAGATGAATATTTAAATTATCATTATTATTTTTTATATTTAAAAATAATATTTAAAATAAATAATATTTAAAATAAATAAATATATATAAAATATAAATTTTTTTATAAAATCTTTAAAAACTTTAAATTTATTAATAAATAAATAATTTATTATTATAATTTAAAATATAAATAAACTTTTATTTTTTTTAAAAAAATATATTTATTTAATTAAAATATTAAAATGATTAAATTTAATAAAAATTTAATTATTAAAAATTTAATATTTATAAAATTATAAAAATTTAATAATATTATCTATAAATTAAAAATATTAAAAATCAAGAATATATTATTATACTTTTATATTTCTTTATTAAAATTTACTTTATTAGAATTAAAATTTTTTTAAAAATTAAAATTAAAAATAATAACTATAATAAATATAATATTAAGGAAATTTTAAATAAATTTGATAAAAAAAAGAATATTTTATTAAATAAGATAAAATTTATAAATTAAAAATAACTTATAACAATTAAAAATCAATATCATCCCCAAATTTATTTAAACTTACTTAAAAACAATAAGAAAAATTATCAATATTAATACTATTAATAAAATAAAAATATAAATAATTAAAAAAATATAATATTTAGTAAACTTAAATATAGTAAAAAAGTATAAATTTTTTTAATAGATTATATTTAAGAAATTCAATTTATAATTATAATATTTTAATTAAAAAACTTTTAGTTGTTTAATAAAATTAATTAAAATTAAAATTTTTTATTAATTTGAAATAATTTACTTATTTATTGATAAAATTTTTAAATTTGATTTAATTAAAAGTAATTCCACTTAATATCCTTTTATTTTAAAATTTCTAATTTATATATTATATTTTTTTTATATTTTAATATAATTACTTCCAATTCCTTTTTATAATAAATTATTTTTATTTAAAAATAAACCAATTTTGATAAAACTTTTAAAAATTTATATTTTATCTTTTAAAATTTTTAAATATAAATTTAATAAAAATCAAAAATATATTTTATTAAAAATAAAAATTAATTAAAAAGAATTAAAAAAAATTAAAAAAAAATTAAAAAAAATTATATTATATTAAAATAATTTACATTTTATATAAATAAAATATTTTCTTAAATTTATAATTATATATTTTAATTTTTTAAAAAAATATAAGTTATACGAAAAAGCCGCCAGATGTTTAAATTTTTTAATTTTAATAATAGAATGGTAATAATAATCATTGAAAAATCACTTATTAATAAAATTTAATTTATATTAAATTTATTTATTAAATTTATTTAAGTTTATTTAAAAATATATTAATTATTTATAATTATAAATAAATTTAAAATTAAATTAAATTTTTTAATATTAATAAAAATAATATATTCTTATAAAATGAATTGCTTAAATAATTTTTTAAATAAAAGAATTATTGAAATTTGGTTTTATAAAATTTATTTTTTTTAAAAAATTTTATACAACCTGATTAATTATTATTTAATATTTATTTTATATTTTAATTTTTTTTATAAAAAATTTTTTTATTAAAATTTTTATAAAAAGGAGGGATAGTGTTATAAATTATTAATTATATATTTGATTATTTTATATTAAACTTTTGTATATGCTATTTAAAATAAACATATAAAAATATAAATATATAATATACTTATATAATTCATATATAAAAGAAATAATTGTTAGAAATAAAAATATTATATTTTTATTTTTAAAGATATTTATTTTTTAAAAAAAATTAATTATATAATTTTTAAAAAATTTAGTAAAAATTACTATATCCAAAGTATTCAATAATTATTATTAATTATTAAGTATAATAATATATTTATATTATTTAATATTTATTATTAAATATTAAATATTAAAAAATTATATAAGAATATTTTATATGTTTAAAACTATCTTTAGAATTAATAATAGTAAATTTTTTATTAATTAATATTATTAAATAATATAATTTTTAATTATTTATTAATTATTTTATTATTATATATTCTAATTATCTTACAAATATATACTTCCTAAATTAAAACCCGGTAATTAGAGTTAAGAGTCCAATCTAATAAAGATAATTTATCTTGGTACTTTCGTACTGGGGAGAAGTGTAACAATTATAAATATATTTATATTAAATATTATATTAATTAAATATTTTTTAAATATAAATTATATCTAATTTTATTACTCCCTATTTTAAATTTTATAATTCAAAAATAACAATTTTACTAAATTTATTTATAATAATTAAAATTTTACTAAATTTATTTATAATAATTAAAATTTTATTATAAATTTAATTAATAAAAAAAAAATTTATATATAATATTTTTTATATAAAATTATAAGTTATAATTTGGAAAAATATATTAAATATATTATGTAAATATAATTTTTTATAAAATTTATATTAATTTAATTTATTATAATAATACATATTATAAATATAAATATATTATTTAATATTTTATTATATTTTAAATTTATTTAATTTTTAAATATTTATAAATAAAATTATTATAATATTAAAAATAAATTTTTACTATAAATTTTTAATAGAAATATAAAATAAATTTTAGAAAAATAATTTTATTAATTATTTTATAATAATTAAATACTTTTTAAAATTATTTAAAATTTATTTAATAATAATATAATTTTAATAATTTTACTTAAATTTTCTAAAAATTATTTTTAATAATATAATAAACAAAATTAAAATTTTTATTAATTATAATTATATTTTATTTTTATTTTAAAATAACTTCTTAATCTAATTTAATATTTTTAAATTAAATTTTTATTAATAATATTTATAAAAATATTTTCTTTTTTAAAAATATATAATTTTTATATTATATTTATAAAATGTTTTTTTAATAAATTTAACATTAGTTAAATTCTTTAATAATTAAAAATATATAAAATTCTTATAATTAAAATAAATAATAAATAATTTAATTATTTAAAAATAATATTTTTATTATTTGTATATTTTAATAATAGTTATTAATTTTTAAATTATAAATAAATTATAAATAAAATATCATTATTTAATAGTATTAAATTTATATAAAATATATAATTAAATATTATTTATTATTTAAATATAATTATAATAAATATATTCTTAATATAATATTAAAAACATTTATTTTAATTTTAATAAATAATATAGAATTATAAATAAAATTAATATAAAAATAAAAATATTTTTAAAAATTTCAAAAATTTATTTTTTAAATAATTTTAAATTTAATACTTTTAATAAATTTTATAAAAATAAAAAATCTATTATATTTTTTAATAAATTTTTAATAATAATTATAAAATTTTAAAATTTTTAAATTTTTTATATTAAAATTTTATTATTAAATTTAAGTTAATTTTAAATTACCTATATTTTTTAAAATTTATTTTAATATTTTTTAGGTAATAATTTATAACAATATTTAAAAATAGTTTTTATTCATTTTTTTAATTATTTAAATATTATCATAATTATTAATAAAGTTAAATTTAATAAAACATATAATTTTAATAGATTAATTAAAAATTTATTAATTAAAAGTAAGGGTTTTTAATTTTAATAATTATAATATTAAATATTTAAAAATTAATGTATATTTGTAATTATTTTTTTAATATAAATAAAATAGAATATCCTATCAAAAAGTATAAAAATATATAAAATTTAAATAAAAATTTTATTAATATATTTTTTTTATAGTTTTATTTTTAAATTAAATATTATAAAATATAAATAATTTAAATTTTTTTTTTTTTTTAAATTTAATAAAAAATTAAATTTAATATAAAAATAAAATATATTTTTTTTTATAAAATTAAAATATTTTATAAATTTTTAATTTTTTAATGATAATTTTTTTAATTTTAATTTATATTTATTTAATAATATTAAATTTATTTTTTAAAATAATTTTTAACTTTTAGATTAAATTTAAATGAACTTCCTATAAATATTAAGAAATAATAATGATTTTTTAAATATAATCTTATAATATTTATATTAAATAAATTAAATAATTTTTATATTTAATTAATTTTAGGATTATAAATTTTAAACTAATTAATTTTAAATATTAATAAAAAAATAAAAGATTTAATATATTTATTATAATTTTTTAATATTTTTAAATAAAAAAATAAAAATTATTTTTAAATAATTTGTTTTAAAAGCTTTTTTCAAAAATAATAACTTATAAAAATTATTTTTATTATAAAATTAAAGGTTTATTTTTTAATAATTTTATAAAAATAAAATTTGATATAATTAAATAATAATTATAAAAATTATTTATTTAAATAAATTAATATATAAAAGTATAAATTAATAATAATAATATTAATTTGTTAAATAAACTTTAAATATATAAAATTTAATTTAAATTTTTAAATTACTTTTTTTAAAAAAATTTTTAATTTAAATTATAATTTAAATTTTTTTTTAAATAATAATTAAAAACAAATAAAATTAAAAAATATTATTTTCAAAATAATATAATATTACTTTAATTATTTTTTTAAAATTTTAACTAATATACTTGAAGATATTAGATTATCAAGAAATCCCATTAATAATAGATATATTAAATAACTAATTATAATAATTAATTTAATTTTTATATTATAATTTATTTTTATAATAAGTCAAAATTTTAATTTTTAAAAATATTAGGAATAATATTAGGTTTTATTTATAATAAAATATAAATTTTTAATATTTTTTTATAATATTTATAATATTACTAAAAACTTCTTAATATAAAAAAATATATAATAATCTTTACAAAATTACTTATTTTTAATTTAAATTTTTTTATTGATAAATTTAATAAAAAGAAATAATTTAATATTAATAGTAATTCTTTTATATTTTTCTAATAATTTAAAAATATAAAATAATTAATTTAAAAATATAAAATAATTAAAACATTTAAAATATTATTATTTAATAAATTATTTCAAAATTTATATTTAACCCATTTTATATTACTTATAATTTTTATTTATTTATTAATATATTTTATAAATTTTTAAAATTCTTTATAATTAAGATATATAATTTTTTTTTATAAAAGTAATAATTTTCTTTCTTAAACTATATATATATTAAAATATAAAGTCTTTATTTTAATTTATATATAAATAAAAAATGGGAAAATTTCCTTATATTTAATAATTATTTTAATTTTTAATAAATTTAAATCTGTACTAATTAGCTATTATGTTAAAATAATAAAATTTATTTAACAATAATATTATAAATTTTATTTTATATATATTAATATTTAAAAGCTTCTAACTAATTTTTGTGTTAACAATTTATATAATATTAAATATTATTGCTAAAAATTAAATTATTCTATATTATTAATATCTATTAATATTATATAATTATATACATTAATTAAAAATTTTCCTTAAAAAGGTATTTTATTTTTTTATTTTATAAATTAATATGGTATCTTTGTTTATTATAATAATTGCTATTATAAAATTGTTAATTTTAATTTAATTAAATATATTAATAATTTTATTAATATCCTTCTAAAAATTTTGCTTTTATAATAGAATTTACTATATTATATAAAAATTATAAGGATTATTAAAATAAATTTTAAAATTTTTAATTTTTTTAAATTATTTAAGTAATAATTTTTATTATTTTTTAATATATTTATTAAAGTTATTTATTAAAATTTGTTAATAATAATTAAATATTAATAATATTAATAAATTTTAATTACATTAGCCTATAACCAATTAAATTCTTTTATATAAAAAATTTTATAAATTTTTAATAAAATAGGTTTTTAAATTTAAATAGATTAAAAATAATTATAATAGTATTTTTGAAAATTTATATTTTAACTTTGAAAATTATTTCTTCCTTTTTAAATTATATTATTTAAATTTAATTTTTAATTTTTTTTAATATTTTATTAAATTTAATTTTTTAAGTTATATTGAATTAAATTTACTTTTTTTTTAAATCTTTTTTAAATTATATATATTAAATTTTTTATTAATATTATTAATTTTATTTTAGAAATCCATTTTTTTAGGTTTTAAATAATTAATTAAAATATAATTTAATTAATTATAATTTTAATATAATTATTTATTAGACTTTTTAAATTAATTCCTATTATAAGATTAAATATAATTTAAGTTTATAAAAATTAAATTATAATAATTATAAATTTTACTTTTAAAATAAATTTTTTTTTTATCCATAAAAATTAAATTTTTTAAATTAATATTTAGTATTGGAAATGGTATGGTAGTGGTGGCAAATCACTATTATATACCATTCCATTTAATAAAATCAAAATTATTCTACACTAAGCAATTATACCATTTTATACCATTTTATATAATAAATATATACAATATTATACCATTTACCATTTTAAATAATAAAATATATATTTATTATATTATTTATTATTTAATTTTTTTTTATTATATTATTTACCATCATGCTATATCCGATTAGGACGACTAAATATAGTAATTTTAATTAATTATATAATTTAAATTTTTTTTAATTTTTTTAATTTTTTAATATAAATATATATATAAATATTAAAATAATGTTAAAATGATAAAGTTAACATACATGTGTGTTAATCATATTAAATATATATATTTAAATTAGTGTGGGAGATGATGAAACACTTAATTAAATTAAGCGAACCACACTAACCCAATTAGGCAATATAAGCGAATTTTGAAATTAAATTAAATTAATATAAATTAATTAAATTTGATCATACAATACAAAAAAATCAATTTTTTTTAAAAAAAATTAAAAATGATCAGAATTTTGAAAAATTTTTTTAAAAATTTTTTGATTTTAAAAAAATATAATTATTTTTACTACTACCACTACTATTGCTATTATTGCTACTATTGCCATTACTATTACCACCACCACCAATATTATATTAAAATAAAAAAATAAAAATAAAAAAAATAAAAAAATAAAATAAAATAAAAATAAAATAAAAAAATAAAAAAATAAAAAAAAAAAAAAATAAAAAATATATATATTTATTTTAAATATATAAAATAAAATGATGATCTATTTTTAGAATATCTATTTTTAGAATTAATTTTTTAGTATATTAATTAATTAATTTATTATATATATATATATATATATATATATATAATATTTACTATTTAGTTAACACACATGTGTGTTAACTTTATTAATTTAATATTTTTTTTTAATTTTTTTATTAAAAATTAATTAAAAAAATTAAATAAAAAATTAAATAAAAAATTAAATAAATAATTAAATAAAAAATTAAATAAAAAATAAAATGGATTACCCGATTAGGAAATTTATTGTTTTTTTAAAATAATATATAGTATACCATTTACCATATTATTTTAAATTATTATACTATTTACTATATTATTTTAAAAAAAATCAATTTATTATATTATTATTATATTATTAAAAATTGAATTTACCATATTATTTATTATATTATTTCCAAAAAAATATTCTATATTATATACTATTATTATTTAAAAAAAAAAAAAAATTCTATATTATTTACCATTACCATATGATAATAGTATAGTATGGTATGGTTTTTACCATACTACTTCCAACACTATTAATATTTAAAAGAATTTTTTTTTACCTTATAGATAAAATTATTTAATTAAATAATAAAATATTATATTTTAATATAATTTAAATTAAATTTTTTAAAATTTTTTTTAATAATATTTTAATAGATTTAAATTTTTAATTTATTAATAATAAATTTAAAAAATTATTTATTAATATATTTAATAAAAAAAGTATAATAATTAAATTTTTAAAAATAAATTTTTATAAATTTTACTTATTTTATAATTTAAATTTTTTTTTTAAATTTTTATTTTTATTTTTAAAGTTATATTTATTTCTAAAATAATTTAAAATTATTAAAAATTTTTTATATTTTTATAATTTTTAAATATATTTTTAAATTTATTAATAATTTTTTTATATTTTAATTTTCTTATAACTTTAAAAAGTTTTAAAAATATGTAAAATAAAAATTTTAAAATATATTTTAATAAAGTAGATTTTATATTTTCTAATAAAAAAATTTTTAATAAAAAAATTTTTAATAAAAAAAAATTTAATTTAAAAAAAAAAATTTAATTTAATTAAAAATTAATTAAATTATTTAAATTATTTTTAAATTTAATAAATTTATTTATATAAAATATTTATATAATTATATTTATTATATTTATTTTAATAATTAGATTTTCTATTAAAAATTTTTAATTTCTTATTTGTTGATTTGTGAAAAATATATTATTTAATTTAATAATAATATTTATATTATTTTTTAAATATATTTTAAAATATAGTAAATAATAATAATAGTTATTTTATAATTATTTATTTAATTTATTTTAATATTTTAATAGCAAGGTTAAAATTTCTATTATATTATTTTATTTAAATTAAATTGTATATTGATATTTTTATTTTATTTTTAAATTATATTTTTAATAATTTTTTATTTAATATTTAAATTTATTTATTATAATAATTTAGTTTTTTAATTAATATTTAAATATTTAATAAGTTTTCTAAAATATATTTTATTATAATAAAATAATATTTTTTATTTTATTAATAATTTCTTTTGTAAAAGAAAGTTTAAATAATTTTATATAATTAATTGTTTTGATAATTTATTAATAAATTATTAATATTAAAATTATAATTTTAAAAATATATATACTCTTTATTATAATCTAATCAAAATTTATAATTTAAAATATTATTTTATTTTATTATTTTTAAAATAATATTTTTCTAAATATATAATTATTTAATAAAAATTAATATATTTAACATATATATAATTTTTCTAATTAAATTAAATAAAATTGGTTAAATTATTATACTTCTCTTCAATATGGAAGTATTAAAATAAATTATTTTTATTAAATTAAATTTTTAATTCTAATTATTTAATTTTAATTTAAAAAATATATATTTATAAAATAACTAAAATTATATGTAAAATATATAATAATAAGATAATAATAAATAATTAAAATTATATTATTTAATAACATTAACCAATGAAAAACTAATATTATTGGTTTTAAAAATAATCTTAAATACATAAAGTATTCCTATATAATTCCAAAATATTTAATACTTAATAATAAACACTAAATAATATAAAAATATTATTATACTTAATACTCAATAGTAATCATTAAACACTTTAAATATAACAACCTTTATTAAATTTTTTAAAAATTATATAATTAATTTTTTTTAAAAAGTAAATACTTTTAGAAATAGAATTATAATATTTTTGTTTTTAATAATTATTTTTTTTATATATATAGGTATATCATATACCTATATTTTATACGCCTATTTTAGATAGTGTATATAAAAGTTTGGTATGGGATAATCGGATGTACGATTAATAGTCCGTAACAAAAATTTATATATTATTTTTTTTTAATAATATTAATTTTATATAAATTATATTATAGTGTAAAAAAATTATAGTATAAATAATAATAATAATTTTTTATTTTTTATAAAAATTAAAATAAAAATGAATCTTTTAGTATTTATTATTTATATAATTTATATTATTATAATTATTGTATAAAAATGTTTTTAATTTTTTTTTTATTTATAAAATAAAATAGGGTTATTAATATTAATATTTAGTATAATTTTATTAAAACATATCTTTTTATTATTATTTTATATATTTTATATATTTTATATATTTTATATATTTTATATATTTTATATATTTTATATATTTTATATATTTTATATATTTTATATATTTTATATATTTTATATATTTTATATATTTTATATATTTTATATATTTTATATATTTTATATATTATTATTATTTTTATTAAAATTTATTATATATTTTGTTTATATTTATTTTTATTTTTAAATATAATAGTTATTATTATAATTATAATTAAAATTTATATATTTTTTAAAATTAATATTTTTTAATTTAATTATAATTTTATAAAAATCAATTATATTCTTCATTATAAAATTTTTTTAATATAAAATTTTAAAGTTTTTAATATAAAATTTTAAAAGTTTTTAATATTTTATTTAATGTTTTAAATAATATAATAACTATAAAAAATTATATAAATATTATAATTAATTTGTTTTTAAAATATAAAGAGACTTTATAGTAATATTAAAAAATATAATTTTATTAAAATTTTTTTTAATAATAATATATTATTTCTTTTATATACCTACAAACTCTTTAAATAATTTTTATATAATTATATAAAAATTATTGTTTTTTAAAATAACAATCAGAAAAACCAACCAAATTTTTAATATTATAATAGATATATAATTATTTAAATAAAATTAAGTTTTAATAATTTTTATTATTTTTATAAAAATAAAATATATATTATTATATATTAATTATTATATATATTATTTAATAATAAACTTAATAATATTATATTTTTGTTTTAAAAATAAAGTAACAAAATTTATAATTTTTATAGATAAAATAACAGTTGTTTGTTACAGTTGTAACAGTCCATATATAGTGTAAGCGACATGATCTTTGTAGAAGATCATTTGCGAACTTTTTGTTCTATTGCCACAGTGGTTGTCGCTGCCATGTTGTGACATTGTTATTATTATTATAATTAATAAAGTAATTTTTAACATAATTAAAGGTTTTATTAAAGATTTTTTTACAAAATTGTAAAAAATATAATCTATTTTTAATTATATATATAAATCAAATATAAATTGTTTGAGTTAGTTTTAATAATTATTATTATTTATTGTAAGTTTATATTTTATTAGAAAAAAAATTATTATTTTATTTATATAAAAGTAAAGAATTAAATTTGAATAATAATATATAATATAATATATATAATAATAAAAGAATTTTTGTAAATTAAAAATTTTATAATTATTAAAAAATAATATTGATAATATATAGAAGTTTTAACTATAATAATATTATTATTAAATATATATAAATATAAGTTTATAAAGTTGATATTCAATAATTTAAAATTATAATATATTAAATCCGTTTTATAAATATATATACAAAGTGGTATGGGCGAATTTGGCCTGTACTGCCTGATACGTAATCCTTACAATTTCAAGTTTACCATACCATTTACCATACCACTTTAAAAAAAATTAATTTACCATACCATTACTATACTATTAAAAATTAAATTTATTATATTATTTATTATATTATTTTTAAAAAAGTATTCCATATTATATATTATTATTATTTGAAAAAAAAAAAAATTTTCCATATTATTTATTATTATTATATGGTAATGGTATAGTATGGTATGGTTTTTACCATACCACTTCCAACACTAGTGCCTGCAGTCCACATTTAACTATTATTAAAAATTTTAAAGATATAATTAAAAAAATTAATTAAAAAATTAATATAAAAATAAAAAAAACAATTAAATTATATATTTCATTTATACTATTAAATATAAAATTATAAAAAATTATATAATTTAAAAAATAAAAACAATCAATTTTTCTACAGTCAAACCCTTAGTGGATGATGCCACTATTCACTTGTAATAACTTATATAAAATTCAAAAATATAAATTCAAAGAAGGGTTGAATGTGCCTTTATAGTTGATCGTTGAATAACGCCAAGTGAGCTGTTAAAGCAACATAAGAGGAATAGTGTAATGCAAGTTACAAGATCGATATGACTCGAGGGTCGCTCCGCGATACTTACACTTGACTTATTTCAATGACAAAATAACTTCCACTGATTTCGAGATTTCTAAATGGACAAGTTTCTGTTTAGTACAATACATTTTTTTGTGTTACTCTTTTGTTATAGGAAAAAAAGTCTTTGATCTTAATTTAGTAAACTGGATTAAATCAAAAATAAATGGGACCTTGTTGGGCATTTAATTAGTCACGTGAATACATTCATAAAGACGCGTCTTGTGATGAAAGCGCGGTTTGGTGACTCAAACGATATAGCCCCAAAGTCATACAACTTTTCAGTTTTTGAGAACTTAATTACATACCATTAACTATTTATACCTCGAGGTCCCCCACTTAGCATCTGAAGAACTTAGAGCAAGTTCATAGAGTCCACAATTATTAATTTAGCTGTATCTACGGATTTCGGACCGTTAATGGTTACATTATTGCAATATATTGGCAGGTCCTACGGTATCTTCACAACCATTTGAAAGTTTAAAACCAAATTCGCAAAACATCTAAAAGGCTTTCGATACCCCCGTTCTATTTTTCATTGACTCCAGCTCCCCCATATAGCTGCGCTTGCCTATACCGCCAAAAACCTTGCAACTACCGAAGAATACCAGAATACCGTCGTCGCTATGGCTGATAAACAGGCTACGGTTTATGTTATCGATCTTGCTTTGTCGATGACATATTACCATAATCATAGAGCAGAATCGGATTTGGATTACACCTTGCGATATCTATGGGATAGAATAACCACGACGGTTTCGAATGGTCGAAAAATGGATACTATTGCCGTTGTAGGATTCAGAACAGACGCTAGCGACAATGGCCTAGTTGAGAACGACGATAGCTATCAAAATATCGGTGTACTAAGCCCCATGAGCCAATTTCTAATGCCTCAAATACGCGAGCTTCAGAAAATGCTTTACGCAAACCGGGGTGAGAAGGGTGATGGAATTTCAGCTCTCGTAGTGGCTATTGATATTATCGAAAAGTACTGCAAAAAACTCAAGTACATCCGAAATATAGTATTATTGACAAATGGTACCGGTAATTTTGACTTCGAAGGTATCGATGATATTGTCAAGCAAATAAAAGATCAGGGGATCAATCTTACGGTCCTAGGAGTCGATTTTGATGATCCGGAATTCGGTTATAAGGAGGAGGACAAACTTCCTCAAAAGGCTCAGAACGAGACCTCTTTGAAAAAGCTCTGTGAAGAATGTGGGGGGGCATTTGGCACGATAGCCGAAGCTATTGAAGAAATTCAGCGACCTCGTACTAAGAAAACACGCCCCGTTCCCTCATTTAGAGGACGCTTAACTATTGGGGATGAATTGAGCAATCCAGGTTCTGCCCTTCTTATCGATGTTGAACGGTATCCACGAACAATGGTAGCCAAACCCCCAAGTGCTTCTAGTTTTGCGGTATCCACGGAAGAAACTTCCGTTGGTGATGGTCTTCAAAAAATCCGAAACACAAGGACCTATCAAGTCGAAGACGATGGTGCGCCAGGTAAATCAGTCGATATCGATCGCGAGGAAATGGCGAAAGGGTATTTATACGGCAGGACGATCGTTCCAATAAGTGCCGAAGACCAAGAGATTGTAAAATTTGAAACATTTACTAGTCTCAAAATCATTGGCTTTATCCCTAGATCGGGATTCGATAGACCGCTTGGCCTCTCAAACAGCAACATGATAGTTGCATCTAAAGCTAACGATAAGGCTATTATGGCCCTGTCTTCATTTATCCATGCGTTGTATGAGCTAGACTCTTTAGCTTTGGGCAGGCTTGTGATAAAAGACGATAAACCACCTGTTATGATCGCTATGGCACCGGTGATCGAACCGGAATACGAATGTTTGGTTGACGTGCAACTTCCATTTGGGGAAGATATGCGGCAGTATAAATTTGCACCTTTGGATACAGTGAAGACGATCACAGGTAAAACTCTTGCAAAACATCGACTGATTCCTACCGAAGAGCTCCAGGAAGCAATGAACGACTATGTCGATGCGATGGATCTGACCAATCTAGAGGGTGCAAATGATGAATCGCTTCCATTTGCGCAACCCGACGACATGTTTTCACCCCTGCTCCATAGAATACAGCAGGTAATTCGTTCTCGCGCTACTTACACCGATGAAACTACAATTCCGGAGATCAACCCTGTCCTCGTTAGATATTCGACCGTGCCCAGTAGCCTGGACCCTGAAGAGGATCTGGCTAGGTTGAAGCAGTCTGCAGATATAAAATTCATTCCAACCAAAGCAAAAGGAAAGAAGATTGGAAGAGACAAGCCCCTGTCTGGTCTTGACATTGGAAAACTTCTGGAGGAGAGAACCAAATCCCAACGAATTAATAGAGATAACCCGATCCCCGAGTTCCGGCAAATGATAGCATCCGTACAGAAGAATGAGGATATTCGGGACCTGGTTCAACAAATGGGTGAAATAATCAAAGATATCATACGAACCAGTGTAGCAGATATGCAATATGGTTATGCTGTGGAATGCTTGAAAGTTTTACGGGAGGAATGCATAACCTTCGAGGTCTTCGAGCTTTATGACGTCTTTGTGAGGGACCTAAAGCTATTTGTTGAGACGGATAGAAGAGACTTTTGGTCGAAGGTCAGAAAAGAAAGGTTGGGGCTCGTTCTTCCGGGCGAAGACGAACGCTCGAGCGTCACCATTGACGAGTCTAATAAATTTTATTATGGTAGATAAGTTTCTGTGATCGGGGTGTTTGGGAGTTAGAGGTCGCGCTTGCACACATGATAATATATATATTATCATAACTAACAAGATGAATATAACAAGTTACCCTCCTAGAAACCATGAAGAAATTCTGATCATTTGTTTAATTTCTGGATTACAAGTTCCAACTCCTAAGAAACAGATTCCACGCGATTGACCCAGAAACTCCATTTTCTTTTCCTACCAAACCCTTTGAATTAAGTGGTCTTAACAGATTCCGAACAAGTGATTCTTTTTTCAAAGCTCCACAAAGAACGAGACAAATAGTTGACACTGAAGTGCACCGTCCTAAACATATCTAGGATATCAGACGGCAATTCATGATAAGGAGACAAGGAAACAAGAAAGTACGAATCTAGCATGGGTGTGCACTCATAATACTGAGTCGATGGCCCCATGCAGCAAACGTACCCATGACAAACGACCACCAGAGATGAGTTTGCCTGGCCAATATATGTTGAGAGTGGATTTAAGAAACGGGGGCAAGAAAGTCGCAGGTGAAAAATAGTGTGCATTATGGGGGGAACCGAGAGGAAATGCGGGATGTAGTAGAACGTTTGGGCTCCATGAGACTTGAGCCCGCTTTAGGCGACGATTTTTTTCTTTCTTTTTTCTTTTAGGATCTTTTGAGGGCAAAATGAGCTATTTTATCGATAAGGGTTCAAGGGAAGATTTAATAACGGCGGTTATTTTCATGAAAGTAATGGGGGTTGTAGTCCGGAGCGAAGACACGACAATGAAATCGAGAAGAAAGAACATCCAGGATCCTCTAGTCCTGGCTGCCCTGCGACCTACGCATCTTCTCCGCTTCAAGGTTCTCGTAGAGAAGGTACAAAGCTTTCTCGTTGCTCGTCGGACTGCCGACTATAGTGAACATTCGTTCACCGGTATCGTCATGCGGAGCTTTCGCGATGCTGATTCTAGCCCCAGAGCTCTTGCGAATCTCTGAGATTTTGCTTCCACCTCTGCCGATGATGCAACCGACCATATCAGCAGGTATGCTGATGTTCTGGGTTTGTATCTCTTCCCCATTTTCCGTATTAGCGGGTTGAGTCGAGTTTCGGGATGTAGAATCCGAATGACCACGTCTTGGAAATGGCGTAGTCGGTTCCGAGAAGTCGGTTCCGTTTCCGGTACGGACAGGTCCTCGGTTGGGCCGGTCGTTAGAAAATCTATCGGCTGATGACGATGTACCGGTACCGCCGTTCGAAATTACGGAGCTGGAACCAGCTCCAGGTCCGGAATTTGATCGAACAGCAGGATTATACAATATTGTCCCTGTTCCCCGCTGCCAGTCGTCCACCAAGCATTTTCCGATTTCCCACACTGCGAGTCGAATACCTTCAGCTGAGCCTTGTACCTCGACAATGCGCTCAGTAGACTGTGGTAGCATCTCCTTCTGTGCAACCATACGAACTCCGGAAACATCTTGAATATGCTTGATTTTCAAACCTTGGCGGCCAATAATAGTACCCATCTGATTGTGAGAGATGAGGAGGCGGACAGCTGTTAGAGTGCCAAAGACGTTAGCAGACGCATACGTCTTCTTTTTCTCTCTTTAAATCTCTTTCATTCTGATTTATTTGGAAAAACTTACGATGGGTGCCCATTGGCGTGGCAGGGATTGCTCCAGGGGGGCTATCAACGAGAGTCTGAGCAACGATGGCGTATGCTTTCGCAACTCCCTCCAAATTACCAGTGACAGTCAAAACACGATCATGGACTCCAGGTACAACCTTAGAGACACCAGCTTTGACACCGGTTTCATCTCGGAGGTCCGCAACATTCTTTCCTGCTTTTCCAATGATAACGCCCGCTTCTTTCGAAGAAACAATAGCGCGGAGTGTCAAAGGCGACTGGGCGTATTCCTCATTCGTACGAGCAGACTCTCCGGGTTCGGTTTCTCGATCCTGGCCATCATTCACTGACATGGTTTGCAATTTGTTGGAGATGTTCGAGACATCGGTAGGAGCATTCTTTTCCTCAACGGACATATTGAATTGAGTTGTTCAAGTGTGAGCTATTCAAGCGGGCTTTTGACAAAGGAAGAGACATTGGGGAGGTTAGCTGGTAGATGGAACTCAGGAAATTAAACGGGAGCTTACCTTGGGATGTAGCTCTTGCAACGGAATGGAAACGTTGATGAAATTAATTCTAGAAAATCGGAGGTTTTGAGTTTCAACAGGTAGAAATATACGGTCAATTGCGGTGATCTGCTAAGGTCGAACTTTTGAAAGTTAAGTGCGTGAGGGATATGGCCGATAGGGATACCGACAAAGAATCTGTGGAGCTGCTGCACTGGTGCTAGTGAAACCTCGCGAGTCTGCTTTTGTGAGCTTCAAGTCAGTAACGTCCTGGCTGCGGGGAGTGGTCATCACTGATGGTAAAGTGGCCATCACATCAGCTCAAGTTGGATTAATGCAATATTAAAAGCAAGCCTCCTAAGATGTTGTGGTTCTTTCCTTCACCCTTTAATTGAGAGAGAGCGATAGGCGGGGAATAGCAATAAATATTGGACAGTATGTTTCGAAGGGCAGGGTGATCTCGAAATGACCCCAAATCTAAATGAAAACAGCCTATTGGGATCGAGAGAGGAATCGAGTTGATTCCTGCGGCCTCTACCGTGTGCTAGACCTTGCGCTTTACAATGTGGAAACAAACCCAATAATCGGGGATATGGAGGAGTAATTGTGGCAAGCTATACCTTTTGGTCGGCGCGATCGGTTGGTATTGGTGTGTTGATAATAGCGACAGCTAAGCACAACTCTGATGTAGCAAAGCTGGGGCAGCGACGGTGGAGGGAGAGAGGATGTGATGAAGGCGGGGGAGAAAAAAGAGGAGAGGTGAAGAATGGGGATAAGGAAGCGATAAGTCGCAGTTTCGGGGGTATTTGGAGGGGAGGAAGGGGGTGTCGGTGAAGGCGGCGGTGGTGAAAGGCGGAGCGGTGGTGATGATGGAGTGAGGTGGGTGGTTTTTCGATCGTCAATTGGGAGAGAAAAGTGAGTAAGAAAGAAAAAAAAAAAAGAAGAAAAAGAAAAGAAAAAAAAAGGGAAAATTACCCTCATAGGTAATTGTTGCTCCCTCATTGCTATTTAGGGCAAAATGATATCCAACGGCAGACTAATACGCACATCCTCAACACAAGCGTTAAAAAATAACACGCACAAGACCGTTACGCTCACACACAAACATACACCCGAAGGTACTTGTTTAACTCCTTAGGACTGTAAAATCAAATCCTGGTATTAGTTTCATGCACCGTTTTTGCGAATGTTTACTCTATATCCACCTAAATCTACGTGGATTGACAAAGACCATTCTGATCCGATTTTGCTCCCAGAACACGGTGTTTGAACGTGTGACTTTAGGCGATGCCCACGTCCACCCACATCACTAAAGATTTAAATATCCCGAATAGCACACCCACAGAAGCTTTCACGTCGCATATCCCCTTCCTCAATTATAAAAAAGCAGGATTTCCGTCGACTTCGTTGTAAACCATGCGGGGTTCCTGTTTAGAAGCGTGGTCTCTAACAGGCTCTTTCGAGGGATAAGAAACCCATGATTACTCGTCCATGTTTGTTATTTCGATATCCGGTCTGAATCGAGCCGCCATTTCCAAAAATGCAGTCATCGTATAGCGTGCATCATTCCCTACTGTCTCATTAGTACAACCTATTATCTCAGAGTCGCTCATGGCCCTAGCAGCTTACCTGCATTGTGTAAATTCCAAGCCGGTATGTTTAGTTCCCCACACAACCTATTGAGGCTAATTCCATTTAGAGTACCTGCCATAGCTTTCCACATCTCCACAGTATCAAACACGACCGCGAAACCGATGGTCTCCAAGTCGTAGCCTAGCTTGCGTAAATACTCGATATCTACATTGACATCATGTCCAACGAGGACAAACTGGCGTTCAATCGTAGATGGTGTTTTCATGAATGATGCTATGGTGGCCTTCAGGTCTGTAAGTGGAACGAATCGTGAATCCCCAAACTCAAAATTCCCAGAGGCGTCCGCGACGTAATCACCATTTTTGTAGAATCTATGCTCTTTTATGATTATGTGGTCGCTTTCGATTTCGCTACTGGATGAATTAACCATCCAGCCACCCTTCTGAGGTAGATAGCGTGTTATTCCAACTTCTGTGATGATATCGTGGTTTTTTTCCCAACTCTCTATATCTATTGAGAAGAAAGCAAAGTCCTGCCCACCTGCAACAATTTCTCTGGCGGACTTTAACATCTTGAGCCGATTTTGGATTTGTGCCTGGCGCTTCGTCTCCGATTTTGCGGATTTTGCAGACTTTGTGCGGCCAGTCTCTCGCTTAGAAGTCATATTTTGCCGATATTCTTTTATTGGGTGCGTTTTACACAAGAGTTCGTAGTCGCTTAGAGTTCGTGAAGTCCCAACAAACCGAATACTCATTCTCGGAGATTCGCAGTTTGGATTGAGTATTAGATCAGGGTCAGTGGTGGACAAATTCACCGCAGTTTGAATTTGGGTTCTTTCGAAAAAGCCCCTGACCTGATCGAAGGGAACGACCATGTCACAGACAAAGCCCGATTCAGAGGACTCTACCACATATCTATGCGCATCTCGAGTTAGTGTCTGTTGCGTTCATGTTGTCGATAGTCTACCCACATGTCCCATGGTTGGTTGAAAAATGGCTCCTTGTCAAAAAACCGTTTCAAAGCGGCCTGGCCAGTCCGGGAAGTTTTTCTGTATGGCCAGCGTCGAACAGTTTTAAGAGGGCAATATTTAGGGGGGTTGATGAGATCCATGAGCAGCTTGGCTATACTGGCGTGATAGTAGTCTACTTCGGAATACTATTGCGCGACTCTCCTAGAACTGTTGGAGTGGTTGCATGTATGAGATATGATTGCTGGTGGATATGGCTAGGCCTTGCAAGGACGATGAAGGGGCTCGGACGTCAAGAGCAAATATGAGAAGAAAAGGGTCTTGTGTCTTGATGACTTTCTGAGCTTGGAGGAGCACTAGAAACAGCAAGGAAGATGGTGTTGCACAGGACCAGAAAGGGAATTGGTTGATTGGCTGATTGGCTAAGGTTGATTTGGCTGATTGGTTGATGGATTGGTTGGTTGGGGTGAGCGCAAATGGGACCAGGCTTGGTTATTGGAGGAATAGCTCTGGCGCTTGGTTTTACGTAGGAATTTGTCTGGGTATGCTACGAGACAAAAGGAAATGAAAGATGAGGAGGTTAAAAGGAACAAGCACTTGGAAGCTGCGCGAGAGCATTACCATAGGGCGTGTGTAGGTAAGAAGCAAGTACTTTATGGTTGCAGAGCTATCCGTTGTTATGTTGTGGTGGCGGTCCCTTCCTATGAAGCTCCCTTCATTTATGTGCCCGTTGCAGAGTATTTATTGAGCCTAAAGCTTATGGAATCATTGCTCCCCTCCCCCGCTTCCTGCTCCTGCTCCTGCACCTGCTCCTAATGCTGTTTGTTTGCCTCACGGGGTAACCTGCAGCTGCAGCTGCATCTCTGTCGTGTAATGTAAATGAGCAGGACCGCTTGCTATTAGTTGGCAGTGCAGCCAAGCTAACACTTGCGGAGTTTCCCCCAAAATTGCTTGCACTTCGCCGTTTGTGTTGGCGTGCTGTTTGCTTGTGGCATTCAGCTGCAGATGCGTTTTGTGTTGGCGTTGGTGGTGGCAGGGTGTTCCCTCCCTGCATGTGGAGCCGCTATTTTGAGCAGATGGGCCCAAGTTAGCGCGCGTCGCATTCAAACCTCGTCCTGACATATTACATCGAAGCTCAACCCCCCCATATGGCCTCTAGTACCAACGATGGATATAGATTTGGCAGCAGCACCGATGTCTCCCGGAATCAATCCGGATGCACACTCTGTTGTATCCGAGTACATCGACTGTGAGAGCCCCTTAACCACGCCAACCAGAATTACCCCCAACACTGACTCTTCTCGAAGACACAGAATATCTTCACTGTGATATCACACGATCCTTGGGCCTAATTAATAAGCTCGATCGGGACTATGGCTTATGCGCCGCTGCAGTCCATGAAATCGCGAGCGACTATTGTGCACTTGCGGAAAGAGGTGACCCTTCTACCTTGGCATCCGCGAGTTTGATCCAGGATCAGGTTAAAGACTTGCGAAAGGGTATCGCAAATCCCCTGAATTCCGGACTCGCGGATCGCGAGGAAAGCGTCGCCGAGGCTATCCGGCTTTATGAAACCGTAGGATAACCTCCCTTTTGTCCTCGATATCAAGATTGATGTGTAGCAACCCCCCAGCTCACCCCCCTTATTTTGGGGCGAATTCTAGGTTGACCGGCATTTCAATAGACTTTCTGATATCATCCGTCGCTTGCAAAAGATCAACGTGGTTCCAAGGCAAGGTCTGATTTCTGACGTCAAGAATAGCGGGACTTCCAACCAATCCGATTCCCAAATGCGCATCACACTTAGGCTAGATGGACAACGGAGGGCATCGGTATCTTCCTCGGCTCGCCAAGGTGTAAACCGAGGCCAGATAATGCCCACGAGGCTATCGTCATCCTCGAGGAAGAGGTCTACGGCTAGAGTGGCCGAGGAAAAATCTAAACCCCGGGCTTCGCTACAATCTCACAGGAAAGGCAAGGACACGAAACTAGGGTCATCAAACGTCCAGCAGATGTTACCGGAGTCTAGTAGCGAATCAGATTGGGACCACTCAGCAAATCCACAAGCTGCTATCTCGGAGACAGACCGGAAATCGTCGCTTACTCATTGCTTTACTGAAGACGGACGACGCCTCCCTTGGTTCGAGCTACAGCCCTTGGAGCTCGCAGTTTTGCGGAAGAGAATGAAGAAAAACTCCTCCTGGCAGCCGTCGGATGCTATGATGCTTAAGCAGCTTGAAATGCTTGGACGTGGCGTGCGAGGTTTTCGCAAATGGGCTCGGAGAACTGGGAAAAGTAAGGCAGATTTTGAAAAGGTTCTCGAGGAAGGGGGCGGTTCAACTGGAGGTCTCGCAATAGGGGCACTGAAAAGAAGTCAAGACAACAAGGGTATGAGGTTAAACGTTATGAAGCGAGCAAAACGTGAAAGAGAGAAGGCAGAAGCTGCCGCTGCTGCTGCCGCGCAAGGCTCCGAGATAAAAACCGCTGGGGATACCATGGACGAGCCAGGGATCCGACAAAGAATGAGCGTTAGACGGTCATCTCTCCACGCCATGAGCAACGTGCACGACGAAGCGATGCCTACCACCGACTACGTATTTGCTAACAAGAATGCGTCTGAATCTTCCTCAAGAAAACCTGGCCCTCGAGGTGATGTAATTATGTCGCATGAGAGATCAGAAACACGGAAATCTCAAAGTGTACGAAATGTTAGGAAACCATCGACTGTGGAAGTTTCCACGCAGGATAGGGAATATGGTAAGCTGGAACACTGTTACATCCGCACGAACGAACGAATACTAAATGGTTTCCAGATGATGATGATGATGATGATGATGGTGATGATGGCGATGATGGTGATGATGGTGATGATGATGATGATGATGATGACGGCGACGATGACATGCCAATTGATCCCAACGAACCAACCTATTGCTCGTGCAACAGGATAAGTTTTGGTACTATGGTGGGCTGTGACAATGAGGATGTGAGTTCCCCATGGCCACTGCGATTTTGATGCCGAGCCCAGCTGGGCGCTAACTTTCTGCATAGTGTCCCAAAGAATGGTTTCATATGGAATGCGTGGGTTTGACTGCGGAGCCGCCAAAGACTGTAAAATGGTATTGTCCTCTTTGCCGCGACGACCCGAATCCGTTGAAGAAGGATACTAGTCAGAAGGCCGGAAAGAAAAAACGTAAGATTGGAAGATAGATTACTTTTCCCCCTTATGTCTGGGGTTTAAAAATTCGAGATGGGTCAACTATAGCAATGCCGCCATTTGTATTCCCAACGCTTTTATCAATTTATAATCCAAGAAACTCGTCCTTACTAGAACCACGGCTGAGGTACCTTGACAGCTTTCCAATAAAAATGTCCTAAAGAAAGAAACCGTGAATTCCACGCTAAGCTAATATATTTATCAATGTTCGTATCCTTGAGAACCCACAAACGCCATCCTTATCCATCGTTGGGTGTTTGCAAAAAAAGTAGAAGAGGAAGATTCCAGCAACACAGAAAGAAGATGGATGATGTTTAGTTGATGTTTTTGAGACGCTTTTTGACGACCCGTAATTTGTCATCGACCCTAGATTGATAATAATGGGTTAGCAGAGTTGGCAATGTGTGGCGGGAGGAGGAGGGCAGTACCTGTCGACATCAACTCCTAAGGAATTTAAGAGTTCGTTTTGGTCATCGAGTTCTTGTCCGATTTCGATACCCATATGTTTCTGACGGCCAATAGTTTTGAGCAGCGTTTCCAGGTCTTCATCTTGCGACTTCATAATTTGCTGTTGTAATTGTAAAACGCCGGCATTGTCAAGCTGCCTGGTACGATCTGTCTCAGGAGCTGGCGCACCTAAAATTCTCCCTGCAGACCTGCCACGAATATTTCCAGCTGCTGCATTCAAAGCTTCACTGGTAACAATTATATCCGGAGAATTCCTGCTGTTGCCTTGTGACTTTCTGGTCAAAGCACTATTGGCCAAGGCATCGAGAGCATCCCGCTCTTTCATTCCGGAGGATAATAGATCCTTGCGACGTCTGATTTCGCCATCACCAAGACCGCCATTTCCCGGAAGCTTCGTGAGAGAAGCCAAGCCTTTATTCAGGTTGTCTATTAAGCCTGAAACTTTCACGAGAGCTTTTTTAGCGGCGGCGGAGGCGTCATGCTGGTCCGATACCGATAATGATTGATCCCTTCTCGATATTTCCGATCTAGTATCTTGAAGAAAACCTTTCATTTCCCGATGCGCGTCCAGCCATAGCACTGGATCTGCTAAAGAGTAGCCGCCAGTGGAACTAAGGTGGGAGGCAATACTAGTGTTGGAGGATTCGTAGTTGGAAGTCGACGAAGGCAGGTTCAAAAATTGACGCCACGGCGGTGAATCTCGCCACCTTGGGTCCTGGTCGCTTTGTATTGCATGGAGGTAATCCTCGAGGTTTTTCCGCCGCTGATCAGCGAAGTCGCTATCCGATACAGTCGACTTGAAATAGGTCTTGGGTGGTAGTGCGACCGGAGGAGGGACGCCCGTAGAAGAAATAAGAGCCTTATGGAGCTGATCGAAGTCCGAGTACCTTTTCTTGAGAGAAGAAGATCGCAGGGGTTGTCGGATGCTGACATTGTAGATAGTATGAGGCTTCGGGAGCGCCTCGGTGCTATAGGAAGGTATCGAAATCTGCGGACCGTTCATGGTTGGAGCGGCTTCCTGGCGACGAAGAAGAGGTTTGAGACCTGCTAGACAAATGATAGCAGATATTTATACGTGCTTAAGCTCGACTTGTGTGTTGAAACCGTTGATGGAGTCAGGTATGAGTGTCTGTATGCGCGCATACAAGTGTTCAGGCCCTTGCACCTGCCCCTGCGTGCATCGGATTGGGTGGCCCCCAGCTGACTCTGTGGGCGGGTCGCGTGCACGGGAGCCTCTTGCCTGAGCTGAGGCTGAGCCGTTCGGCTAGGATCAACGCCAGCTCGGGAACGGGATGCTGTTCACAATATGTCATACATATATCTCAAAAGTTTGATAACTTTATGATCAGGGTTACCTGACGCCTACCTCAGCTCACCGCTCATGATTATACCAGCGCTCTCTAACCTTCACGTCCCTCAGGTTCCCCATTCCTGACAGTATCCTACCAGAATTAAAAAAACCCATCTAGGAGAGCCGACATGGCGATTCCGCTGTCTTTAATGTAAGTGCTCCTCCTTTCCTCCCAATACGACCAGTCATCCTCCTCTTATTTCAGCATCGCCTTACCCTGGCCTTTTTTTTTTTTTAAATACGCAATAGCGTATTGGAGACTTGACATCATTCCCAGTGTATCAGAACGGCCTAGGATTTGCTGACTGAAGTCACTATCTTTGATTCATAATTTTAGCCCTGTCAATCTCAAGGAATCCGCTTTGGATTCTCCTACCTTTCGCGCAAATGCCGTACATTTTTGCGAACAGGTCGACGCGGTTGAGAAGTGGCTTGAAGGATATGTCCGTAGCATGCTTAAGGTCTGCCAAGATATTGGAGGTAATGTCTTCAACATGGAGCGATATATCCGGGCTGGGGCTAGTGATTCGTATCTAACGTTCTCTTAGGCCTTGAAGAGACTCTTTCCACGAGCTTCTCGCAATCAGTGCCAACTCTCGTCTCCGAATCGATTCTTGATCATGATTATTCCCTACTTGCAGTAGAACTTTTTGCAGAAGCTGGGAGGGATTTTTGGAGCATTGCAATTGCTTACTCGAAACGAATGCAACCACAAATGATAGACCCACTCACCGAGTTCCTACGAAACGATGTACGCCAGTTCAAAGAATGCCGACGTGCTTTCGAGTCCTCTCAACAACGTTACGACATGCTCCTTCAAAGATATGCCGGGCAGTCTAAAGGCAAGGAAGCATCTGCACTTCGAGAAGATGCCTTCCAGTTGCACGAAAGTCGAAAAACATACATCCGCTCATCTTTTGACTTTTGTGTGAAAGCTCCCGAATTGCGTGCTGGTCTTGATCGGGTCGTTACGCGAGTAACAACTGACCTCTGGAGAGAGCAAGTGAGATACAGGAGAGGATTTGCTCTAAGCGTGGATCGCTATGAATCTAAGATGGATCGAATCCGGTGCTGGAGTGACACGATGGAAAACTCTGCCAAAATCTTCAAACAAGAGCTCGCTATGGCTCGAAGGGATATGGAGGAGCAAGCAAGGGTCGTGAGCAAACCTTCACGAGAGCTTGACGATTACTCTAGTAGCACCGTTCCATTTTTGACTACTAGAGGGAAAGAGGCCGCAGGCCCCGGTCCAAAGGATGGAGAAATAATTGAAAAACAAGGCTGGTTATTTATCCGATCATCCACAGGCAAACAAGGTACCCGAAGTACATGGATAAGACGATGGTGCTTCGTAAAAGATGGCATTTTCGGATCGCTCGTACTTCAAGGGCAAGGCTCCAAAGGTAGCGGTGTGGAAGAAACCGAAAAAGTATGATATTTATCTAGGAAAGGTCTTCATGCACACCCACTAAGCTTCAGGAACTACCTAGATCGGTCTTCTGCTCTGCAATATCAAACCCGCATTCCAGGAAGACCGCAGATTCTGCTTCGAAATCAAAACAAAAGAGTAAGGTCCAAAAATCAGTTATCACCAAAGTTATGCGAACAAACAAATTAACCCGTCTTCCCCAAAATTCAGTACCAGCATTCTACTACAGGCGGAAACACAACAAGATTTAACACTATGGTTGAACGTATTCGAAGCTGCGAAAAGGGCTGCTGTTTTATTTTCATCGTCAACTGTAACTAATATGTCCGCTTTTGCTATATCGCCACCTAATGCCGAATTTGCCTCCTCGCAAACTTTGAGATTAGAAGATGCAGATAAATCGACCAGTCTCGGAATATCGAACGTTGAAGCTGGTTCCCGTATTAGCATTGACATGGGGAAGCGCGCTGCTCTCGGCGGCGACGATCTACCGGCAAACACTCAGAGCTCAAGACTCGGACAAATATTGGATTTACCCTCTCGTAAGAATGCTGGTGCGAACCTAGGACAAACATCCGGTAACGATCGAAAATCACTTCCAGGCGGGGGTATACAAGCTCTTATATCTGCGAGTCACGGAGCACTGCCTCTTAACACTGTGCCCCCGGCTACCCCGGCTCTGTTACCCGGCTCTATTCATCCCATCAGTTCGAATCAACCTAAAAGTACACATTTATCAGAAACAGGGTTATCGTCCTCCTTGGCCCCCAAAGCGCTCGTGAGCCTGCCAATGTCGACAAGCCTTTCAAAACAAGCTGTTGCCGTATCTGCCACGTCCGATCGTTCTGTTATACTCCCTGGAGGACTGATGGCCAATTCATGGGGCACGTCTGTGAGTACTGTCTTGATATTAGGGATCCAATATTCCCAAAATTTGACCCTACACGAGACTAAGGTTTTTTTTTTAGAATTGGGGCCTTGCTGGGCGACAGGACGACAATATTTCACGGCCATCAGAAACTAGTTTTGCTCAAGAAAGACCTGCCTTAGTTTCACCTGGCCACTCTTCAATTGATAACGCACCCCTAACACCTAATCATAGAAAAGCTATATCGCTAGACCTCGAAACTCAGACGGCTGCGTCTCTACATCTACAAGGGTTTAATAAACCTGACTACTACCCGAAAAACTATCCCGATGAGCTTCGCCAGCATGACGCACAATTTCGAATACTATTTTCCGAGGTTCCTCGAGAAGAGATATTATTGCTTGTTTTCCGTGCTACATGGAAACCTAACGACGCTCAAGAGTTCCCAGGACGCGCTTTTGTAACACCTTATGCAATGTACTTTTACTCACACTACCTGGGACTGGTACTCGTAAATAAGATTCGCCTTCAGTATATAACTGATGTGCGAGTCGTTCCCGGGAAAATCAGTGACGAGCTTCACCTTCGTCTAAAAGAAGTTGAAGAGCTTGGATCACTCTCGGATGAAGATATTGTGGTTACAACATTTTTAGAGCCGATATGGTTGCTTCAAAGGCGACTAAGATACCTGGTAACTCTTGCTGGGCTTGAAACATCCACGCCTTTGTATGATGCAGTAGACGAATTAACTCGAATGGAGAACGAACCCCAGCAAAGCCCTACTAGCGAGAGCTGGGAAGAAATAAGTATTGGCGAGGGTGTTGAGGAGAAGGTGCCCAAACCAAGTCCATCGTTGCATGGAAACCGGTCTATGCGGTAAGTAGTACTGCAAGACGGATTGAGGGTTTTAGAAGTGTCAAAAGGAAACTAATCCTGGTAACTTAGGCGTCTTGTGGAGAAAGCTACTGGTATCGAAGCTTTGGATGGCCGAAATCAAACCACAACCACAAAACCAGTCACTATTGTCCCACCTGCGGGCACCACCCAATTCTTTTATGAGACTTATTCCTTGTCTGCGAAGTCTTTATTCTGTCTCGTTTTTGGCGACAGGTCGAAGGTCTTCTCCGACCTGTACTCAAAACGGCGCTCTTCTGGTATTGTTCCTTCCCATACTGGTTACAAAAGACCCTCGTTGCATACTTAAATCTTCGCATCTGGTTAGATACCCACTGTAGTAAATGGGTGAAATCCGAACAATGTATCGGTCGGCGGACTTTCCATTACACCAATATACACGGTACAAATCCAATGGTATTATCGCTGTTCATTATGCTGGCCTTGGCTAATTCTCTCTTCGCAGGGGCGCCCATCAGCACACATGATTCCCAAGTGGTCCAAGCCCTAGAAGACAACCGCTACTATATGGTACAAGACCGAAAAACACCCTGGATGGTACCTAGCTCCAGTTCGCTCATGCTGGAAACAACCATCGCCATTGCTCATGTTTCGAAAAATACGGCTAGTATATCTCTCTGGCTTCGAGTCAGGTGGCTCAAAGAACCGATGTTCTGGAGAGGTACGCTCTATGGCCCCTTGTACTTCTAAATATCGTATACTAGGGCTCACACCCTTGATAGATGCTATTGGCAGACACGCATCGCAGATCCTGCGAGATGACGCACAAGATTTGGCTGCAATAATAGCAAATGAAGTCAACAAGGTTGGAGCTGGTTCAAAATTGTTCAAGATCACTAGCCAATACGGCCAGGTATCATTTTCAAATGAGCTCGGCGATGACAACATCTCCCAGAGGCTTGAATTTGCACCGCCTGAATCGATGATGCCGGAAGTTACATACTCTGGGTTTTTGATTAACGATTCAAAAACGCTAATTTCTCAATGCGCAAGAGCGGTCTTTCAAGGCTTCATGTTAGCCATAGGTGAGGTCCTACGGGTATTCCAGCTTAATCTGATCTTGTTGATCATATTAGGCATATCTATTGTCTTGAACATGTTTGTTTCGGTCGGGATAGTGAAAGAAATTTGGCACGATAAGACAGCTTTATCCTACATCGAGAGCGTTGGGGTCGCACCTGTTAGCACGATGAAACGATCGATTACATTACAGGAAATCGAATTGGCCACGAATTTTGAAATGCCACGCTTTAATGCAATCAATGGGCAATGGTAAAATGAAGATCCTTCATGAAATTCTAGTTCCGACAGAGCTCTTTGCTGAAATTTCAATTAACAGTTTCCAAAAATTCCTCGACGTTCATGCACTAGCAGACGACCAGGTTAGGCCGGAGGGACAGGCAAACAACAACCAGTACCGGCCCTTCCCGCGGAGACTCGAACTCACAAGAAGAAAGCTTGGAATGTATCGAAATGACATCCTTGTGACATTGTCCTTAATCAACAGACTTGAAAGAAATGTTCTGTTGAGTGAGTGGGAGGCGTGGGTGTGGAGGGAAAGGTTGAGATGTCAGCAGGCTAAAAAAGCACTTAAGAACACAACGTTTTTTAGTGAGCAAGGGCAAGGAAATAGATCTGCTTCTATCGATTCTTACTGTCGCAGCTGCGAAATAATACTATTTTAGACCATTAGAATGTCAGTGTGAAGGAATGAAGAAAATGGACAGCTATTAGAAATAGTCCGCTGACTGGCCCGATATTACTATTTCCCCACATCTACATCTTGATATAAAAAACAATTACATCGTAGCCAAAAGATGGATCGTAGGAGGAAATGACCTGGGTTGGGGATAAATTAGCCATTACATTTACTAGACTTTCATCTTCCTTCATTCCTTTTTTTGTTGATATAATACTTTTCATAAAATTTTCAACTTTTGAAATCTCTTCTTCCTTTTCTTTTTTATTCCATATACAACAATATATCATTTCATGTGTTCTGGCAGGTCGTAGCTGCCTTATAGGTGCATATCTGACGATTTGGGGCCTTCATCGACCTACATTTATAACGCAAGCGTACGTAAACGAAGGCTAAAGAAGGTTGAAATTAGTGCTAGAATGCATTGAAGCACCTGAGGAAAATTAATGATAATAAGAGGTGTGCCGTTATATTGTTCAGGAGGAACACTGCATATGGACTTCCAAATTTGGGAGGTGTTGACATGGTGTTGACATGGTGTTGATGAAACCTGTGGGTAAGTGATCATCTAGAAATTTGGTATCTCGTGGGAGAAATCCTATAATGGTACGACCGTTTGAGGGATGTATCTACCTAAATATTCTTAAATGGGATGACGGCAGGGATTATTTCGAAGCTGTCAGCACCAGGAGAATCTGACGAAAAAGTGTTAATGTGTTAACATTTCAGGAAATATCAAGAAAACAAGTAAGTATGTATGGAAGGATTGAGTTTCGTTCCCCCTCTTAAAAGGTTGGTTTCTCTGATCTTTGGGGAAGGAATTTCACTGGCGAATGAGAAGAGGGAAGAGTGATGGAAGGCTAATCCTAATATGGTTAGATGGTGCGACTGAACAGCCAATATTGGAAATTCACAGGGGGTCTGCAGTTGGCGCCGCAACAAGTGTTACATCTATAATTATCAGCCAGGGACCAAGACGTAACTAATCTCAAAAAAGCCCAGGCCCTGTAAGCACGCGGCGTCTAGAGTCGCTTGCGCTGTTGGGTAGCAAGCGCGTGAGTAAGTATCCTTGGGTTTAATTTCAGTTAATTTTAGGATCGGGTCTGGGATGATGGTGCGAAGAAAGAATCTCGAAGGTTTCCTAATATGGATGTTCACCACCGGCTTGAGCAATCTGAGAATCATCGACTCGTTCGGTCGACGTTATCTTGGCTGGGAATGCATGAAAGAAGGCTCGTGTCGATTTCAGGTAATTAATTGAAAGAGCGAGAGGAAACACCTAAATTTCCGGTAGCGATCGTGTGTTATTGCACGAAAAGCAAACGCTTAACGAGAACAACGCCATTCTCACCTGGGTTGTGAACCGAGAAGGGAAGCTATGAATGTAATGACGATGGGTGAAAGAGATTACAATCGATGCGACATGATGTATTGTCGTAGAGCCGATAGATGCATGAATGGCATGTCTTGACCGGCTCGCCAGGCCTGCCACAGCCCAAAGCACCTTATCTCGCGGTCGAGGGGAGCCGTCGATCAACAATTTAGCGGGAGCGCGAGACCGCTTGCGTTTGAGGTTGACAGATTCCCATAGTTTCCTAAAAAAGGACTCAGCGATGATGGGTCTGGGATGCAATACATGACAGGTCCAGTACAGACGGAGAACATGACATACATGAGTAATGTATGCAGGGTGTCCGAATGGGGAGAACGCAAAGGGTTGGTGTGTTATCCGTCTCCGTGTCCAGCTCCATATCCACGTCCATATCCAGAGCTATCACATCCCATCCCATCATCATCGCGTGGGCGCTATCCTTGCCGGCCACCCACCCGCCGGCTTTGATGGGGCCCGCCGATGGCTCTTGCAGCTGGTTGGGCTTGCCTGGCTGGGGGAGAGGACTGGGGGAGGTGTGGACTTCGCTCGTTCGGGCACGATGAAACAGCGTGGTCGGCTAGGCTGGTTGGTCTCGCGAACGGAACGGATAAAAATAGCAGCTCCGTCAGTTCAGTGTGTTTGTATGTCCTCACTTGCACCGTCCGATCGACGGACACCAACCCTGCTAAACGGCCCTTGCAGCTCAAACGAAAAAGAAGGAAACGTTTTCTGCCTGCTGCGCGAGACCTCCCTCCTCTCGCCATCCTGGGTTTAGACCAACCACAACCTCATTTTCGATTTTTACTTTTGGTGTTTCTCCTTCCTCTCTCCTCTGCGTGTGCCCCGTCTGTACCTGTCGTTTAGCACTAGCCAAGTTTGATTTCCTTGCGTTTCTTTTTCCTCCATTCCTCTTTTCTTCTTTCAACCATGCAGATTGGTACCACCTTTTCCAGTAGCCTGCGACAAGGGGGTCGTTTCGTTGGCGCTGGTCGCGAGATCTCTTTTTTTTGGGGGGGGTGGAAGTTTTTATTTAATTCATCTGGTTCTCATAACTTTATTTTTATATATATAGAATCCCGTCTGCTTTTCTACCCGTTCAATTCGATTCATTAACCTTCACTTTTCTACTCGACGTTCTTCTTTATTCTTCTTATTTTTTTTTTTTATCTTTATCATTGTCAACTATTTACTTATTCGTGGTACAACAGGCTTCATTCACAAAGTCGATCCTTTTGCTACCCATTCTCTCCTTAGCCGTACCATTATCTTAGCCATCTTGAAAATTGGTTTCGATTTCTATTTGACCTATTCGTTCCGTACCTCTCTCTCTCTCTTAACTCCTCCGATCACTAGGTGCCTCATTGTTATTGTGTTTTTTATATTTTTTTGGTTTTTTTATTTATATTACTATCATTACTGCTGCTATTATTATTCCTTCTCTTCTTATTATTTCCTAGCGACGTCTGTATACTACATGCCTGTTCGACATTCGACATTACCATCTACGCCCAGCTCCGACTATACTACATCCTTACCTGCGGGTTCTGGTATCTTTACGACATTGTTCTTTATTCTATCACTATAAATACCTAAAGACCGCTTCCCTATCTGCTTCGCTCTGAATTCTGAATCCGACGCGGTCATCCGTTTCTGAACAGAAATTATATATATTTTACCCTCAACTTCGACTGGCCTCGCATTAAACGAATTATGTACTCACCCTTCGACATGGATGAAGCTGCGTTCTCGTAAGATTAACAATTCGCAATAACGAGTGGAAAGACACCAGCTAACATTAAGATCCTTAAAAATTGCCAACAGTGATTGTACTTCGTCTTCAAATAGCATCTACGACAGAACGTCCTCCAATAGCCCCTTCGATGCGAATGCAACACTCCGTGGTCTCCCTAGTAAATCCTATTTTGAAATTGGTCAACGGATGGGTGAAGCTCACCAATGGCAACCAGGCGCCCAAGGCCAACATCCCACCCACATCGGCTCTACAAAACATTCTATTCTTGATATTAACACCGAGCCAGCATTTAATAGCACAAACCAAATTTGGTCTGGTGCGGCTTCCATAACTCAACAATCGGTTCAATCCTATGATGGTAAGTCATTTCTTGTTTGTGAGGTATTCTGTCTGGTTGGACAACCCCAGTGTATTCAATTCATTCAATAGTGTTAACAGTCTCATTCAGTTGGCTTTTGGCCTGTTTCTCAAGACGGCATAATCGTTCGGGGTGTTGACCCAGAGCCGCTGAATACAGATTTCTCATCGAGCGAAGACTTGGAATCGCAGAGTGTTTATCTCCATCCAAAATTCTCGTATCCACAACCTGTTACGGACTGTGACAACCAAAGCTTGGCAACCACGATGTCAAGGCGGCTCTCTGATGCTTCAACATCCATTTCAGCAGACATGATACCATATGACACTCTTCTATCCTCCCAAGATAACTCTGGAGCTTCGGGTCTTTCATACAATGACCAGTTTGGCAGCCACATTGCAACAACCTCGGTTTCCTGCGCATCAACTGGTAATCCATCACCACTTCCGTCACCCCGTAATATTGGGGACCTTGTCAGGGTCCCAAGCAGAGGAAAAGCTTCGCCATCACCTCGGCAAAACTCTAGACTCACACCGTATTCCATGGAGGGGCGAAACAAGCGTTGGTCTACTGGCATGAACTTGCCGAGTAGTAGTCCGTTTGGCGGGTTTGGAAATCATGTTCCTTCCATTGCATCTACTTTGGAACTTGGAAACGTAGTACACAATATATCGGACACGGGGATATTGCATCCCTTGCACGAGTGCTCTGATGCCCATTGTGATTCTGAGGGACTCATCTATTCTCAATATGGCCATACTATTTTCCATCCTCATCGCTCATCCGCAATCCTTCCCACTCAGCCACTCCTCGAATCCCAGATCGATCATTCCTTTCCTACAGGACACCACCCTCATTTGAGAATGCTACAGTCTAATGTTAACCCACATTATCACTACGGGGAAATAAGCGACCCTCCAGACCTTTACGCTGCTTTATCCGAGGAACAGCTAGACCCTCCAGAGGAGGACATGAATCCAGAAGACCCAGATATGAAACCACATGAACAAGAGCTTCGTTTTGAGGGAGATCTATACACCCCTAAATGGGTTCGAAACCACGGTAATAAACGAGAGGGATGGTGCGGTATCTGCAAGCCAGGGAGATGGCTTGTTCTTAAGAATTCCGCGTTCTGGTATGACAAATCTTTTACTCATGGTATCAGCGCGGCTACTGGGCAATCATTCATGGAGCCGCAGGAGGTCCGCCGTGTCGATGGCAATCCTGATGTCTGGGAAGGCCTCTGCCACTCCTGCCATGAATGGATCAGTCTTGTAAGCAACAAGAAGAAAGGAACGACATGGTTCAGGCACGCCTACAAGTGTCACGTCCATCAAGCGCCCAAAATCAAAGGAACCCCAAAACGTCGAATTCGAGATTCTCGCCCTGGAACAGCAAGGTCCAGTGATAGCATCTGATCAGAATTGTAGGTGGACTGTAGTAGAGGCGTTTATTTTTATTCTTTTTATCTTAACTACTTCCTCCTCTTTTACCTAGCATAGGGTGGATAGCACCACAGCGACATCTCGGGTTTGGTTTATTGTTTTTGCTTCTCGGTTTAATATTTCCTCTTTCTCTGAACATATCTTCATCGAGACATCGGATACTTGCATCTAATGGGCGTTAACTTCCTTTTTCTATATTTTTGTTCTCTATGGTTTCTGCAATAATGTCTTCATTCAAAAAATTTTTATTTTTATTTTTTATTGTGTTTTATACATAATTTTGGGCGTTCTTAACGGATGGTAGTGGTAAAAGGAGAGAGAAAATTGCGTGCATTGGGGGTATTGTTTCCTTCGTTTCGCTCGGGTTCTTCGTTTTGGGTTGGCCATTCTTTTTCTTGTTGATTGTATATATCTATGCATATGCTTGAGTCCCGATATAAACTATAAGTTTTTGTTGAATATGATTATACCGTGTTGCTGGTTTTGGAATAGTGGGAGTCTTGGTGGTATCGCTTAAGTTTCTATAACAAAATTTTTAGGTGGCCCTAGATTTTGTACGTATACCCATATGGAAGCTTCTCGAACCCAGCCAGTGAATCTAAAATAGCCAACCTAACAGTGGGCACACAAATTTCCCGACACGATATCTCGACGTTCGTCGGTTCACCTCTCAAGACCATATTTTCACCGGCTTCCTAGACGCATCTGTTTGCGCACTGGAACCTGTTTCAACTGGCTTACGGCTTATTAATTTCCCTCGCGTCAAGCACCATCATCTGGCACCCTTACAATTACCGTCGAACGTCGAAGCCTTTTTTGTAAGGAGCCCCGTGGACTTAGAAAAACCCCGACCTTGCTGGCAACCGGCCCCAGGAATAACAAAATACGACTGAAGCACCGCCTTACAACGGAAATTTCGCGGCACAACCCGTTTCAGAATTTATTTGCGAGCGACTTTCCATCACCTCCAAGAGCCTTTGCATCTCCGTGGTTTCTCGCTTGGTATTATTTCTACGCGGTTTCACATCTTGTGTTTTCTTTTCATCGGGGGGCATAGCTTGGTTGGGGAAACGAGACCGACATAGGATAGAAACATTGCAAATACAGGCTGCATAGATTTATTCCACCTTATCATTATCGCAAGCCAAGGAGCAATGGAAACCCCCAATAATGACGGACCAACGCCGATGGATTTCGAAAACAACACCCATTCAAACGATGCGTCTGCCAGTACACTAGGGACGATTGATGCAGAAGCCTGTAAGGATCTTGGGAACGAGTACTTCAAACAAAAGAATTACTCGTCTGCTATAGCTGAATACACCAAGGCAATATCAGCCGCTCCTGCAAACGCAACCTACTTTAACAATCGAGCTGCCGCGTTTATGTCGAATGGAGACTACCAAATGGCTTTAGAAGATTGCAAGGAAGCAAATAGATTGCAACCAGGTGCCGATAAAACAATACTACGCATGTCTAGGGTTTTGACGTCACTGGGCCGGCCAGACGAAGCTTTAGACCTCCTAGATAAAGCCTCCAAGAAAATTTCCGTAACCGATAGAAATGTTCCCCAGCAAATGCTAGCTCATATTAAGAGCGCCGAATCTTCGCTAGCTAGTGGAAGCGGCTCGATGACACTATTTGCGCTGGATCGAGCTGAGAAAAACCTCGGTGTGGGCTGCGAGATTCCAAAACGGTGGCGCCTAATGCGAGCCGAAGCAAATTTGAAAATCGGAAATGTGAATAGTTTAGGGGAGGCACAGAATGTCGTTATGTCACTACTGCGGCAAAACCCCAAAGATCCGGATGCATTGGTTATGCGAGGCCGGATACTTTATGCTCAGGGAGAGAATTCTAAGGCTGCACAGCATTTCCAAGAGGCATTACGGTGTGACCCTGATATGAAGGAAGCTAGAGTCTACCTTAAGCGGGCAAGAGAGTTAGAAAAAAAGAAAGAAATGGGGAATGATGCCTTCAAGAGGGGCAATTATGAAAACGCAAGAGTGCTCTATTCAGAAGCCCTCGAGGTGGACCCTGAGAATAAGGGTACCAATTCGAAAATATTCCAAAACCGGGCCATGACATTAATGAAGGTATACACATACATCCTTCTCCTAGTCAAATAGCTCTACGCTTACGAACCATTAAATCCTATTTCTCCTAAACATAATTAACACTAACATTTGGCGATGCTGTTAGCTTAAATGTTATGACGAAGCTATTTCGGATTGCGATTCAGCCCTCAAGTTAGATCCCACATATATAAAAGCTCGTCGAACAAGAGCGAAAATCCTCGGTCAGGCTGGGAAGTGGGAGGATGCTGTTAGAGAACTCAGATCTCTTTATGAATCGAACCCGCAGGACGGTACACTTCCGAAAGAGATCAGGCAAGCCGAACTTGAGCTCAAGAAATCATTGCGGAAAGATTATTATAAAATTCTAGGGATTGAAAAAGATGCAACAGAGCACCAGATCAAAAAGGCATACCGCCAAATGGCTATCAAATGGCACCCTGACAAAAACCCGGACAACCCAGAGGCTGATGCCCGTTTTAAAGATATAGGCGAGGCCTACGAAACACTATCCGACGCCCATAAACGAGATCGTTATGACCGGGGTCTTGATATTGAATCAGACCCAAGCGAAATGTTTGGTGGTGGTGGAATGGGGGGTGGTATTGACCCCAGTGTATTATTTGCGGCTATGGGTATGTACCCCAACCATTGCCTATCTCAAGAAACTAAGAAGTGAGTCTTTGCTAATACAAGTAACTATAGGTGGCGGAGGTGGCGGAGGTGGATTCCACTTCGGAGGTGGCCCTGGTGCAAATCCGTTTGGCGGATTTGGGGGTGGCGGGCATTCTCACGGCGCAAGTTTCTCAAATGGCGGCTTCAATTTTTGATATTTTTAAGAATTGGTTTTATCCAGGATATTTATATAATAATCTAGGATTTACGAACTCACTCCCCGCTTAGGCTGTATTTTATTTGTTTCTCTCTTTGGCTTGATATTGTGCCTGCTCGCGTCGTAGCTCTCTGAAGCTGTAGCTCGAGCTGCGATGGAGCAAACTGTCGTGGAACCCTCCACGGTCCCACAATTTATATCCAAAGAGATATTAACGGGAGAAAGTTAAGCTAGAAATAGCTGCAATCACAAGTGTATGGTAGCTAAGTCCTTGTATTGTTGTTCCGTAGAAGGCCCGCTGTTAAGAAATAAATACAAACTTGTGCCTGTCCAGAAGCTAGTCGAGCCTCTTCAAGATAATTAAATTAAAAAGTTTCATCGTCGTGTCCCTGTTCCTCATCCGGTATTTCAAATCCATCCTGTTAAATCGGTTAATGACGAACTTCAACATTGCTTCAGATTTGGGGGGCAGTAGCAGTTATGAAATAGATTTGAAGACTCACTTCCGTTGAGTAGAGGATGCTTTGAACTTTCTTTATTATTTCGTCTTTGCTTTCTTCATCTCCTTGCTCGACCGACTCTTGCAACAAAAGTTCGATATCTCGCAGTTTACTGAAATAGAAATCACGTTCCCTTTCGAGACCAGTAACGTTCTCTCTTAGAGTTTCAATCTCTTGTTGTAGAGCCGTCGTGGAGGGTCCGCCGAGTGGTGTTCTAGTCCTTGATCCAGTCATTTGTGGTGCGGTTCTGTGTGTTTTAGGTCCACCAGCAGTACGGGGAGCCGAAACAGGAGCGTTGACGGCCTGCCCCTTTCGTCGGGTAACGGCATCATACTCTCCCCCAGGGTAGTTTGAATCCCAGTGTCTCTTCATAAACTGCAAGAACGCTAGGTTGTCCTGCATTTTGCATTTTACTAGGTCTGTAACAGGAACTGGTTTATCGATTTTATGTTTGATAAATGCGTCTGTGTTAAGCACCGGTAAGAATTGGCAAGGCTGATATAGATCGAAAGAGTGGTGGCAGGGCATTCGAAGGGGTAATCGTGGGACTCATACTTGTTAGAACTTTGAAATTATCCCGATACATCCATTCGGCATTGGCATTGAACTTGACCTTCGTCATTGGAAGATCAACTACATTTTGTCAACGAATATGCGATGTCAGTGCATCTTCACATTATGTGGCTTATCGGCAAGTCTGACGCACGGTATATGGAGTCCAGTATTTGACAAAACGCGGCTCTATTGGTGATGACTGTTAGTATAAGAGGTCACAGATCTTTAAATCAGAGGCGATGGTGGATCTTCGTAGCCAAGCTTCGTACCCGGTTCCGCATTGCTCAACTTTTGTCATGTTGAGTTGTAGTAAGGCGTTCAGCCAGTTTAGGAGTTCTTGCCTGGTGGATGATTGCGTTAGTTCGATTCTAAGCACTGACAAATATCGGAGTTCAGGGAAGAATGAGGGTTACCTGGACTCTGCCATTGTGAATTGGGACAAATGATAGTATGAAAGTATGAAAACAGGTTCAGAACTCGGATCCTGTGCAGTGTGATTTCGGTTTCGGTTTTGTACCGTTCCTTCGGGGAGGGAGTTAATGTTTTCGGCCGGCTATATGTCAAGACGTAAAGTATTCTTTTTGGCGGAGTTTTTTTTTTTTTTTTCGGGGGCGAGGGGGAGCTCTGTCAGAAGTATTTGACTGATTGTTTTGATTTTCTTGACCTGAACTATAACCACTGCGTGGGCAACTTCGAATCAGAACGAGGGTTATTATCTATCTGGGCGCGGTAGCGGATTTAGGAGACGCGGTCTAGTCGGCAATGTGATGGCGGTGGTGATAGTTGTGGTTAAAAGGGTTTGGTGGGGGGTGAAATTAAATGAACAGCAAGGGAGGAGAGAGGGAGTCGAAGCCTTGGCAGATGTCGAGACCACCCAATTGCTGCTTGTTTACATTTTGTCGCCAACCACAGCTCTCCAAGCTGCGAGCTGGAGAAGCTCATATGTAAGCTTCCGCTGTTGCTGGAAAATAACCTGGAACGTTGTCGAGCACGCAGGTGGCGGCGGAGAGTGGATCCGGATCCGATATTATATATATATATCTCTCTCTCTATAGATCAAGGTGTGACCTAAGCTTGGATATCCGCTCCAAAAAATACAAGACGGTCCCGCTTTTTCCGTGGAAGCTCCTCGAGAGCAAGTGTTTGCGTCAGGAATATTTCCTGCTCAAGCTCCCGCAGTTGTCCAAGGAAACCGGCGTTGGGACAAACGGACGGTCGTGCCTGGATGACTTGTGCAAGCGCATCGTACAAGGTCATCCTGCGGTGTCTCATCAGGTAAGCGACGATGACCGTCGGAGACCGAGAAACTGCGGCAGAGCAATGCACAAAGACGATTCTCCCTGGCCTTTCACTTACATCCTTAATGATTTCATTTGCCCGATCGCTCACACTCCGAATTGAAGATGATACCTCGTCAGATAGAGGAAGTCGGTGATACGTCACTCCTTGAACCATCACCAATGGTTGGGACCCAATGCTCAGCACGTCCGTAACATGGTATCTGGCGATGGACTCGGCGCAAGTTAACGCCTGTGGACCAAAGTAAAGATACTCGAGAATTGCACATGCGGAAGCAGAGCCTTGCTTTAATATTAGCAGTTTTTTATTATTACTCTTCTGCTTTCTAGCCATAGGCGCGAGATATACTACACAAGAATCGAGTGTCAATTGTTTGGTGAAACTCTTCTAGCACAAGTGATTAGCTGTTGTGTTTTGGTTTGGGTTCGAGACTGAGCGATTACAGCTTTGTCCAGGTACAAGACTGGAGCGATTAGTTGGTTTCTCTTGTGGAAGATTGTCCCAACACCACCCAATTACGCATGCTCTGAAGATGGTTTTCACGGGTAGCAGCTCGTACTACCACCAAAATCCCTTTATCATCATCATGTTGCAATGCATGACTCTAATTTATGACGTGACAAAAGGAGTTTTTTCTTTTTTTTTTTAAAAAAAAAGTACGCATTTGGATTGATCATATTCTGCAAGAAAGAAGGTTTGGGACGAGCAGGGAAAAGGCAAAAGGAGGAGGGCGGATAAAAATAGAGGCACGAAAGAGATAAACAAAACCCGAAAAGGTAATAGTAGATGCAGGAACGAGGGTAGAAGCTGGACGAAAAAAGATATCGCTGCGACCGTCGATAGAAAAAGAAGGAAAGAAAAGGATAGTTGCAGTTACGAACATGTCACCCACCCCACTTATTCATTCTCAATAGGTGACCTTATAGAGCATAATACCAAGAACAATGATCTGATGGACTTTTCTCATTCTAAAAACTAAGAACACTAAAAAAAAAAACAAGAATTGTGTAAGAGCGGCAAGCGATACCTTTTGAGGGTAACTGAAATCAAGTTCGTGGGTCCGAAACAGCAAAACACACAAAAGGCTTGCGATTAACAAAACTCCTTCAAAAGAGATGCGAAAAGTATAACAGAGAACAACAGGCTGGCAATAATTAAGCGGACGCTTCGACCGATCGCATCGGAGTCGGCAGCTCTGGATAAGAAACGATAATCTCCTCCTCCTGCTCCTCCTCATCCTCATCCTCCTCACCCCCCTGCTCGGTTTCATCCTTCATTTCTGCCTCTTCCGAAGCTTCCTTCATTTTCTGAAGAGCGGCTCGGATTTCCTCACGTAATTTCTTTATGACATTGAAAGCATCTGTTCTGGGTAGGATTTCATCTGCCTTAGCGGGCTTCGCGTCATTCTGTTGACTAGCAGATGGGGTAAGCTCCTCCAAGCTAGGGTCTATCATAGAAACGTCGATGCTTGATCGAGCGCTATTACGACCGCTGCTCCCAATGGAGCTCTCTCGTCTCAGCCGATCCTCAGGGGTAGGATCGATATCCATAGCGTCAGATGTAGGAGCTGCTTTCTGGAGAACACCGACACTATAGCGCCGCCTTTGGTCGGCATCGAATGAAGCCGCAAGGGTGGACGCCGTCACACTCGGAAGACTGTCCCCGGTAGTTGTATGCGCAGGAAGGTTTGGGTAACTGACGCCCGTAGAAAGGCTAGACATGTGGGTGGAAGCAGGAGAGTGCGATGTGTAAGATGTTGGTGGAGTGAGAACGGGGGTTGGGCTATTTTGGTGAACTGAAGGAGTTGGGTGACCAGATGAAGTATGGGGACTTGGTGGAGGCAGGGACGGTGTTCTATTATAGTGGGAGACGCCTGTTGCGGTGTAGTGAACACCGGGCTGGGAGATTCCAGAAGCGGCGGCGGCGGCAGGACTTTCATAGAGACTGCTGGATAATTGAGTGAGGAAATTGTCTGCTTCCAGTAAATCTGCCTTTTTATGCATGGTATGAACCATGGGTCCAGGAGTTGGGAGCTGATAATGGAAGTGCGACCCGTGACCAGTTGAAACAGCGGCTAATGGAGCTGGATGGTAATCAAGTGGGTGGGCGGATGCTGCCGCTGATTCGATTGCAACGCTGCTAGCCAAGCTGTGGAGACTAGCCAGCCGATGAGCTACTTCAGGTGTGTAGCTAGGACCATATTTCTGGCGTTTAACGTCATCTACAAACTGTGACATCTCAGCATCAAAGGCAGCCCTCTTACGGGGTAGGCCATGAAGCGCGTCATGGGTATGGCCACCACTAGGGTAAAACCCCGCACTGGCAGGTGTAGCATAGGCTGTTGGCTGTGGATAGTACCCGTTAAGACCGTACGCAGGAGCGACAGATGTTTGGACGTATTGTTGTGGGACGGCAGCATAGTGTGGTGGTTGCTGCAGTGGGCGGTCACGGCGGCCACCCGTATTCGGCTCCGGACTCCGGAGTAAAACTGAATCGTCCGCATGTGTTTTGATGTGTTTCTTCAAATCTTGAGGTCTCTTGAAAGATTTGTTACAGATCTCACATTTGTGGGGTTTGAGAGGGACGTGAACGCGAATGTGAGAGGTGATGTGGTCACGTTTAACAGTAGTAGTTCGACAGGTCCCCCAGTGACATTGCAGGCAAAGGTTATTGGTTGACTTGCGCCCAACATGTACATCGCAGAGATGGGTCTGTGCAATGGATTTGAGATTAGCTATTCTGTTATGTGGTAAAAACAAACACTGATGGCGATTGGACATACATATAACTCATCTGGGTTTTCAAATATTTCTCGGCAGGTGCCCCATTGGCAAATCAGATTGCCGTGTTGGCTGTCAGCAGATGAGCCACCAGCAACGGCGGACTGGGCGACAACTGGGGCTGCCGAGGATGAAGAGGGTGTTTGTGTAGCAGTGGAAGTTTGCGCAGCAGAAGATACAGAATTCTGTCCAGCCGAAGCCGACGAGACGGTTGAGGCCGCTACGACTGGTGCTACAGCCGTCGTCACAGGTGAACTAGATTCGGTTTGGACGGCTTGCGAAGAGGTGGAACGGGGTTCCGTGCTATCCATTTTGACGTGGAATAGTAATAACTTATCGCACCCTAGTTAGTAAAGGTTGCTGAGGAGCATACTCTCTCAAACGCATACCAGATAAAATATAAAATAAACGAAACAAAAAAAAACAAATATAATATGGATGGTGCAGGCAAGATGCACGCGATACACAGGCAAAGACAAGCATGAGCAGAGGTTATGGAGTGTTGTTGTTGTGAGTTGTTAGTGTTGAGGTTGAGGGGGCTTAACTAGAATGTGTTGTGTTGCGGCGTGTGTTGTGGGGACCTCAAGGAAGACAGACTTGAGTGGTCTCGCAGGCCAGACAACACAACAAAAATCTGGAGAGAGCCAAGCCAAGACTCTTGGGTTCCAAGACCCTCACAGAAAAATACCACAAGAAAGAACATTCAGGAAGACAATATGGCTCGATAACTTGTGAAAGTAGACATGCCGGATACGAGAATCCGAAAGAAAAAAAAAAAAGAACGGGATATGGGAGGATGGGCTTTGATCGGAGGATTGTGCGGGTTTCTCTCGCGATGAATTTAATAAGGGGGCGGAGATTCTCGACACAAAAAACTTCCAGGCAGAGCAGCAGCAGCAGCGACAAAGGTAAAGGCAGGAAAGAGCAGCAGGTATAAAATAAACAAAATGATGAGGAAGGGAAGAGACAAAAAAAAAGGAATGCAAGCTCACCTGGACTCAAAATCTAATCAGCGACAGTACGATCGGGAAATCCTTGAGGACACACAGACAGAGGATTTTCAGAAAGCTGTAAGAAGGTGAAAGTAGGACCAACATGGGGCGAAAAAAGTGGAATTTCCCTGGTTTAAGTACTTTCGCTGGCTGAACACACGCCCGCTCTCGTTTCTTTGGGGTGTGCCAGCCCACATCGAAGCATCATCATCTCCGACTGAGTGCTATTCGCAGCCCAAAAACACTGGGTAAAACGGGGGCGTCGAGGCCGACGTGACTGGCATCGTGTCGCCAATTCGATATTTTTATATTCCCTTTTTTTTGAGGTTCTTTGAGGCCCGTATCCTCACCATCTTCTGCTCTTGGCACCCAAAGCTGCACGCAACACATTCCCAGCCAATACCAAATCCACACCCAACACCATTACGATTCCACAAGAAGCGTCAATGTATGGGAAGGGCACTATAAGAAGCGGCTGATATCATAGGCTCAATCAATAGCAAAAGTTCTAGAATCCTTTAACTATCCGCTCATTATTCTTTTTGTTTCTTTTCTTTGTCCCTTTCCTGCTTCCCGTCCCTCTTTTCACGACTGAGAATTCGTGCTAAGAAGAAGTTACTTTATGAGGAACACATGACATCTCCAAATATTAGGGAGAAGGCTCCTCAAAGCCGACCTCCCATTGACTCGAAACCACTCTTGCCAAATAGCCGAATTCGTAATATTAACAAACCTCCTGATTCGACCTCAAAGAAGGTCTGCGTCTCCTATCTAGCGCTTAGGCAAAACCAACTGGCGTGCTACTTGCTCAGCACTGACTCGGGGTACTGGGCCATTTCGTACCAGCTATTGCCTAAGATGCCACGATTGGTGTCGGAATCATGCTCCTGTTCCTCACTGAGCCATCCTCGCGCAGCTGCCATTTGCAGGGCTATATAAGCCCAGCCGGCGACCATTTTTTCCTTCTCAACTCGGAATGAAGGCATCCCATCCCACCATGCACCGCCTTCAGGTTGGTTGACCGAGCCCTGACATTTGCTCTACCCAAGAAACCGCCAAGTTCTTGGCGCAACCCCATATGATACACCAAGAGCTTGGCAGCCTCAGGCTTGGCTAATGACCTTTGCCCAGTGTGGCCGTGTGGACCCCGCATACGCTCGGTCCGACCAAGTTGGTGACACCGAAAGTTGATCTCTCAGCTTCGGGGTCCAGTTTACCGCTTGCGATCCAAGACATGAAGCCAATCCCCCGCGAGACCAAGCCGATCTAAAGTTCATGCAAATATCAACTTGTGTTGTACATACGAAGTTCGGTTTATTCTTCTTCTTACTTCTCTTCCCCATAGCCTAGCTTGTTCGATACAAAATGATGAAAATGAAGGTCAAACAGTCTCAAATCTTATAATCCAAATCATATGATCAGGTATTCAAGCGACTTAAGTACATAATTCAATATCTACTCATGAATCATTAAATCCGGGTGATGTAATTACTCATTTTTGAGTCTCTAGGTATGTAAAACCACCAGCAAGGAGTATGCACAAGAAACACAAGGTCTAATTGATCAGCCAGCTCTCCGAAGAGAAAAACATGTCGAAGAAAAAACGCCGATACCAAAAACTCCCCGAATGCCTAATTTGACCCCCGAAGAAAGAAAGAAAGAAAAAGACGAAGAGAGATGATAAAGAGAAAGAAAGAAAGAAAAGAAAAGAAAGCAAGAAATTCAATGCGCAGGTGAGTTCAATATAATAATAAAACAATAGTATAATGTAGGTAAAAGTAAACGAAAGCAACGGTTTCATCATTCTGATCTGTTCAGTATACACTATCGAGCCTCCGAATGCCCGCTGAAAAATCCAGTATTAAAATCTGCGAGTCTTGGCTCGCACTTACAATGCGGGTGTCATCTGCTTTGGCAGCAAGAATCCAGCTTCCGTGCCATCGGGGAAAGTTCAACAATGACTTCCCGCTCTCCAAGTCCCATACACGGACGCTCTACAGGACGGAATAAGAGTAAGCTACTCGTGTTATACAGCACGATCGGTGGAGCGGGAAGCTCGCACTCAGTGGAATACATACCTGGTCATAGCTCCCACTTACTATTCTCCCATTATTACTATCAAGGTACAGGCTGCGGACAAGTGATCTATGCGCGTCCCGGATCTCATACTTGAGGTTTCCTGTTGCTACATCCCAGACACGAATTGACTGGTCATTTCCTCCGGATACGATTGTCTGACAATCTTCCGATAGCTGAATACAAGCTAGTCCCCTGGTATGGCCGGTAAAGGTTTTGGTGCACGTGCCTGTTTCGATGTCCCAAATCTTTATACTGGCATCGCCTGATGCACTCGCAAGTATATTTTCTCGTAGCTGCACAGCATTCACTGGCCCTTCGTGGCCACGTAGCCGGTTCAGCAAGAGTCCCGTCTCTCGATCCCAGACACATATTGATGTGTCTTTGGAACAAGAAACAATATAAGATTCATCGAAACAAACATCCAAAACACCCATCCTATGACCAGGCAATTTGAGGAATGGTGTGAAACTGGGCAGCGAATACACGATGCATGTATGGTCGCTCGACCCTGTTACTAGGATATTCTCGTCGAATTGAAGGCACAGCACGGAACCTTTATGGTACCCAATGGCGCCAAGTGGGAGATTATTATCGTGACAGGCTCCAATCACTTTTATGCAACGGCCAGTCAAAGCATCCCAAACTCGGATAGTTCGATCTCGTGAACCGGTGATGATTTTCTGTCTATTTTCGGATTTATGATATTTTAGTTGATTGATACTATATCCCGACCAGAAACGGAAAATAATTACCGGTCGAACTGGACACAATAAACCGAGTCGGTGTGTCCTTTTAGGTAGGTCGGATTGACCTGACCTTTAAGCCAACGTCTCTTAAGTGTTGACTTCACCTCGAACATTGATTTCCAATCCCTCCCGTATGGCTGGCTACTCCATTGGCCGTATTCTCTCTCAAAAGCATGTCTCCAAACTTGGGAGCAAATTGCCGCCGAGTACCATGAATGTGAAACCAATTCGCAAGAAAGCAAGGATTCGCTGTCCAAATATGCAAATATATGCGCCACAATTTCAGTGGGGAAAATGGTCATTATATCTAAGGATTCAAAGGAAATGGGTTGTAAATATTAACGTTTCACCTTTTATATTTTTAAAAGTCAAATGTTTAAGAGCAACCTACCGATTCCAAGATTTTTATCGTATTTACTAGTACCACCAACATTGCTCAATATTGTGCCAAATCCGTTATGTATAAATATGCCAAGGGTTTTTCGATGTCCAACCTGGGAATTTCTGTAGCTTTTTTCTTTGTTCTGATAGTGTCCACTATTTCGGAGGGCAGTGGCAAGGGCTGGTCCGTGTGAAACATTTATAGGTTTGCTTTGAATGGGGAGGTACGCGGAATCTCTGTCGCTATTACGGAATTTTAGCAGCCATGCCTGGAAGCTAGAGGATGAACAAGGTCGAGCGTCGTCTCTTTCGTTCACGAATGAGGACTGATTCGAAACCTCAAGATTCTGTGAAGGTAGTGTGGGCTCCGTGAAATTTAATGGGGTGTCGTTACGCTTCGGGGGCGGTTCTCTAAGGATACGAGTGAGGGTGGATCTTGCGCGAGTGGTTATTCGAGAGCGCAAGCTGGGGGCGCCTACGGCGCTGAGGTTCTGAACAGTACCGTCAGTGGCCATATTCGGAAACCCTGCGTTGCGCGACCAATGTTGCAGATCAGCGCTTTTCGCAAGGAGCGTGGAAAGGGTGCGCAGAAGATTGAGGAATTCGAAGGCAAAAAATCGGGAGCGGTCTTGGTAAAAGAATAATTGGCGAAAGGTTTAACGGGAAGGATTGGTTTTGGAGGGCTGCGACTTCAATATGGATTCATATCAATACAGATTGCAATAATTTTCCTCCGAAATTAAGAAGTTGTGGACTACTCTTGTGCATTTACGGGTGGTGAGGTTCGCGAGGGCGTTGGGTGCTGGCAGGTGAGGTGCTCTGTCGCACATGATTTAAATATGTGGCAGCCCCTTCCCGGAGATATATATCAGGTCGACGTGGACCGATCGATAATACTATAGTCTGAGGGGGGTGAGGGGGGTGAGGAGGGAGGGATGGAGGGGCTAGGCCTTGCGAGGTCACTCGTCCAGGGAAAGCGAAAACAACAGTCGCGAAGAGGAGATAATTCGAATGGCGAGAATTGGGCGAGCTATGAGCTGGAGGACAGCTGACATGTTCAGCAGTCCAGAACAGCAAGGAGAGAGAGAGGCGGGAGCAGCTATCGTGGTAGTCTGAGATGATGATGCACAGGCTGCTCTCCCCGGGTCTTCGGTGGATAATGATAGATTAATATAAGACTGTTGACAGATATGCTTCGTGGGATATCTCCAGTCCACCCGCCCGCCTGAAGTTGAGGAGAAAGAGCCTCGATTTGGCGGAGCTGGAAAAAGGGACCACCGGAACTTTCTATCTTCTGCGGGCTTTGGGCTGGCTACCCTTGGCGAGGCCAAAATTCACGTTAGACAAGGCCGGGTCTGGATTCCCAGACCTGGACCCTGCATGGCGCTGCACCCCCGGCACCTCCCACCCGAACTATCCAGCCGGGCTGGACAGGACTGGGCCGTACCAGATAGATGATCGAGAAATATCGAAGAGATGCTTGCTTACTTACTCGAGCGAGTGGGTTTACTCGGGTACGTTCATGGTTAAGCACTCGGGATGGGGGATGGGCTGAGCTAAACGGCAAGGACGACTAGCCATGTGGGGCAACGAGCATGAGTGACTACTATGTATCACTCGCTACTCGTAGGAGCAATCATAAACGAAGCACCGATGGGAAACAAGTGCTCAGAAACCAGGTGTTAGCGCCCGAGAGAGGACGAATTGAAACGGAAAAGGATAGCTTCGTAAAGGGGACTGGCACGGGCTTGATACAGTGCCAGAACTGTGCTCTAAGCATCGCAAGAATTGTAATAATAAAAACGCAGCTGTGGGTAAGAGAGAGCTTGCGAGTCTTGTGGAGCTAAGTTGGTACTGTGCAATTCTGGTGCGAAGCAGCAGCTTTAACCGCCCCAAATAATTGAATGCGTTCTGCCTTGATATTGTCTTTCTGTTTGTCTGTATCTTGCACCGATTGACCGGAAGGGTGGAGGCTATAATTTAATTATAAAATGCGCGGGTGTCTGTCGGGTTCCGCCTGCTGATGGCCAGCTGTCGTGGGAGAGGAGTCAAGCAACATCATCACAACACATCAGCAGTGTCCTGTTTCATATCAGCCAATCCCAACTTCTCCTCTCCTCCTCCTCCTCCTCCTCCTCCTCACAACCGCCGCCACCATCACCATCAACCTCCTCCTCACAACCCCCATCCTCGTCCTCACTCCGGATTTACACGCACCATCTTCGTTACTATCGTCGCCCTTATACATCAACCCCCCCCAGTTTCCTCGAGGTGGAGATATATACTCATTTGGGAATACACTAGTTTTCATTCACGCTGAGTTGAAGAGCACGCGGAGTTCGCTACCTGCTTGCCTTGGGTTTGTAAACCTTCTGAAGAAGGAGAAGGAGAAGAAGAAGAAGAAGGAAAAGAGAGGCTATAGACACCCGCTCTCATCTACCTCCTCGCCTTCGACTTGAAACCGGCTCTCGTATAGATCCACTCATTTACCCTAGCCTCCGCTATACTCTCCGCTGTAGGAACCCCGCGGAGTAGGCTATCTAAATCATAAGCGAAGTGCCAGATCTCCCCCAGAACGGCAACAGCTTGCTTTCCGGCCGACCAGGCCCCCCAACCATGTCGGCGACATCAGTACCTCTCCTACGACCACCAGTCACGGCTCCGACCTTGGCTAGCCGCCCGAACTCTGGAGCTCGGTCTCCAATGTTATCTCTCTCGATCCCCCAGTCGGCTGCATCGCCTTCGGCCTCTCCCGTCCCTCAGGTTCTACCCACCCCGCCAAGAGGTCCACCGAAGTTACGACTAACTACAACACCGAAACCCGAGATGCCCAAGCTTCAGATTGCGACCCCAGAGGGAACCTCAAGTGTACCATCATCACAGAGCTCATCTCGCCGGCCTCGTCTTCCTCCGCTCATGCCCGTTCCGGGAAGCTCATCCGATGCAAGTGGGAGTAGAAGTGGCTCTTCCTCTTTGACAGCAAACAGCTATATTACGCATGAACGATCACCTGGGGGCAGTCTTTATACCAGTAAGGAGATGGGGTTCACAAACGGCTCCCCCGATGGACTTTCCGCAAACACGTCCCATTCAAAGGAGGAGGAGGAGGCCAAGCGCGCCGCGATGGAGTCGAAGGATGTAGAACAACTAGACGACGAAGGCTGGAGATTTGCCAGTAGAGATGGCAGAATTCAGGAACTCAGTAGCTTGGGGGAGGGTGCGGGTGGCGCTGTCACAAAGTGTAAACTCAAGGGAGGGAAAACTCTTTTTGCATTAAAGGTATAACTGCTCCTCTTACCCAGGGTTTGGCTTCAAATGCTGTACGATATGGGTTCTAATTCAAACTTCAGATCATCACAACAGATCCTCATCCGGATAGGAAACGACAGATATTGCGTGAATTAGAATTCAATCGCGGCTGTAGCTCACCATATATATGTCAATACTACGGTGCATTTTTCGATGAAACATCATCTACTATTTCCATTGCGATGGAATATTGCGAGGGCGGCTCCCTCGACGCAATATATCGAGAAATCAAACGTCTAGGAGGAAGAACTGGTGAAAAAGTATTGGGCAAAATTGCAGAGGGTGTCCTGGAAGGGTTAACATACCTCAGCTCTAAAAAGATCATTCATAGAGGTACTACACACCCGTCTGCTGGAGTGAAGTAAAGTAGTCCACACAAGTTAACACGGCGAAAATAGATATCAAGCCTTCGAACATACTAATATCGAGGAATGGTCTTGTTAAACTATGCGATTTTGGAGTATCCGGCGAGCTGTTGGGCTCCAAGGGAGACGCAGATACATTTATCGGGACTTCCTACTACATGGCAGTAAGATTATGAAATTAGACCTTCCAAGTTGGGCCGAATATATTCTAACTCGATTTTCGCAACCGCAGCCCGAACGCATCCAAGGCATGTCTTATACAATCACCTCGGATGTCTGGTCACTCGGTGTTACCTTGCTGGAAGTAGCACAGCACAGATTCCCATTCCCCGCTGATGGAAGCGGAGATCGGCAACCTCAAGCTGGCTTGATAGATCTACTCACTTACATCGTACGCCAACCGATTCCTGTCTTAAAAGACGAACCCGAAAAGGGTGTGAAGTGGAGTGATGCATTCAAATATTTTATTGAATGTTGGTGCGTACAAAATATGTTATTATTCGCCCTGCCTCGAAGATTTCCTGACAATATTTTGCAATTTTAGTTTTGAAAAGGATACGACTAGGCGGGCTACGCCATGGAGAATGCTGGAACACCCATGGATTGTTGAAATGCAAAAGAAAAAAGTTAATATGCATAAGTTTTTGGCCCAGGTTTGGGACTGGAAAGATTAGACACCTCCCGAGCCGCCCCTATCAAAGGACAACCTCAGACACGGAAATCCCCGTTTTCTTGGGGGTTAGCCAACTATCTGGTTATTTATGTTATTGTTTATAGCGCCACACGGTATTTGCAGGATTTGGATTTCCATTTCTATGGAAGTTGAAAACGTGAAGCAGGTCTCAGTTTGTTGCATTTAAATCTGTTCAATGGGACTGCAGCGGATGCTTTGGTTTCTGCGATATGTTTTCTTATACATCTCTGCTTGTTCCGTTGTATTTTTGTAACTTTGGGATTTGTATTTCTGGCCAATAATGGCGAGTTTCGCAGTCTAGCCAAATCTCTTTAGATTGTTTCATCAGGGTATATATGTAATTATGTCGTCGTTTTCACAATTTATGCACGATTTAAACGACGAGGGACCATCCAAGTAGCACCTAGCATCTAAAAATCTGATAACAGAAGCCCCAATTAAAAAAGGAGTATCGAGCAACCTAATAAGCATGGGTTTCTCGCGAAATTTATCGACCCTTTAATGATGGACGGCCGACGACACCCCTAATCTCGCTCGGTGCATCAGATTTCTTCGAGAAAATCACTTAAATAGTATACAGTTCTAGAAGAACAATTATCATTCGTGTCCATTAACCGGACTCAGAATAAAAGTGAAGGCAAACACCTCGTCGAATACAAATTCTCGATAGCTAGTACGTATTATGTACATAAAAACATCTGAACACGGTAGAATATATTATCAGCTTTTAGTGAGATCTCTGGTTTCCAAAAATGGGATCCCATTCCTCGTCATTCATTCCCATTTTGAGGAAATCGTCCAAATTTACAGGGTATTGGTTACTCAATTTTGGTTGTCCTTGTGCCCTATCGGACATGCTCTGGTTGAAATTATCAAACATTACTTGATTATGGTCGCTCCCAGATGCAACCGTGGCTGGGACTGAGACACCGGAATATGTTACTGGTGTAGTTCCAAAGCCTTGGTTTGTGTTCTCAATCGAATACACGTAAGGCGGAAGTGGACCATAGAGTTGTACTTCAACGTTATCAAAAGAGGGACTCCCAGCCCCGAAGCTGTGTCGACCTGATTCTGCACTTCCCCTGCTATCACGGCTGCCGAATGAAGGATCAGTTGAACCCTCACCGGGAATAGGAACATCGAACATCATGGCCTGGCTCCCATATGCAAATGCGTTCGATGCGGGAAACATCAAAGCATTTAGATCCGGCATTCCCGTAAATCCGCCGAGATGCTGTTGTAGTGAATGCCGTGAATCTTGGGGGTCTGATGTGTGAGTTGGGGAGAGCATCTCATGGCTAAACGTCAGACTGTCGTTGGAGCTTCGTCTGGCGGCGTCCGGTAGGTTAATGGATGGCCTCGCCATCGTTGAACCAGGAAGTGATTTGGATGTGGTGACAGGAAATGTATTAGACCTGGTAGGTGATTGGTTCCCAGAAAGTGTGAAACCTTCCGTCACTGGTTGTTGCTGCGCTCCAGTACCTACCAGCGCAGGAGATGCAGCCCTTCCACGCTTCTTAGTTTGCGCTTTACCAAAACCTTCGCGTAGGCGATTTGGAAGTTGTTCGAAGAGTGGCTGGGCAAGCTTTAAGTTAGCTCAATAGATGTACCTACAGCAGGAAATATGTATGAAGTTGCTCACCTTGAGGGCTATGGAGCACCGCTCCCCCGCCATGCTAGACTCTTTGAGCGAGAAAATACATTCCTTGCCGATTGTAGCATCTCGAAGGACTGCTGGCGCATCTGGATGTGTAATATTCTCGAGAACGAAATATAATAGCGAGAGGACAGAAAAAAACGTTGTGTATATAAGGAACCAATAAGCACCGCTTAGGATTTCCTTATCTTTCATCTGTTGGCAAAGATGTACAATTTCTCGACAGGTGTTTATACAAGCGGCTGCACTTGCAAACGGACGTTCGTCCCGAACTCTACCGTCTCTTGGTTGCGCAACATAATGTATAAAGGGTCTGTATAGCATCATTTTTACATGTGCAAGAGAAATCTGGAGCAAATATTGCGACCTAGTAAGCATTAGTAGAGTCCCAATATGGGTTATCAACGGGGCTGTCAACACCTGGAACGCACCTTAAAAAGTGGGGAGGAGAATCATCGCCTCTACGGAGGTAGAGTGGCAGACTCTCCTGCCACTTTTCTAAATCTTGCTCGATCTCACGAACAACTGTATAGCTTATCATATAACCAGCGCGGTTTGAACGGTTGCTAGTTTGTACGCCTTTAATGGGGTATATTTTTTTTATCACCTTTGCTAGAATCTGCACTAGTCTGGTGTGAGCGTTGGCTGCCGATGTGGTATTTGGTTCGCCTACGATCCCTGGTGTGACCCCATCCTTTGTAATGTACTGGTCATCGACTTCTGTGGGGTATTCTTGATCGATATCCTCGTCATGGATCATCCTGGGCAAACCAATCAAAGCACTGATAGATATGTCCATTTTCTGAATGGTACAGAATATTCTCTTCCTAACTTCTGCCTCTATGGGGTCGGGGAATGGAATTTTCCGATGCAAGCCAAGCCTGAAAGAAGCACTGACAGCAATCCCAATGTAGGAATAACATGTCGCCAATTTCGCTGACGATTGTAAGAAAATTATCATTAATAGGACACCTTGAAGGGATGTCACATCCCTGCAGTCTGTGATATCTGTTAGCTTCCTGCCGGCAGCGAAGTACTTGGCACTATGTGAAACCTGTCAGCTCTACTTGCATCCCGCACCTAATGCAATAGACGCGCATTTCATGAGGCGTTACTAACCCTTCTTCCTGAACATTTGATATGCCAAGCTTTCCTGCCTTTCTCGTAAATAAGCAACCAATTGCAAGCACGAAGTAGAATACTGGTAGAAACGAATGCTCCTCATTTCCATAATCGTCGAAATCACGGCCGTACAAACGATCAACAAGGCTATCGAAAGTGGGGCGGTGGATAAAACGAAACATCAACAACGCTTCTGCCAAGCAGCTCGCAGTTAGTTCCTTGGCGATTTCTCGGGGAGGTAGAGGTATCATTTCTGATATATAATTGCTGCTAGGCGAGCCAGTATTGGAACGAGTTTGGGTAGGAAAGGGTCGAAAGGGTCGAAGTTTTAAAAGTGTATTCGTTCCAACTTCCGGGCCGAGAAGATCGCCGAATTGTTCTCGGAGTTTCGTCAAGTAAGTGAATCCAGATGAATGACCGTGAAAATCTAAGCGTCCTGATTCATCAAGGTCAAGTCTTCCTGTTGCCTCCACCATTGTTTCAAGAAGTGCCTCTTCACTTGACTGTGGCTGGCCAGTTGCTGCTGATGAAGCAGGTGCTGTGTCTTTGCTAATCGCTTTCTTTACGGCTTGCTGGATTTTCGGAAGCGTCTCAGCTTCAAAACCAGGCTGATCGAGATCTATATCCGGTAACACTGTCTTGAAAAATGAATCTAATCGTTGGAGTCGTCCTTCCAAGGCCTCGATATATTGAGGGGTCGGATTTCGACGTCTGTTCGACGGTTGATCATAAGTGCATTCTATATTCAAGGGAACCGTGCGAACCTCCGGTTAGCTTGCCACTCCACCAAGAGCAAGGGTGTATCTCTGCTGAGTTAGGATTTTCTCAACGGTAGATGGGAGCCTGGAAGCCGAAGCAAATCGTCGGCCCGGCCCAATACATATATGATTGGGAATCTAGATTTTGTGGTTCAAAACTGAACTGATTTGAAAGAAAGAAAGAAAAGGACCTGCATGGTAACTTACCGTAGCTGTACACAGAACAATGAGTGCATGGCTGCAAGCCGTCACATTTGATCTTCTTCTTTCTGCATGTGTCGCAAGCTCGGGTTACACGTCTTAAGTCACCAGGGAATATTAGCTTTGCCAAACGGTTTAAAAGGGCAGTCGATAAATTGATCTGGGTATACCTTCTTTTCTGAAGAGGAAGTGGCTTCATGGGATGGGCGGATGAAGAAGATGAAGGACCTTTGACTTGAGAGCCGACGCTGGGCCCGGGGCCAGATTCCTCCCAGTCGTCTCCGAGTGAAGAACCATCTGATTCGCGTTCGACATCATGATCTGCCATCACCTGCAACCATACGAGGATATCGTCAATATCAATGAACACAACTCAAATATCAGCTTCAGAGAGACACATTTAGGCGAAATGTTCTTGCCAGCCGTCGGATGGGCAGCTCTCTGTGGTATTTGTCTCTCTAAAAAGGCGAATGCGAAAAAGAAGAAGAAGAAAAAGAAGAAGATGAATGTCAATGCACGGGGAACTGAAATAAAATGCGAATACAACGGCGAGCGCGATTGCGTTCAACAAACAGGCAGCAATTACTTTTCTTGAGAACCAAAGAGATGGTGGTGGAATCTCACCCTGCTGCTCTCCTTCTAACTGCCACCCGCAAGCTACAATACTTTCGTTGGTTGAATATCGGGCAAACAAAACCGCCATTCACCAGAAGAAAAACCCTGAACACCAAATGGATGTGTCGGGTTGTGGCCCACGACACTGCGGTTAAGCCTCAGAGCAACGCCAACACGGAGACAGAGGAGAGGAATCGAAAAAAGTAAAATCAAATGCTTAAAATTCCTGGAGAAACGAACTTTGGGATTGGGGGGGCTGAGCACCATCCACGGGCTAGCTGAGGCGACGGGTGGGGCGAGGGAACCGAAGGAAGGGAAGCTGGAATCGCTTTTTCTTGATCGTGCTGGACGATGTGCCTGCCCTGAATATCTGCGATCCGGCTCTCCCGAGAATTTATAAATCTTTATGCGGGAGAGGAACAAAAAGATTGTAATAGGTGCGACGAGAAAAAAGAAGCAACTCGACGAAAGAAGAATTGACCGCCCTGGTGTGAATATAAGAACTCACACCGAAAGCAAGTAATTCATTACTTAAGCACCATTAGCTTAAATCCTTAACTCCCTGCACAATCGTACGAAAAAAAAAAAAAAGGCGACGGAACAAACAAGCCCTTTCCTCCCCGGCTAATTGCAAGCACAAAAGACAAGTTGGGTTTCCAGAAAGCTGTTAACCTTTCCCTTTTAATTGTTATTTCGGAGCTTAGAGGCCAGCATTTATATTCATGCCTTTGTTGCTTTCCGGTAACCAGTAACGCGAGGTCAAGAGTGTTCTCTGAGTTATATAAGTTGATATATCCAAATATCCTTGTGCTATAGGGGAGGAGCTACTGGCTGAAGGAGTTGCACCGGTTTGCTTCCACTCTGAACCATTTTTCAACCGCTTCCGCGACTTTCAAATGCCGCCTTGAAGTTTCGAATGCCTTTCTCGTTATCTTCATTCTTTACTTACCTTGCACTTAATTTTTTAATTTTTAATTTTTTTGGGAGTATCTGGGGGTCGACCACACGGTAGTAGGTGCAATTTTATCAGCCGAAGGGTTTCCTAGGTCCATGTATTTTTCGGGTATCGATTATGCACTGTTCATCTCGGCCATTGGAAAGACGATCTATTCAAATTGGAGAACCCAGGGTTCTGGTTTAATGCAGCTGCTCACATCAATAGGTCTGAGCACAATAGCGGATTTTGGTTAATTTGCTTCAACCTTCATCGGGCTCCAAATTAAACAAACACACCACCTTACCTTAAACTTACCTCTCCACCTGAACTCCCACCTGTGCATTCGATGTTTTATTTTCCAATCGAGTGTCCAAATGCAGCTACGGATGCAAGGGTTGAGGGGTTGAACCAGCAGGTGGGGAAAGCCGCGTCATACAAATGAAAAGGGTATGTCGTGGGTGAGCTTGTCGACATGCATGCGAAGCGCACCGGCACCGAATGAAAAACGTGGGCGAGGCTGCCGGGTAACCACGAGCACCTCTTGGCAAGCCACTGACGTTGATGTCCAACTCGAACCAGCTCTAATTGGCTGCGGCTGCTATCCTGGGACCTTCGGAGAACGGCGGTTTGGCGAAAAGGTTGGACTGCTTTTACCCACCATCCAGAAGCTTAGAAAAAACGACAACTCTGCCCAGCTTCTTTCTTTTTCTCTTCCAAAATTATGAAGGGAAAAATTCATAGAAAAAGGAAATGGTGAATTGCTTCCAAATATCTACAAATCTTCCGGAGGTTCTTGTCCGCAAATATATGGCAAATACGCGTATTCATCCACGTTCTGAGGGCGATTCTGCCCACACGCAAACGAATCTTTTATCTCGAATGTTACAACCGTTAACCTGTTGGATTTTGGTTTCTCGGAACGGGCTTATTAATCTTGCAGTACCAAATCCAAAATTCCTGGCCAAACTTCAGCCCCTCGAGTTTCCATGTCAAAAAGAAAGTCGCCAAGACAGAAATCACTTCTTCAAGACCCTTAAATGCGGCATAAGTTGCATCTAGCTGCAGACACGGCAGGGATACTACGCTTTGACTGGGGGACTAGTGTGGATATCAAAAAGAAGTATCTCAAAGATAGAGAGCTCGAGTCGAGTCAAATAGACAGGTATCACTTGCATCGTCGATTGTTCTTCTGCCTAGATGTATGACTAAGAAACCTGGTGCCATTCTCGGTAATTCGCGAGACGTGGTGATGAAAGGGATGCAAGGCTAAAGACACATCGGATAAGTGCCTCAAAAAAAAAAAACCTCGACTGTGTGTCCCTTTCTGGTGCCACCAGTGCCGCTTAGATTCCGCCAGGAGGCTTCCCCGAAAAATAAAAAGCAGGAAAATACCGCCCCCTCCCCAACCAGCCTTGAGCTGAACATGTTCTTAGTGGTACCGCAGCCGTCACCGACAGTATTCTTAAAATTATTTGAGCTGTATGATCTCAAGGACCAGATGCCCAGGTAACTACCTCGCCTTGTGACCATGGATGCATGAAAGGATGACTTTGTTCTTCCCGTCTTCCTGTTCAGATTTAGACAAACGCCAGGGACCGGAAGATTGGGACAAGCTTGTACCCTCCTTTACCGGAAAGTCTGTTTTAGCTGAACTACCAAAAGCCAGCATATGTCAGCGGCGTTTTTGAAACTCGTTACGCAGCTGGGTTATCCTAGAGCGCTTAGTCTAGCGTATTGGCATGCTGCAATATATTGTATCAGCTCGAATTGTCGAGCTGCAGTTTCATACTATGGAAACTCCACACATCAACAAGGATGCACGGGCTTATTTGCAAATGAAGCGAGCCATGTTCCTACAAGATAAATTAACAAAGAACGTGGACCGCCTAGAACATGTCAACAAGTTTATTTGTTTCTGTCCGTTTCATAAGTGGAGAAAGCGCGAATGCGGGTATATTAACGGCCAACGTATAGTCACAAACGCCTGGAGAAGCTTTACCTGATTCGAAATCGATCGCCGTACACCAGTACGAAAACTGTGCTCGGTGTTAGGAGGTTTCAAATTCCTTGCTTGTTTGATTATTTGTTTGCCATCACCGTCGCCATGCATATATAAACATGATAAGAATGAACAGAAAACGAGCCAAAAAAAAAGGAAGAAAGGAAGAAAACAAAAAGAAAAAAACAAACAAAACAAAAGCTATTTGATACCTCCAGAGGTAGACTGAAAAAATAGAACACAAACAAGCAACGTGACCACCATAAGGTTTTAATATACGTTCATAGTTGATATCAAGGACGGGTTGGTTGAGCAAAGCTCTGCCGTGAATGAAATTTGCCGATTTTTTGGAACCCCCTGTAGAGCCAACAGATTAGTATTAGTGATGGTGAAGGAAATAAAATGTAGATATACCTTGAGAGATCTATGCCAGCAAAATCATCGGTATCGGCGGTATCGGATTCTCCGTCATTATTATTGGCTGTTGCAGTCGTGTTGACCGTCTCGGTCTTCACAGGGCTATGTTTGCCCCGAAATATGTTATCCTTATCTTTAACTGGGCTTCCCGCCTCACGTAGTTTGTTCGCGATTGGAGGCAGCGGCTCTGGTGGGCTGCTACTTCGCAGATGTGGGCTTTTAATGGGTGAACTATGGTCTGGGCGCCCCGGCGTCAGGAAATTTAGATACTTCCAAAACGGCGCTGGGGAGGAAGTAGGTAGATATGAAGATGGTAGTTGGCTAATGGATGGTGGTGCCAGATGAGGATTCTGTCTTTGCGGCGCTGGAGTAATTGCTGCTCCACCAGTGTTAAAATTATCGATGTATGGTGAACTAGCAATTTGGTTGGGTCCGGTTCCCGAAGGCGACATTGGGAGGTCCTGCATTGACATGTCGGTCAAGGTATCGTCTTTGCCTCCGGGCGTCTAGGTTCCGCCATCTTTGTTAGAAGATATACAACAACAATCAAATACCCAAACTTACCTGGTTTTTTGCTGCTGTACGAGAGCCGCGATCTGGTGTAAAAGCTTCCTTTGGTGTCACAACTGTTGGACCCAGTCCAGCATGCGACGGAGGAGGTGTGACAGAACGAACAACTTTGAACACATTTGGCGTCTTCTGGTTTGTGGATCCTGTAGGTAGTGCCCCTTTGAAAGTATTGTTAATGGGGGATTTCACATGTGGAGAGAGTATCTTGTTTGGTTTGCCCCCAGGACCTCTCTGGACTTTTTTTGTGTATTCCTCCAGATGATCAGGTGTTATCTGCCACTTCATTCCTTTCCCCGGTTCGTCTGTCCTCCGAGGAACTTTCTGGAACGCTTTGTTGAGCGATAGATTATGCCGAATAGAATTCTAAAATCGGTATTAGTCTATCGAAATCGCAGGAACAAAAGAAATGATAAAAATTTCTAGCTTACCTGCCATCCCGAGGCCGCAAACCTGTAAAATGCATAGTTTTCTTGAATCCACGCGTATATGTTCGCGAGGGTGAGCTTCTGGTCCGAGCTGGAGAGTATTGCTTGAGCAATCAAATTCGCATAGCTGAACGGTGGCTTTATCTCTTTCGATGACTCCAAGGAATAATCAATATCTTCGGTTGATTCTAGCATTAAGCCGCGATGGTAGCTAGGACTGGTGTGGGGTTCTTTAAGGGGGGTAACATTGAGGCCAGTGGCAGTGCCTGGTTGAGATGTAGCTGTCATCTGGCTGCCGGGTGTATTGGTAGCGTGGGAGGACTGAGTTTCAGATTTCTTCTTGACAATAGAGGTCTTTTTCTTGACCTTCGGGAGGCCAGCATCAGATGATAGTTGGGTTGATTGGAGGTTGGTCTCCTGGGAGTCGATTTCATGGAGATATTCGCTTGGAACATCGTGGGCGCGACGAAGGACGCTGTCGACAACAATCGGCGATTGATCGGGGAGGACGAATAACATCTGGACACCAGCTATTTCGAACATACTACCGCTACGAAGCTGAACCGTTGACCCTCGTTTGTGCTGTTCATCATCGACTTTGATACCGTTTCTACCTAAGACCTCTAGAATCCAGCACCTATACTCAACGGTGTCGTATTGGATCATTGCGTGCTCTCTAGAGACCAGTTTACTTGGGCCGAGATCGATGTCGACATCATTTTCCGAGATGGAGGCATTAGGAGGGCGGGAATCCGGGGGGCGTCCGATGGATATTTTGAGGTCCTTGACATAATACGTCCAATCACGACCACAGATCTTTGCGTAGGCGGTGACACCATCTCGATGATCTCTGGCGTTCTTGTCGTTCGCATGATCTTGTGCGGCTATTACTTCGTTCGAAGGTGCTCCAAGGTTGGAGATGATATTGTTGACCTGATATTCCGATAACTCGGTAGCATTGGGTGTCGGTTCAACCTATTTCGGACACAGTATTCATAACCGTTAGAGCTCCATGGAGCGATGATTTTGGAAGAGACGGAGAGGAGCAAGACTGACCTTTCTACGTTTATTGGGTATTTCAGGTGAGGAAATGTGACCATCGCCACGACTTCTCGTGCGGCGGTGGTGGGATGGACTGTTCATCTGCGGGGAGGGGGAGGGGGGACTAGGACCTGGTTGCAGGATTGGGGAGAGGCGATGGAGGAATATATAGAGAACGAGGGATCTCTGTGGGACTCGTGATATCGTCGACGTGCAAGAGGTTTTTCTGTTATTATTTTTTCAGCCTTTCCTAGACTTTTGGAGGCTGTTAAATCGTCTCGGTGATGATGATGTTCTTGTTCTTGTTCTTGTTGTTGTCGTGTTTGCAGGTCGCGTCGATCGGCATACGTTGCGTGTGTTTTTTTTTTTCCCTCTCTCGCCAGTTATTGTTGTCGTTTACGAGCTGGTCAAATTGGAAAGAGGCCGAGGGCCAAGGGCAGCAGGCCCGTATTGGCTACAGTGCGATCGCGGAACGACAACAGGAAGGTGTCGGCGGAGACGCTGATGGTGGCGGTGGTTGCGATGTCGGTGAGGTGCGGTGAGGTGCGGTGCGGTGATGGGATGGGATGTCGAGAGATGGATGGGGCGAGGAAGGGCAATCAGATAGCCCAAACAAGACTGCTAATCGATACTCCGCTACGCGTAAACACACGAACAAACCAATTAGCGATGCCGCGCACTAGTCCCACCTGCTCCACCAAAACTCCCGCTGTGGTTGTGCCGTTCGACTCTGTAAGTATATCTCACCAGTCGACTCGGTCACTCGCGAGATCGATGGGGTGACCCTCTGGCTGTTATATGTATGTTTAAAACATCGTTTTATGAACCACATCATCCCTTTCCTACGTCGTCCGTGGACATCTGGCATACCAGGGCTATCGCCGCCATTCCATTCCAGTCGTTTTATCATCTTCCCCCCCAAATTTGGTCCTCTTCTTCAAGGAGCCTCCCTTTGTTTACTCGCAACTCCCCGGAACTTTAAGCAAACCCAATCACGCGTGTGTGGTGTGGAATCCGTCCATCCCACAGTTTATCGACCGCCGCATTTGCACCACCAAAACGTGCGCTTGTATACACATACGTCCAGCAGTGCGGGACACACACACACACACGCACGCATACTCTCGCTCTTCCTTTCACACCCTAGTCTGCCACACTCGTGTGGCTTTCACCGTACTTTAAACCACTTCTCTGTCACCTTCTGAAAGCAATGGCGACGAGGGTGTCTCGGTTTCGCCCACTCTGCCCCGCCAGATGTATACCTCAAGTGTACCCTCGAGCGCAGCACATCACATCCTATAATACCACCCGGGTAATATTTCAAACCCGCCGTCGGTTTCAGACCACCGGTGGCCCCGGCGGCACCGGTGGTGGCAACGACTATCAATTGGGCCCGAGTAAGCCGGATATTGATCCTACCTAACACCCCATTAGGGAGATCACATACTAAATCTTGAGATTTTTGTCAACATCGGACAATCAGGCCAAGAAGTCCAGCCCCAACCAAGCACCCAATCCTGGGCGAGTTCCGATGAGCATGGCGAAAGCTCGTCTCAGAAGGAACGAAAATGGAAGCAGACTGCCCACCGCATGCTCGAAAGCGCGGCGACCACGGGCGCCTCCCTCCTGATATTAGGGTAACCATTCCCTCACCACGCGTCCGACGCTCGAATAAATAAAAAGGGGGAGGGGAAAGAATTGAAACGAAAGGGATTCAGATATGCTAATATATACGTTAGATTGGCTGGCTTTGGATATCACAAGTTGGTATACCCTTTCCCATAGTTGCTCCCACGAACAAACTCTAGATCGGGAAGAACCATATTCGAATGCACGAGAAATTTTGATATCTGATTGCTTCCCCCGTGATTGGGATTGACCTAGCCTTTAGATATTACAAGCACCTAGTCCTTCAAAAGATCCATAACGCTTTCGAACCAGGTGATCCCGTCCTCGACTTAGCCACTGCTGGTAGAGGGGCGGGGTCGGTTGTTCCCGGGGGGACCCAAAAGGAATGGTGAGATCACCCTGTCTTCCTATACTATGGTACCCGCTGGGGAATAAAACTAAGCGGCTTTAGGATTGTACGATTCGAACAAGATAAGATCGATCAAGTCGTCGCTGGTGAATCACATGGACATTACTATCTCCTTCTAGGCGAGAAAGGGTGTGGGAAAACCTCCATGATCCTTGACGCTATGCAGAAGGTTGACGGTTTGGGCATCGCGATGATGGAATGCCATGCTGGTTAGTCCTACCTGGTGTATCTTGTTAGAAAGAAGAAGGACATAAAGGAAAAGAAAAGCTGATGGAACGACCTGACCTTCTAGATCTCGAAATCTTTCGAATCCGCCTTGGGAAAGCTTTAGATTTCGAATTTCATGAAGGCAAGTTTAAATCCAGCCCTGATACCGTAAATATCCAACAACCATTCTAATACTCCATGTCTCAGACTACATTGGTTCTCTTTTCTCGATAAGAGGACCTCGAGATACTACTGCTCTATTAGACATTGAGCGGGCATTCAACAAGCTGGAGAAGGTTGCGCTGGCACGAAGGCGGAAGACCGGAAAACCACTCGTCCTAATATTTAACTCAATGCACTTACTTCGAGATGACGAGGACGGCTTAGACCTGATCGAACTCCTACAGCAAAGGGCGGAAGCGTGGGCCGCAACTGGGTTGTGCACAGTCTTATTTTGCTCGGATGACTACATCGTATACGAAAAGCTCAAACATTATGCCTCTAGGATGGAACTTATAACCGTGCAAGATCTCCCAAAAGACATGGCCATAACTGCGCTGCGGCGTTACCGCCTGAAACATCACTCAGCCCCAGACCCTGAAGCATCTTTGGAGAAGATCTACCAGCTCGTAGGAGGCCGTCTATCATATCTCAGCCGCGTTGCCCAAGCACCTGATATGGAAGCGAAGGCGAACGAGATCGTTGAAAACGAGGAACGCTGGCTTCTGACCAACTGTGGGCTCCTTGGAGAAGGTCAAGACGACGATGTCAACGAGTAAGATCCAGGCCAAAACTTTTGAATGTTTCAAGGAATCAACTGACAATTATGACACTCAAGATATTCAAAATTTGCGTCGGCCGCCATGGTTTTGTGCAAAGCTTTGGTAGAAATGGAAGATGAGGTTGAAGGCGGCTCGTATAACGATGAGCGGGGTTGGAAGCTACCGCAAGTCCCTTTGCATATTGCTCGAGAGATCATGACGAGAGCGGATTTCATCCACCGATATGACGTAGGTGGAAGCCTTCTACCCCAACATTTAGAGCAGCAGTCTGACCAATAGATGGGGGTGACCCAAACCAGCACCTGAATCTTTTCACAATTGACAGCAAGGCAAATGTCCGGGCAGATTCTGTTCCGATGGCGCTGGCAATGAGGAGAGTTTGCAAAGATCCAAGGTTTAACAAGCTTTTGGAAGACTCGCTGGAACGTATTGGGGATGTAGAGAGCTTGGGACGTACTCGCGAGATTACTCTAAAGGTAGGTGCTTACTTTCTACCAGCGTCGGGTACTTTAGTATCTAGCGGAACATGATGATGTTCTGACCGTTATTTTCCCCTGTTACAATTTAGGATCTTTGGGAGTCTGGAAAATACGAGTTCACAATGCGAAACCATAAGGGCTATACCGACAAAGTTGTTACTTTCATGGCGACGCCTGCAGAGAAAGAAGGGGGGGAGGGAGAGGAAGATAAGTAGTTTTAGAATAATACCATCAGGACATTTTGTGCTGGATATGATATCCATATGGCTCGAACCCGAGGTTGGAGCGTCTTTCTGTAGATATTATTCTGAAGACAAATATCTCAATGTATTTAGACACAACCGAACTATAGAGTATCTACCTACCTGCATACTCACCCACACTCCCCACTGTTCTCGGAACCAGATCGCTTGCCATCGGCCGAATGCCTCAAGCGGCAGCCAGCAAGACATGCTAATCCCGGTCGGTCGGTCGGTCGGCCGGCCGGTGCACACGTTATCGAAAGGGAAATTTTGCTTTGCTCGCAGAAAAATTTAGTGGTGTGCACAAAATTTTTTTTCTTTTCTGCAGGACTGCAATCAACCACGCCTGCAACACATTCATTCTTTACTCAGTTCTACCTTTCACTGATTATCTCGCGACCGAAAAATATTGCAGGAAAACAGCTGCCGAGGTTTTTAGAAAATGGCAGAACCTGCAGACTTTGGTACGAGTCTCTTGCTCTGATTTACCCCGTCTCCGTTGCAAACCTGCTTTATCATTTTAATTCATTCACTTGGCTGCAGTTGCTGCTGCTGCTGCTCCTGGAATTAAATCCGACCTCCCAGACGACTCGCATTCTAAGTCCATCGACTTGGTACTCGTTTATCCTGCTACCTACGGTTTCTTGATCGCGAGAATGTGATGACCAGCTATGAACATTCCCTGCTGTGCTCATTTTCCATTCAAGAGAGTATCTGAGTTCATTCCCCCAGGAGGGTGGGTCGTCAAGATATATCTATCCTCACCCTGAATTTCAACTGGACCTCTCGCGCGATCTCCTGCGCTATTAGGAATTACCTGGTTTTTTAAGCTAATGGATATGCGGCCTTTCATAGATGCAACAGGTCTTCCAAGCGTGACCCCAACTTCAGCAATGAGCGAGTCCGAACCACCAGTTCATAATAGCACGCACAGCGCCGACACAAACATGCTGAACGGGACCGTGGTAACTGAAACTGATATCAGCAGCAGTATCGACGCCCCTCATGCAGATCAAAGTGAGCCACTATTCCACAGGCATTCCCTGAAATCAGCTGGCCAGCTCGAAAACCCAAACTAATGGATCACCTCTTTTCTTGTGTCTAGTGTTCCAGCTTGTTGTAAAGTTGCCTCACCATCCGTTTAAAATCCACGTTATGGTAAATATAAGAACCCTATAAACTCCATACGTCCATACCAGTCACCTAATCCAACCCTTGTTTGTACAGGTGTCTACACAAGAACAGGTCCAGGATATCCGTCAGTCCATCATCGAGCTCCCGGATACGTTCCAATACTCTTGCTTTCACCTCGAACACAATGGCGAGCGGATCAACGATTTTGTAGAGCTTTCGGACGTCCCCGGAATCACACCGGATTCGGAACTCGTACTCGTCGAGGATCCATACACCGAGAAAGAAGCGAGAATCCATTTACTACGGATCAGGGAACTCATTGGTGCTGCTGGCAGTAGGATCGACTTGATGGCGGGGGTCAATGCCGGCTATACTCTCTTCGACGGGATAGATATTACAAACGACGGAAAGCCCGAAGACGAGCGCATACATCCTATGGTAGACTACGAATTTGAGGCGCCTGCTTCCCTTCTCGACATGCTTCCAGCAATTCCACAACCGGCTCCCAAAACCATTAAAAGTCTGTCACTATCTCCCTGGAACCCTCCACCGCATAATCTACGACAGCGAGGTCATCTGTTGTACCTACAAGTGACAACATTAGAAGGAGAACAGTTTCACATTACCTCTCATGTTTCCGGGTTCTATGTGAATCGCTCCAGTAGTAATAAATTTGACCCACTACCCAAGACAGTTCCTCGGGGACACTCTGCGCATTCATTGTTGGAACTTATCTCTCAACTTTCTTCCGACTTCCGGACAGAATTCAAAAAGCTTCACGACCTTCAATCTAAAAAAGATCCATTGGTTACTTTCCAGCCTACAAATGCCATCCCAGCGTCGCCATGGTTGGTTCCTCCTCAATCCACCCCATACTTCTCCCACTCAGCGGACATTTCCCGCTCTCAGGAAATATTTCTTATCGCCGGAACCGAAAGTAATGACACATTGAGGGATTTTAATGAGGAATTCCAGTCAACACGAGAACTGCCCAAGGAAACTGTCCAAGAACGTGTCTTCCGAGAAAGACTACTCTCCAAGCTATTTGCTGACTTTACCGATGCAGCTGTTCGAGGAGCTGTGCTGATCGCGCGCGGAGAGGTTGCGCCACTGAACCCTACCGAAGGACGTGACGCTCAAATATATGTTTACAACAACATCTTTTTCTCATATGGTGCTGATGGTGTTGGAACATTTGCTGCCGAAGGCGGCGATGAGGCTGCCAGAGTTGCTACTGGGAAGGACATCTTAGGTGTTAGAATGGTGAACAATCTGGATATCGAGGGACTTTCGACACCGGGAACCGTAGTTGTGGATTATCTCGGTCGCAGAATCGTCGGCCAGAGCATTGTTCCCGGAATATTCAAGCAACGAGAACCTGGAGAAACCCAAATTGATTACGGTGGCGTAGAGGGCAAGGATGTTATTGCATCGAATGAGATTTTTGTTCCAACATTCGAAAAGCTAAGCAAGGCTATGCGAGTTAAGTCTCATCCAGTATGGGACAAAAAGGGTGAACGACACGATCTTGTTGCGAGTGTGGAGACCAAGGGACTACTTGGCACTGATGGGCGCAAATATGTGCTCGATCTATACCGCACTACGCCACTGGATGTTCTTTTCCTTGAAGAACACTGGGAAAATGTGGATGGGGATGACCGATATCCCCATAGGATGGCAGTTCTGCGTTCGGAGCTCATCGAGAACATTTGGAAAACAAAAATGAGAGAATATGTCAATGCCGACCTCGAGCGCAAGAGACAGGAAAAGGAAAATGCCACTTCTAAAGGCGAAAAGGAGAATAGGGAAGAACAGGAAACTATTGACCTCGCCGGATTTAACTTTTCCCTGAACCCCGACATCTTCACAGGCCAAAAGCCTCAAACCGAAGAAGAGAGTGAGCAATTGAAGAAGGATGAGGAAGAAATCCGCCAGGCTTGCCAATATCTAACCAAGAAAGTTATTCCAGCACTCGTAAGTCTTGCGCCGTAGAGAGACTAGAGAAGATCAGTTTATACTAATTTTTAAAATCGGTAACCAGGTTGACGACCTCAAGAAAGGCGACGTCGGATCGCCCATGGACGGCCACTCGTTGTCTCGCCTAATGCATAAGAGGGGCATCAATATCCGATATCTCGGAAGTATTGCTACGTTGGCTGCTTCCGAAGGCACGAAATTGTTTGCCGTTAAAGTTCTAGCTGAGCAAGAGATGATTGCCCGAGCATGCAAACATCACTTGAACTCTCTACTTAGAGATCTTGCAAGTCCTCTCGTTGCTTATTGCATCTCTCACTACCTCAACTGCCTTCTTGGATCAAATCTTAACCCAGCCCCCAAACCTGAGAGAGACGCCTTGCTGTGGGAGGTTTATTCGAAATCCAACATGGAATTTGAGTTGCTCACCCCTGAATCTGTCCGCTCAGCTGTTGAGGTACAGGTATTCAGACGTTACCGTTTCAAGCTTAGAGACCAATGGTACGCACATATTAAACACAAGCAATTGCTCCGAGAAATTGCTTTAAAGATTGGATTGCAGCTCCGTGCAAAAGATTACGCCTTTGATAAAGATGTATCCTCAAACCAACAAGCAGTTCCACAACAAATCCAATCCCCTGCGAATGGTCAATCAAAGGCGAGCTCGAAGAAGAAAGAGAGACAAGCGCAGCCAAATTCTACTCTTACTTCAGTTCTCGTTCAAAATACAACATTCACTCAGGAAGATATTGTTAACATAGTAGCAATAACCAAGGAAGCTTCGCCAAAAGTAAGTTTCAGATCACTAAAAACCTAATTGAAATCGGCGGAACTAATCGAATACGAACTCCAGAGCCAACTTGCTGAAGAAGCCTTAGAAGCAGGAAGAATATCCATTCTCCAGGATCAAAAGGATCTGGGACAGGAGCTCTTGCTTGAATCTTTGTCGCTCCATGAGCAGATTTATGGAATTCTCCATCCCGAAGTGGCGAGAGTCTATAATACTCTAGCTATGATCTATTATCAGCTTGACGAGAAACCGGCTGCAGTAGAGCTATCCCGGAAGGCTGTTTTGGTAGCTGAACGAATTCTTGGTGTCGATAGCGCAGAGACCATCTTGTCTTACCTTAACCTTGCACTATTTGAACACGCGAGCGGGAATACGACTGCTGCCCTAGCATTCATAAAGCACGCTCTGAAGATGTGGAAGATAGTATATGGAGAAGGCCATCCGGACTCCGTGACAACCATGAATAACACCGCAGTGATGCTACAGGCCTTGAAGCACTATCATGACTCAAGGTCGTGGTTTGAAGCATCATTGAAACTCTGCGAAACTATCTTTGGGGCTTCTTCACCAAACACCGCAACCCTATCGTTCCAATTAGCCCAAGCTTTAGCTCTAGACAACGAATCGAAGGGGGCCGTGTCACGGATGCGAGATGCGTACAATGTTTTCCTGCAGGAGTTTGGCGCTGAAGATAGAAATACCAAGGAGGCAGAAAATTGGCTCGAACAGTTGACACAGAATGCAGTTAGCATCGCTAAACAAGCCAAGGATCTCCAGAATCGTCGACTTCGGCGGGTTGCTATGACTCCGAGAGTCACATTAGGAACCAAACCGCAACCAGGCTTAGGCCTCTCTTCCTCAGACACTATCAAACCCAGTGATGCTCTCAGCAGTCAAGGAATTGACTCTCGAAGTATCGATGACCTGATGAGATATATCGAAGGCACGGATGCCAAAAAGACCACTGGCCCCAAAAAGCAGCCCGGTCGTGCAAACCCTAAAAGACGCGGTGGAAAGGCATAAAGATAATCTTCTTGAAACCATCTTAATTATCCGGGAAAGAATGCGTTATCACGCGAGTGCTGAATACCAACTTGGAACGCAGATTAGTCTCCTCTCTGACCACGTTTGCTCTTATACGCTCTGCACGCATCAGTTTACATACCTTGTATGATTGTAATATAGAAATAGATACAAAGGCTATCTTATATTGATTGTATACTATGTGTATATAAGTTCTTTGACATGCAAACGATTCATTATCGAAGCGTTTCCACGTCCTGTATATAAAGTACTCTCCAAACCAAACCTGAGATGACCAATGTGAATGAGATTCAGCTGGCTGCAAGAACCTCAGCTCCCCTTTATGCTCAAGTATAACTCAAGCAGTCTAGTACCACGTACCTTCTAGCCTAATGTTCAGAGGGTACATAAACACGTACTAATACGGTCCAGAGCCACATGTCGGATAATTCTCCTAGGCTATATATAAGCTTGAAGAGACCACTATACAAGATATTATCATAACAGCGATACAATTGCACAACAACACACCTTTCCAAACATCATGATAAAATCTAATCAGGCAGGGCGCAACTCTTGCAGAAGGAAGCGACATAACAACAAAGAATGTGAATGGAAAGACAACAAAAAGTATGTCCTGGGCGTTTCGTCGATTACGGGCTCAGCACCATCTTTCGCTGTTCGCAAAGGATACTTTTGTATTCAGCGCAAATTACTATCCAATCCCCCGGCGTTGCCTGGCGACTGCGACGAACAATCCTAGAACGACCGGTTCTGCCTCTGTCCAAATATTCGACCGAGATGCCAAGCGGCTTCAACGAGACAAAGCGGCATCCAATGTGAGAGAGTCGAGGGAAGTCGATTATTTACGTGACGAGGTAGCCGATAGGCTTGTAGAGCGGCTACATGTAGGTAGTCCCATTCTTCTGAAACCATCCGCCGAATCAACTCGTTGACCACTCGGCAGGATATCAACCGGTCATACAAAAATGTTCTTGATCTAGGCGCAGGAGCATGCCATCTTGCCCGTGCACTTCATCGGTCGAGTCCGTCTGCTGGTCCGTTTGCAAAAAGGATCGAACACCTCACTTGCGCCGAGCTCTCGTCAAAATTTCTTCACCGAGACGAGAATTCGTATATAGTGCCACCGGATTCATCGATGAAGATAACCCGCTTAGCAGCTGATGAGGAAACATTACTCTTGAATTCTCCTCAGGCAGGTGGAATGTTTGAAGCAAACACGTTCGACGCCGTCATATCTTCAGGTTCGCTGCACTGGATCAATGATCTTCCAACGGTTCTTTCTTCTATAAACAGGGTATTGAAACCCGACAGCCCGTTTTTATGCGCCATGTTTGGAGGAGATACACTGTACGAACTTCGGACGTCTCTCCAACTAGCTAATATGGACCGACTTGGAGGGGTTTCTCCTCATGTGTCTCCTCTGGCGGACGTCCGAGACATGGGCAGCCTGTTGCAACGAACGGGTTTTAAGCTGATAACCATCGACATCGACGATATAATCGTTGATTATCTCGACGTATTTGCCCTACTCAAAGACCTTCAGGCAATGGGTGAGGCAAATGCAATACTGGGCAGGAGAAAGGGTCTCGCGGGGCTAAGTAGAGAAGCTTTAGTTGGGCTTGAGGGTATATACAAGGAACTTCATGGAAGGGCCGAGGATGGGGGTTCCGGCGGCGAGAAGGGTATCCCGGCTACCTTCCGGGTCGTTTACGTGATTGGATGGAAAGAAGGAATCGGGCAGCAACAACCTCTAAAGAGAGGTAGTGGGGAGTTGAACCTAAAAGAGATTCTACGGGGTGAAGGTAACAACCCAGAGAGTGTTTAAAAATCGTATAAGAAATGGGGTTTCAGCTCCATGAGGTGTGTACGCTTTGTCTCGACTTGATTGTTAATCGAGGTAAAGCACTGGTAATACCAAATAGTATATATTAGCAAGTATTGTAAAAGTAAGCTGTATGAAATTATAATTACAAGCCCCAAAAACTGGAGAGCTTTCAGAAATGGTAACATCTTAAATTCACACTGTAGGCGTCCCAAATAGTTGTCGAACCTGTGGATTCTGTGGTATCATATATGCATAAAGCAGGCCCCATTCAAACAGGGCAACAAACCACCCTGTGACCTGTTTTTGGATACATTAGATCATTTGTAGACCAAAAACGGATCTGGGAAGAAAGTTTCCGTACCTTTTCTGGCCAGGTGTGAAAATATACACTCGTCATCAATAACATCCACCACCAAAGTCCGAGTATTCCCCATACAAACCAATGCACACCATACCACTCCAATGTCAACAGATTGGTATTCCTTGTGCCCAGAGGACTCCTCCACCAGCTATCTATGAGCCTGGGTAATGTCTCTGCCCAGAGGAAAAGACTTGCATGAGTGAGCATAAAGGCGTGGCCAGATAAGTCGTGCCCACCATCCCACTTTCCGCCCGCGACCTTACACGCCGCAGACGTGAACGCCTCTTCCACCTTAGATATGAATTCATGTTCTCCAGCGGTTCGGTGTATGTCATAATTGTGGCGACAGGCACCACCAGTGATTGTAAACGCCCTATCCATCAATGGGGGCCCGAAGAACCACTGAGTCACCAAGACCCAAGCGGCAGTTGCCAGCACCCAGCGCATCAAAGCTTTTATACGTGCCTTAGAAGCATTCGGGTGACGTAAGTTTGCAATGTGTACGAGGAAAGCAGCAGTCGTCCAGAACCAACCTATCTTTACGAAAAAGACATTGAACATATTGTTCTTCCTCGAAAAGTAGGACGCAGATTGGCCATTGGGTGCTATTATCGAGAAAAGGGAACCTAAAAGTATGGTAGTGGGGTATATCGACGCGAGGAGGAAAAGAGCTAATTTGTGGGTTTCCGCAGAGGGCGGCACGGCGGCGTACTGTGATGCGGGTATTTGTGGAGATGGTGGGTTCGAGGTCGCTGGGGTTGCGATTTCAGGGCCGGAGGATGACGAATCTCGGTCTCTATCGTACGACATCTTGGGAAGTAGCCGCCTGTTGGCGCAGAGGGGGGGGGGGCGATAGGCGGGAAACCGGGTTATCGAACAGGCACCGCGGCTTGAGGTTGAAAGCACGGTTCCAAAGATGAATGAAAGTTCGGAGGCGGCCTCGTGCCGGACTCGGTTTGTCGGGCTTTGTGTTGTCGCCAGACTGATCTGAGCGGCGGATGCGGGCAGCAAGTTTGCTTATATATAGATATAAATGAACAGATAGATGTCGATATATTCTTCAGGCCGAGTGGGAAATGGGAGTGTGTCTGCCAGCAAGTCCGGGTCATCGGGAGAAAGGATGGAATATCGTGGAAAGAAAGAAAGAAAGAAAGAAAGACCAAAGAAAGCGAGACATCTCATCTGAATGCTCGTGAAAGGCCACTGGTCCGCGGCCAGGAAACGGGTGACGTATTGTTGCATGCGGCAGCCACGCTTGTGGCGTCGCTTGGAAATAAAGTATATACTTAAGTAGTTACATACTATATATAATATACGTACTCAAGTATATACGCACGTATAATTTGTAAGGCAAAAATAGTTATTATTCTACTAAGTACCCGACTCTATACGGATACCCTGCTCGTATGTACATGTCGTGTATCAGGTTCTAGTCAAAATAGAAAATAGGAATGCCTGGTATCGTGATCCAGGAACGCAGGCTAAAACAGAATGTTGCGAAATTCAAACTTCTAGTAGATACCAGGAACAATTCGGCTTCTCACAATGCTGGTATATCGTTTCCAATCGTCACCATATTTAATGCGACAGTGTCCATCATCTCTTCGCTCTCTATTGACGAGAAGAACAGCGAAGTAGCCAACATAAAAATAGGTTACCCAGGTATCAAAACCAGTAGGAAGACACCACGACCACCCCATAATCCAGTCTCCAAGATAGTTGATATGGCGGGAAATTCCCCACCACCCGGAAACCAGAAGCTTTCTTCCAGACTTGGTCTCGATGTATTTGAGATGTTTTAGATCGGGATGGTCCGGGTTCGTTCTGAAAGCATTCTTCTGGCTGTTGGCACTACGGAAAATACTGTAACCAATACCTTTGACCAAAAGAACACCTCCAACACCCAGGATACCAAGATCGACGGGGTACATTGCCAGGTATCTGGCTTGGAGAGAATATGTAAACGGTACCCAGACAAGGTCGCCAAAGCTAAGCATGTATCCGAAGCCGTCTGAAGTGATATCCATAGTCGTGAGGATGGCGGGTTCGTTGTATAGAGCATCGAAAACGTACCAGAACTGGAAAATGTTGATGAGGACCATCGAGTCCGTAATACGTCCGATGGTTTGATACTGATGAGCGGCGAAAGCAAGATTAAGGATGGACCAACCCATCATTCCCGGATGGAGTTCACAGAAAAGCTTGATATCAAGCCTTCCGATTCGAGGGTTGAGCTCACGCCCAATGAACCAATCATAGAGATGGTTTCCCGAATTTCCACCAGCAGCAAGTAGCGGCTTCGACGATCTGAATGAAGCGAGGTATACACCGCATGCTAGCGCGAATGCAAAAACATGAGCCGCGGTAAGCAAATGCAGATAGTGGTCCCAGATCCAAGTCCAGAAGGCCCATTCCCATCCATTTACATAGGTACCGAAGGCCAACGCGCCCATCAAAGGCATGAATGTTTCGAAGGCTATACTATTAGTGAGCAGGGTTGAAAGTAAAAAATTTTGAATCAAAAAAAAAAAAAAAAACAATCAAGCACAATTCAGACAGCACCCGTACCATTTAGGTTGTACACAAGTCGTTCGCCAGTCTTCAGGGTAACGCCCAGGCGATCTCGGACGGGAATTGTGAGGTTCAAAAATGCAAGGCCGAAAACGTAGGCGACAAAATAGCCTAGAACCTCCAAAGAGAAGAACTGGTCCCATGTGGGGAGGACATTTTCGGTGTATTGTGCCCAGCTCATGCGCGTGGGTGGGCATCCATGCTCGTTACATCCAAAATAGAGCAAGTATGAGACGGAAGGCGCTACTATCGTTATGGCACCGACACCGAGGCTAAAAGTGACGTCCAAGCTTGTCAGTAACAGAAATACGAGAGGCAAAAGGGCCGTGACGGAGCAGGGAAGCATACGGGCCAGCAAAATCGTAGCCATGGCTACGCGCCTGTTTGTCGACGGCGGTGGCAACAGTCATTGTTGTCCTGCAGTTAGTCTCGATCGAGCGATTCGGGTGAGGAGGGTAGGAGGAAGTATGCCGCTTGATGTTCAAATCGATTGGGGAGGTTGTCGAAGCTTTATGAACGTTCGCCCAGCTGGCCCTTGCAGCTGCGCGGCCGGCCTTTCGGTGGACCGAATGCCGGCAAACACAAAAAAAATCAGGAGTGCCGCCGTGCTTGCTAGTCTCGAAGCCAAGTGCTTCCCAGCCCGGGAGCCAATCTCCAGCGCCCCGCCGGGCATCAGGAGAACGAGAACGAGAACGAGCGAGTGATTCGGACAGGAGAGGCGTCGTTACTGATCGAAGGGCAAATCAGTGCATCCGGGCACGGCGGGCGCTGTCAGCAGCCTGCAGGCCCGCGGAAGGGGGCTCTCGCGGATGCGCCAGCCGGGACCCTAAACATTGCCCAGCTGGGAATAGTGATTGGTAGATATCGGTGCATACAGCTGCAGTCGTTCTATTTATTTTATTTATATTTATATTTACTTATATTTGTATTTGTTTTGTTCCGTGTTTGGGATTGTTTATTGTCCGCCCAGCTGTGGGCTGTTTCCGGGGGCCTGGAACTGGCCCATCGGCAGGCGTGGTCGAGTGGAACTGCTGCGTAATTGCGTAACTGCGTGTAACTGCGTACCGTGTACTGTTGGCCGGGCCCGCGTCGCTCTTCTTCGCTCCCTCGATCGATCACACCCGTCCGTCCATCGTCTCCTTCCCTCTCTTGCTCGACGGTCTCACGATACCCGCCCTCCGATATCCGCCTCCACGATATCAGCCACCGTCCCGTCGTCCCGGCCTCGCAATGCGGTGGCTACAACGCAAACAACAAGCCCCCTCGCTCGCCTTGGTCGCTGCCCTCATCACCGCCGCCGCCCTCCTCATCGCTCCCTCCCATGCAACCCCTCTAACCGTTCCTCTGGACCCGCCGTGCTCCGCGACCTCCAACAGGACTGGAACTTTTGTCGACCTCCGTGATCTTATACGGAAAGGCAGCGACTCGTATGCCCTCTCTCTCTTTACCCCCCTTACAGAGACGTAGCCCGCTTACCCTGCCATACTTGATAGTAATTACAACCCGCGAGGTTACGACTATAACACCAACTTCACCCTCAACATTTGCGCACCTGTCATATCTTCCAACGACTTGAAATTCCACGCTCTCCCAGAAGCCCACAATGTCTCCGCCTATTATCTAAAGGGTGACGTCGCCTATTCCTTGGGTGATGCATCAACAACACCGAAATTTCGAGGCAGGAAGCTCGTCCTCGAATACACCGGCGGTAGCCTTTGCCCCAAATTAGACGCGCAAGGTGTCCCCATCGAGGGTAAAGATAACGAGGATGGTTTCAGGAAAGGCGCCATCCTGTCGTTCACCTGTGACAGAGAATTGATCGGCCCTGCCACCATAAGTTTTGTCGGCCAGCAGAATGAATGCAGTTACTGGTTCGATGTTCGAACATCGAGTGCATGTGCTACAGTCAAGCAACAGCCTTTGGGACCGGTTTCGATCTTTAGCATCATGTACGCTCACCCTATCCCAACGCTCCTATCGCGTGTATCCGGAAGTTCCCAGACTCACAAATTCGCCCCCGTGCTTAGATTTCTCGTAGCCCTATTGGTCTACTTTATTGGCGGCTGCTTCTACCAGAGAACAGTGCTACACGCCCGCGGATGGCGCCAGATACCCCACTGGCAAACATGGCTTGGCGCCCTGAACTTTATATGGGTAAGGAGACTACTGTTCCCCGCGAGATGGTTCGCCTTTCGAATCTCGATTTGAAATCCTCTTCTATTCGAGCACATGTTTTTCCTCCCTTTCCCCTCTTTCCTTGAATCTTCACTCCCATACCTCAAGCATGCGGTGGTATGCTAGGGATCTTGATATCACTTTCTAGACTCACCAGCGATGGAGCAACCAGTGGTGTTTTTGTTCTTTTTGGTTTTATTCTGTGGCGAATTCGGAGTTCGGATATACACATGGCGATACATATTTATATCATCTCGGTGAGATGAAATTCTTATACTTATGATACATCCTTTTAATATAATCCGACGCCAGCGTAGATAATGCGCGCGCACATATAGAGCACAATGTCAATGTCTTTTTCTCCTATTCGCAGTTGCCCTTCCAGCCAGCAAATGAAATACCCTTTGTTTTTGCTTGCTCCTTTTTGATAACTCACTTAGTAAGCACAAGCTGATGTTCGTGGATGTCTCTCGCAGGACGCAATTCGCCTATGTGCGTTTTCCTCGATAAGTCTGTGTGGTAAGCTCTGCGGTCGTGGACGCACAGGAAGACTCGGTGGGTACATGTCGGCCTCTGGGAATAACGGCAGTTTCGGCCGAAGTACGGCGGGTGCTAGGGCAGACGAGTGGGCGGATGTAGACGACGAGAACAGATTGATAGATCAGCTGGATGATGAATGGAGTGATGGGTAGCCTCCTCCGGCGGCGTTTCGTGATTTTGAATTTTCACTGGCTTTGGGTATCATTGCGGTTTTGTATATTGTTTCAGCGTATTAGATTTCTTTGTGATATCGGGTGTACAATAAAAGTTTCGAATACATCAGATATTCTCAATTTCTTTAATTTAGATAAAACTTATAGGCACTTCTGACGTCTCAAAGGCACTTTGGCGGAGTGGTTAACGCGCCAGCCTGCTAAGCTGGTACCTTCGGGTGCGTGAGTTCGAATCTCACAGGTGTCGTTTTGCTTCCCCGGTTTCCGGGTCACGCTTATCATTCTCTTTTTTTTCTCCACCTTCTTTGCTGTCAAATCAATCCATGATGATATATATATACACCTTTGAATTCCAGTAGTAATATCAAAATACATATGACCCAGATTTTCGTAAGTCGTTATTAGGCCACCAGCAGGAAGAAAGGAAGACGAAAAAAAGTATTCTCGTGCAATTGCATACCCTTATCTTATGCCGGGTTTCGCATCAGGAGAATATCGTTTTTGTGTCATCAGGGCTTTAGACATATCCATGGCCTATCACTTTTCAAAAATTGCCCAGATTCCTAACGCTATTCGCGATGAGACACGTGCTTAGGAGCATGAATTTATTTACCATCGTCGCCTGGGCAAGTCTGACAAAGTCCTCGGGTAAAGGACGTGGCTACCGTCGGCACAAAACCTGTATTGTCAACTAGTTTACCAAAATTGGTAACAAGAAGATCACTCAGAGAAGAGCTCGGTTTAAATAGCGTACATTGATTCGAATTTCGGTTCTCCGGATCAACCTTGTTCCCCACAAATCCCTTAAAGATCCAGCAGACCTAAGTCTGAGCTATCGATATACCCGCTCATCACATATATTCCACCGGTATAACTACGGCACCAAGAACGCACCCCCAACGAACTCTCAGTCAGGATTGGATTGACCTTTTTCTATCTTTTTTTAGAGGGATATTTTGAAGGTGTTACTGTTGCTCCAAGTCGACGATTTTGTGTCAGGTGACAACGCAGGCCATAGCTATGAGCAACTATAAGGGCATCCCGCTAGGAGAGTATCTCTTCAGACGGATCAAATCTTTGGGCATATCGCATATTTTGGGATGCCCCGGGGACTTCAATCGTATGTGAGATCGGGACCAGAATCCTGTAGAAATAAGCCCTTGGGTTGAAAATAATTTACAATTTGCTAATCGCACGTCCGCATAGTGACACTACTTGATCACATCTACAACGTTGACGGTCTCACATGGGTTGGATGCTGTAACGAGCTGTGGGTATCCTAAAGCCTCGATATCATTTATATCTGACTATTACTATTGACACTACCGCTCAGAAATGGAGCTTATGCTGCCGATGGTTATTCGCGAGTCCGGGATCTTCCCGGTGTTCTGATAACCACCTACGGTGTCGGAGAGCTCAGTGCAGCAAACGGAGTAGCTGGAGCCTACGCAGAGGTGGGATAGTTGGTCGCATAGCCCCTTGATATTTCCATTTGCTAAAAAAAAAAAAAACACTATAACTCTGCATATAGCATGCCGGATTTATTCACATCGTTGGCAATACTTCTCGCCAGCTCCAACAAAACAAAATCATGATCCATCACACGTTAGAAGCTAACCCTGATCATGGCGTTTATAGAGGGATGTCTGCGCCTATCCGTGCTACCAGCGCTTTCCTTGATGACGAGGCAACCATGGCGTCCGAGATTGATCGTGTTCTCATAACTGCCATCAGAACGAGGTTACCTGTGTATCTGTTCGTGCCCACGGATGTCGTAGACACCCCTCTCAACGCTTCCCGACTCGAGACTCCCCTTGACTTGAGTCTCAGCATAAAACCGGCTGTCGAAGAAGCAATCGCGAAAAAAATATTGGATGCTATTGAGAAATCCAAGAAACCGTGCATTCTTGCTGATGTGCTGGCCAAACGACATGCAGCGACGAAACAAACTCGACGATTGATCGAGTTGGCTGGTTATCCGGTATGTCTGTGCATCGCCGTGATATCCTTTTTCTGTCAAAACCGAGTGAGTTACGTTTCTGACAGGCATCGAAATTCCTAAGGCATTCTCCACGATTCTAGGAAAGGGACTGGTCGACGAGACCTCTCCATTGTTTGGTGGGATGTATAATGGAACGAGTAAGTGTCTGTAGCACTGCTACGGGGTAACATTCCGTTGGCATTGGTAGATATGCGATAACCAGAACTGAAACTCCTACCTTGAAACATAGTGTCGTTCCCTGGTATCAAAGAGGCGGTGGAGAATAGTGCAGACCTGGTTCTTAACATCGGGCCGCATCTCACATCCTCGAATACTGGTGCTTTCAGTCGGCAAATCGCTGACAACAAAGTGATATTGCTCCACCCCCACTATTGCTCCGTTTTGGGAGAACGTTTCGAGGGTATACATTTCATGCCGGTTCTCGAGAACATTCTTGCGGAGTTCGAGAAAGATAGCAAGAGGTACCAAAAGCAAAACCCAATTACTCGATTTGTGGTGAGTTTCTCGAAACATTTGTTACGATCGCTTGAAGAGCAAATATTGATATCGGTGGGATTTATAGAACCCAATTATTGATAACTGCACATCGGGTCCGCTAAAACAGTCCTACATTTGGCAACGCATTGGCCGGTTCACAAAACCTAATGATATCGTATTTGTCGAAGTTGGAACTGCACAATTTGGTATGCCTGATTCTACTCTTGCTTCGAATGTTCAGTATGAAACCCAGATATACTGGAGTTCCATTGGGTATACCGTGGGAGCAACGCTCGGTGCCCTTGTCGCAGCTAAAGAAAAAAACCACAAGGGGAGAGTTATCCTTGTGGTTGGAGACGGTAGTTTGCAAATGTCTGTACAAGAGATCTCAACATACATTAGGAATGGATTCACACCGACGATCTTCGTGATCAACAATGACGGCTACACCATAGAGAGGGAGATACACGGCCCAGAACAACAATACAATGACATTTGCACTTCCTGGGATCATATGAAGATGTTTGAATTCTTTGGAGGGCGACAGAGAGGCTTGAAGAGCCGGAGCCTTGAGGCCCGTACCGTTGAGGAGCTTGAAAGGATCCTTACTGATAGTGATTTTATCAACAATGATTGCATACAGGTGCGTATTAGGAAATCTACATTCTTCGGCTGTATCAAGACTGATGCCTTGCTTCCCATCAAAAAGCTATGCGAGATATACGTTCCTAAGTTTGATGTGCCTTGGATTTTGAGGGGCCAAGTTGATGCACACAAAGCTCGACTCAAGGTTGCCGCCGAGCAACAAAAGAAGACTTGGGAAAGCTTAGCTCTCTCAGGAACATTCACTTAGAGTGGAGACGGGTAATTGAGTTGGAATTTTGAACAGGTTAATTTCCTAAGTTGGACAAACTGCACTCGAGTTATGAATTTCTTTTGTTTTCTCAATTATTGGCCTTGCTCCCAGTGTTCTATATGGAAAGACAGATGCCAAATACAGGCACATTGAAAGGAGGCAATTGGCCTAGACCATAAATCTATATGTAGAGCAACGATTCTAGATGCGAAACCACCGTCGAACAACGCAGGAACTGACGTGAAAGAAAGGGGACAGAAATCCAGGCGTTGCGGAGACAAATGTCCAAGAAAAGGGCAGCGAAAAACTTGCTTGGGTGAAGCCGTTCATACGAAAAGGCTTTTTTTTCTTCTTTCTTTTTTCTCACCCCACTGAAAAGTCAACAAGGAAACGGTGAATGAAGCCTCCATGATTTAAAACCCAGGAAAGGTTGCAATACCCCGCGCCTGATCGCAACAATTCCCGGTGGGGCAAAAAGCCAATCGGCACGTCCCTGACCTTGAGGAAGATACGATCCAATTTCCCACTGTTTCTCAGTGGGTCAGACAAGCGTGATCCGAACTGGATTCTGTTTGCGAGGTTGACGGCGTCTTTGGTGTTGATTCCCCGATGACCCTAATTTCAACGCTTGAAAATGGTCAGTCGACGATCCAGGTGTGGCTGGTAGGAGGTCTCATTGGCGGGTCAAACTAAATTAAGATGCAGACCGACATGGTTGGTGGAAAAGGGGGTGGGAAGGATGGGTTCCTGCATACTGCAGGACACAACAATACAAGATTGGACATGGGGGAAGGCATGGGCTCGGAGGGCAAAAGGCGAAAAGTTTTTTGAGGTTTGGGTTTGGTCTTCTGCTCTGTTGAGTAATTGCCCGGTTAATCAAACACTTCTTCGAGCAGCTGAAAGTCCCCTTCCACGATTTTTTAATTTTCAATTTTCAATTTTTTCATTGTTTTATTTGATTGTGTCTTTGGCTACATGTATGTTGTAACACTCTCGCTGGGCACGGCTTCGCTCCTTTCATCAATTGAGGCTCAATTTGATAATTTATGTACATGATGGAAGGTAAGGTGCCTTACCACATAAGTGCAAATTCAACAATTGTCATGTACTATGTAATGATGATGATATCCGAATATTATGCATGGGCCCGGGGTCAGTGCCTAACACACTAATCCCCGTCGTCTGGCCTGCCCAATTCGAGAAAAAGCAGAGAGGGAGAGAAGCCGAGGGTTACATTTGAGCCATCCATTCCAACTCGGTGCTGCCCCTTTCAACCTGAGGGATGAGTGCGCGCATGCCCGCTTCACTGAGAGCCATAAGTGCCAACTTTTGAGATCGCTCGCGCGATTATTTAAAATTGTTTGTCTTGGCAGCTAGCTAATCGATATTCGGTTTTGCCAGTACACATCCTGTTGAAGGGTCGAACTCTCAAAAAAAGGATCTGAGCCAATCAAGCAGACCTTGAAGCGAGACATCTGAAATGAACATTGTTTTCCCGGGTTGCCGTGTGTCTAATTTCGGCTCCTTCAAAGTTGATTTCTTTCAATTGCAGAGAGTGAGGCCGAAATGCATGGTCAGTCACTTGCAGAAAGCCGAAGGGGAGAGAGATAGAGAGAGACATGAAGGCAAAAGGGGAGGGCAAATGGGTGATGAGCTTATTGGGGGCATATTTGAGGCTAGACTGAGGCTTTCCAGAGGCACTATGGTAAACGGCTTCAGCCAATCTGTGGTGCAATTTGGTCTTCAAATGTTTTGGGCAAAGCCTCAGCAAGTGTCAAACACAGAAGCAAGTTACTTATCTCCATGCAAGCACATATGCACCGTGTGCAACATGAACCGACGTGGAAGCCCATTGACCAATGGAGCGACGATGAACCAGTCAGTAGTGGCTGGATCGCTACCTTCCAGCACATGAAGATAGGTTTTTTTTTTTTTTTTTTTGTTTTTAGGTGTGCAGGCAACTGCAGGGCATGACAGACCCAGAGGAGCCGGCTGTATACACCAGCGAAGAGTTTAGTGCGGAAGTTCGTGCTGAGCTGTGGGTGTCTCGCTTCCGCCGTGCCCCTGATGGGGGTAACCCCCTTCTTAATCTTAAAGTTGCCGCCCCTGTTCTAATTGTGCGCTTTTGATTTTTGGGCTTTCCCTTTCTCAGTGGTTCAGGGCTAACGAAATTGGTAAGGCCGCACGGCGATGCCTGCAAACCCACTCACAGCAGCCCACACAACAACCGCAACTTCATTTTGTTGCTTCCAGTTATTGCCAACCGCTGCCATGCGCATTGGGCATGGGTTTGCATGGATGGCACCAGGACATGGGTGGTTTCTTTGTTTCTTGCTTTCTTTCGGCGGTGGCTCCAAACCCAATGCTTTCTGGCGTGGTGATGGGTGTGCTCTAGGTTCTTCCATCGGCCTTGTCCTTTCTTCCACCCCTATTCCCATTTTCCCAGATTGGGCATCTGGGAAACGGGCGGAAAAAGAAAGTGAGAAAATAGGGGAAACATCAAAGTTTGCGGCGGAGAAAGCCCACAGCAGGAGAGACCCAGGCGAACACTAACAGCTGCAGGCGTCAATCGCCCTTCGGCTCGCAGGCCAAAGGGGACTTGTCGGTGCCCTGTTGTGTGGCCGGGCGACAAGTATAAGGAGCCGGTCGACTCCCCAACTCGACCTGACTTTTCTCTTCCTTCTCCACCACAGTCAATTCCTTCCAGGTCTTACTACTACTTTCGGTTTTCTAACCACAGTCACTCTTTTAACCACACGCTCTTTTTTGCTTTGGCACTTAATTTTTAGACTCTATAGTCATTACATTCTTAATACTCCTAAACGGAAGTAAATTTTAAATAGTAATCTAATCCATCAAAATGCATTTCTCCACCTTCATCGCCACCACCGCCGCCGTCTCCGGTGCGCTCGCCTCTTACTACGAGGAGCCAGTCTACTACACCTCTGCCGAAGCAGTCTACACTTCCATCAAGACCTGCTCCGAGGGATACGCTGCCCCAACCAGCGAGGCCGTCTATGCCGCCCCAACCACAGCTGCCCCAGCTCCATACGGCTCTTCCCCAGCTGAGTACGGCCCAGTCAGCGAGGTCACCTACACCAGCTACACCAAGATCACCGTTACTTCTTGCGGTGACTATGTGACCAACTGCCCAGCTGCCACCTACACCTCGGCTGCTTACTCCGTCTCCACCTGCACTGGAGAGTCTCCTTCTTACTACGTCCCAGCTGTCAACTCCACCGCTGTCTACTACACAGCCCCATATGAGACCCCAGCTCCATATGGCTCCGAGACTCCAGTCCCAGCTCCATATGAGACCTCCACTCCTTGCCCAAGCGAGACCCCAGTCCCAGTCCCAACCTACACAAACACTTACTACACCACCGTCTGCCCTGGAAAGGACTACTGCTATGCTACCACCGTCACCTCGACCTACTGCCCAGGAACTCCAGTCCCAGTCCCAACTTACACCCCAGTTCCTCCTCCAGTCTACACCACCGCTGTTGTCCCATCTTGCCCAGGTGGATACAACTGCCCAACCCCACCAAAGAACGAGACCACCCCAGTCTACACCCCACCACCAAGCTACACTGGTGCTGCCTCTGCTAACGCCGTTTCCTACGGTGTTGCTGCCGTTGCTGGTCTCGCTGCTCTCTTCATTGCTGCGTAAACAATCAAATTTTCTTACGTCATTGAATGATTGGGTTGAGCGCCTCATGTAAAATGCATTCATTTCATTTGTATTACTATTTTTAGTTTCTTTTCTTTGGGGGAGATGTAGATTAAGTTTGGTGAATGGAAGTCTTTAAACAAATATTTATATCGTGCATACCGTAATTGACCATAACTTTGTTCCAAGTGAATTTTATACTCCTGGTGGAGTATTATTGATTTGAGTGTTGTCTTGATTCGGTTCGGTTCGGTTTGTGTTGCAGTTGTATGTTCCCCATTGGTTCGGCTTTGCATTTATTACTGGGTACGGCTGGTGTTTCTTATTTTGGGAACACTAACTGCTTCTGAGTCAAAGGCCTTCAGCTTTGACAACCACCAAACCTACGAAGAACTTGTATATAAAGTGAATTAGGTGAAGTAGGTATACCCTAATGAACTGTTGCCGCCGCGTCTCTCCCCCCCGTCTCTATTTTAGATTTTACAAAAGACAGCTATCACATCTTCATATTTATTACAACGTCTCTCAAAGCCCGATCAGCTTATCAACCATGATCGCTGGGAAAGTATCCAGAGGTGGACGAAGCGGTATGGACCGAGACGAGCAGATTTCTCGTGCGCTTTCGCGGACGCTCAGACACAGTGCTCGTGAAGAAAAGCTGAATATGAGAGCGGATGGCTATGTCAATGTTGCAGAACTGGTACATTCCCTCTTCCCCAGAGCCATAGCCCCAAGCCATACTTTTTTCCTTGTCACTCTTCCTAACTTTGGGTGGCTTGTAGTTGAATTCTCGGAAATATCAGCAACTCGGACTCGACTTTCCAACTCTCTATCAAGCTGTCCAGAAAAATGCGAAGAAACGTTTCAAGCTTATTCGTGAGGCTCCCGAACAATCGACGACCCCCCCTCTTCTGAGCGATTTCAGCGTTTCTTCCTCCGCGGACCCCTCCATTTCGACAGACCCGCACGTACGATTATCAAATGTGGAAGAATTCATCCCCGATTTCGATAATGATCCAAATCCAGACCTAAGGCATTACTTTATACGGGCGACCCAGGGCCATTCGATACCTGTGCAGGAAGCCTTACTTTTACAACCAATCGATAAGACTAATTTGCCTAGCATTTGTGTCCACGGAACTTATTATTCTGCTTTAACACAAATATTAGAGAGCGGTGGACTAAGAAATATGGGTAGAACGCATATCCATTGTGCGGCTGGGTTGCCCAAGGCGTCAGTACACCCCGAGACAGGAGAAGAGATTCCTGCAGTTCTGAGTGGGATGAGGTTTAACGCCGAAGTTCTGTTTTACATCGATATCGAAAAGGGTATACGCGATGGAGTGGGGTTTTGGACGAGCGACAATGATGTTATATTGACGAACGGGAAGGAGGGAGGTGGGATGCTCTCGATGGACTACGTCCTCCGTGTTGAGGATTGCGGTGGAAGAGCGGGTGGAGGCGACTTGTGGACGCGAGATGAGGGAGTTATTAAAGAATGGCCGAGCACCGGGAAGGCCAAGAAGGGGAAGTCCCACTCGACCCCCCGTGGGAGTCGGGGTGGGAGGGGGAAGGGCAAAGGTAGACGGAGTGTTCCGGTTGAAGACGAATTGGGAGATGTGTCGGCTGCCCTCGAAGATACCAGAATATGAGCGCACCTCTAGACGGCCATTGCATATATCGTGCCTGTCTGTCACAGGACCGAAGATGTATGATATATCAACATGCTATTCGTTCAACCGTGAAATGTATCAAACAAGTGACTGAGCAATTGTATATATATATTCATATATAAATGTGTGTGTGTGTGTGTACGCCTACGTTGTAAAATTGGTGCGAAATCGGGATTGTGTTGTTGTGCCTGAGACCACGCTGAGAGTCACCCGCCAAAAGCTCAGTCCATCGATTGCTCAAACCCAACCAACCTCCAAAGTGTTATAGGCTTCCCACCTCTCCCTCCACCACTCTCCCATCAACCCTTGCCGACACGCCGACACTTCGATCGAACCGCCAAAGTCGCTACCGTAATATAGCCGCCTGTAGGCGACCAATCTCCCCGGATGGCCAAGTATCGTTCCCGGTCCAGGTCCCCTGGCACCTCCCACTCGGGGAGCAAGCGATATCGCGACGACGACCGATATGATAGAAATCGAAGCCGAAGTAGAGACGTAAGCCTTGTCTTCTTCCAGCGCCCGCCCAATCTGCTTCCCCGAACACTAACGGACCCCATTTCATTGCAGAGGTACTATGATCGTGAAAGGGACCGCCATCGCGATGACAGGCGAAGGAGGGAGGATTACTGGGACGATGATAGGCACAGAGGTGGTAGGGACCGACGAGACCGTTCCAGGGATAGATCTCGTGACCGTGATCGTGACCGTGATCGCCACAGGATAAGATCTCCCGATCGAACCCGAGATTCTAGAGATTACCGTCGAGACCGCGACAGACGAGACCGCGAGCGCGATCGAGGGGATGATTCAAAACGAAACAGCCGCCATGAGGTTAGTCTTCTTGCGAACTCGCGCGGGTTCCACGAGCTAATCTTTTCACAGTCACCCGCTACCCCAGCGTCCTCCGCTGCCCAGACAGAGGAGGACAAGAAACGAGAGAGACTGGAAAGGCTGGAAGCTTGGAAAAAGAAGAAAGCCGAGGCAGATCAGGCCAAAGCAAATACTTCTGTTTCCCTTCGAGCTGACCAATCTATACTTTCGCCGACTACTAATACGATCCCCCTTTCTTTAACTCCAACTAGAAACGATGCATCGGCACCTGGTTCTAAACAGCATTCCGTCCCCGGGTCGCCATTAATAGCGTCCGCACCCACTTCTAATAAGCAAAAGGAATTAAACGCTGACAAGTTACCTCCAGCCTCGAGAAAATCTGCTCTAGGTATGTCAATGGCACCCGAGGGAATATCACGCGAGGGGCATTCACTAATAGCGTGTCCAGTCGAAGTTCCAAACAAGGCATTTGCTCCTTCTATGCTTGGCGTATCTGGATTCGGGTTTAAGGGCAGCTCCAAAAAGCCAGGGACTGAGAATAAGGGAAAGCGCGCTCTTGACTTTGGAGACGAGGATGTTGCTAGGAAAAAGCTTGAGAGACTACCTTCACCAATACCTGATGATATCAATGCGGCTTCCGGTGAGCAATCAATTGACGAAGGAGACGATGATGTCGATATGCAAGATGACTCTGAGGAGGCAGGGGCAGCCGCCTTACGTGCCGCAGCCGCTGAGCGCGGGGAGCGTATGCAGGTCGACGGAAACACCGAAATCCACGAAACCTTAGATACACATGGTGCAACGAATGCCGACGTTGTGGAGGAAGAAGAAGAGATTGATCCTCTAGATGCCTTCATGTCGAACATGGCGTCAACTACGAAAGTAGATTCTAAACCCAAAAGAACGGCAGCCCCGGCTGAAGCGATATTTGGAGATGACGAAGATAATTTAACAGCAATTGTTAACGACCCCGATGATATTTTGGCGATGGCTTCTAAGATGAAAAAGAAGAAAGAATTACCTTCTGTCGATCATTCCAAAGTTCAGTACGAGCCCTTCCGTAAGAGTTTCTACGTTGAACCCGCAGAGCTTGCCGATATGCCACCACAGGAAGTCAATGAATTAAGGTTGATGTTAGATGGGATTAAAGTCAGAGTAAGCCATCCACGATCGTTTTTAATCTGCTCAAGAAGATGCTAACAGAAATCAGGGTGCGAATTGTCCTAAACCCGTTCAGAAATGGAGTTTATTAGGGCTTCCCGCTGCAACTCTTGACGTAATCAACAAACTGGAGTACGAAAAGCCTACCTCGATCCAAGCGCAAGCCATCCCCGCAATCATGTCGGGCCGTAATGTTATCGGTGTCGCCAAAACCGGCTCTGGAAAGACGATGGCTTTTTTGCTCCCAATGTTCCGTCATATTAAAGACCAACGTCCGTTAGAGAATTTAGAAGGACCAATAGCGCTTGTAATGACACCGACACGAGAACTTGCCACTCAAATTTTTAAGGAAAGCAAGCCCTTTTTGAAAGCTTTGAACTTAAGAGTAAGCTGTCCCATCTTCCAACATTTCGTTTCTGCGCATATCATCCCTCAGAAAACTAACTTGAATCAAAGGGTGTCTGTGCTTATGGCGGATCACCAATCAAGGATCAGATTGCCGAACTAAAACGAGGAGCTGAGTTTATCGTTTGTACTCCTGGACGGATGATTGATCTTCTCGCGGCCAATTCTGGCAGGGTTACCAATCTTAAGAGAGTTACCTATGTTGTTCTTGATGAAGCAGATCGGATGTTCGATATGGGATTTGAACCCCAAGTAATGAAGATTATTGGAAATATCCGCCCCGATAGGCAGACAGTTTTATTCTCAGCGACTTTCCCGACCCAGGTATGTCTTGCCTTTTCATTCTTTTCCTTGAACATAACATCGTTTATATACTAACACTAGTTGGTTGATAGATGGAGGCGCTTGCTAGAAAGGTACTCATTAAGCCTGTTGAAATTGTTGTAGGTGCACGGAGTGTCGTAGCCCCCGAGGTCTCCCAGATCGTCGAAGTTAGAGCTGAAAATACAAAATTCGCGCGGTTACTGGAAATCTTGGGCGAACTTTATGATAAAGAGGAAGATGCCAGGTCGCTCGTGTTTGTTGATAGACAAGAGTCTGCTGATTCTTTGTTAAGCGATCTCATGAAACGCGGATATGCGACAATGTCGCTACACGGTGGTAAAGATCAGATTGACCGAGATTCAACCATTTCGGATTTCAAAGCTGGAGTTAGTCAGGTTCTCGTGGCTACATCTGTGGCAGCTCGTGGTTTAGATGTCAAGCAACTGAAACTTGTTGTCAACTATGATTGCCCTAATCATATGGAGGATTACGTCCACCGAGTGGGGCGAACAGGAAGGGCAGGGAACAAAGGCACCGCAGTGACGTTCATCGCACCCGACCAGGAAAGGTATGCCCATGATATTGCCAAGGCGTTGAAGCTAAGTGGACAGGAAGTCCCAGAAGAAGTCCAGAATCTTGTCACCTGTATGTTATACTCCCCCCTGCACGCGGTGAGATTTTTTGGAGCTTGCTAACATTGTGAGGAAAGCATTTACGGAGAAAATTAAAGCAGGGAAAGAGAAGGCCAGCAGTCTTGGATTTGGTGGGAAAGGACTCGATAGGCTTGACCAAGAGCGCGAGACAGCAAGGAAGAGGGAGCGCAAGGCGTACGGTGAAGAAGGTAACGAGGTCGAAGAGGCAGATGCTGAGGGTGATGAGGTCAAAACCAAGACGAACGTCAGTGCTCCTATTGCTTCGAAAGGCCCAAGTCTCGACGAAGCAATCGTCGTGCACAAGCGTGATCCCGCGGCAGCAGCGGCGGCAGCGGCGGCGGCGGGTTCGCCAGGTGGAGCATCAAGCAATCCGGCTAATTCGGTCCTCGACAAGGTTTATGCGGCTACGTCTGATATACAAAAGAGGCTTACAAAAGCTAATGTTTTGCGATCTGGTGCTCCTGTTGACAACAAAGGCCCCGATGCGGGTGCATACCATGCAACACTGGAAATCAACGACTTCCCCCAGAAAGCTAGATGGGCAGTTACGAATCGTACCAATATTGCCAAAGTATTAGAAGCAACTGGTACTTCTATTACTACTAAAGGATCATATTATCCAGCTGGGAAGGCACCAAGTGCTGGTCAAGATCCCAAATTATACATTCTTGTTGAAGGGGACACTGAATTGGTTGTTACTAACGCTATGAGGGAGTTAAAAAGACTTCTTGCTGAAGGCACTGCAGCAGCAGTGGACAGCGAGAACAGGGCTGTCACAACGGGGAGATACAACGTGCTGTAGATTGTTTTTCTTGATATTACGTAACTTGTTTTTTTTCTTCTTTCTTTTTTTCTCTTCTGCTTTCTGCTTACAATATACTGCTGACATTTTACAGTACGATTATTACCGGGTGCCGACCTCAGTTGATATGAAAAACACTCCTCCATATAGCATATGTTGTTAGAAGCCTAGGTGATACTATATCTAAGTAATTCGGTGCATATGGCGGATTTAATCGAGATCTTCCCGACATGACTGTCGGATTTCCACGTTGGACGCACCTTGTGTAAGATTGTTGAGCTTCCTTTCGTGTTGGCCTATTCAGCCGAAAGTTCGCAATGCCAATGCCGGCGCCAACCTGCATAATTGATTAGCCCGGTTTGCGCGTTGGCCTGCCCTTGCGACACGATGCAGTGCAGACCCGCCACCCTGTATAACTGGAGCCTGAGTCCCATCCACACGGGACGTTTGCTCCATCTTCTCTCATCGACGCTTCGCATACCTCCAAAAACAGCCTAAGCATACCCTCCTCGCACCTCAGATTTAATCTACTACCCGAAAATGGGCTGCGGCGGCAGCAAAGAAGACTACGAAGCCTCTGCGGAGCCAGCGCGAACGGCAAAGTCAACCTACAGAACCTCTGGTCCTGGACACACCCTCGGTGGTGACAGTAGCGCTCAGGGGAGAAAGGGTAGCGGCGCAACAAGCTCCGTGCCTTCGAACGCCGGGAATGCGGCCGCAGCCGCTGCTGCTGTATGATTTTAAACTCCATCTTGTTCACCTAACCATGCAGAAATGTCAAGGCTCTTTCAGACAGGTCTGCGAATTTCTGTCTCGCACCGCGCTAACCTAGCCTTTAAATAAGCAGCGACGAGAAGAGGCACAACGCGCTGTAGAAGCACGCACGAAAACGAAACTTAAACCGCAATTAAATACTGCCGCACAAGGTAGCGGCAATCTGACTAGCTCAGATACGCTTGCTTGGAATTAACCTGGATTCTGTTTGAGTGCTTGCGAAGCTCCGCAACAGACTTTGGTTTCGTGACTGTGGTTGTAGGTAGTTTGTAGTGATGGGGACGAATTTTGGCCTGAGGATGGGTACCTAGATGGGAGTATTTCCACGCGCTTTCGGAATTGTATATATATTAGCTGCCCTAAGGATGTAGTTGTACATGTATTGAACTAGATATCCTTAGGTTTCGAATACGCCTATTCCGATCCAACCTCCCCGATCGATCGCCTATTCCAAGAGCTAAAACATGCAATTGATGAACAAGGGAGTATTTCAAGATATATCTGTAAAGTCTAAATTAAAATTTACACCCTAAAGCTTTGGGGTAAATCTTGAAACTGGTAAAACAAAATTTATCAAGCTTGACAAAACGGGACTATTATTATCTATTAAATACAAATTATTGTCTTTGTTAGAATGAAAAATAACTTTGAAAACAAGCCAGAGAATTGCTAACATAAGAATATAAGTCGAACATAATGCGAACAAGGGATAGGATAGATATTAAGTGACGAGATTACATGGATTAACTAACGAGGCAAGGAGAAACAGATTTCAAAGCAGATATAAAAGGAAAGGAAAAAAGAACCATGCGTGAGTTTTTCGCCGTGATTACAAAAGACAATGCTTCAGGATATCTCGCGTGTAAAAGATGAGAGGATGAGAGAATGAGAGGTTAATTAGTTCGCTATGCAAGAGAGAGTATATTATTTGTGTGAAGCAGGGTCTGTGACAAGTCGCAACAAGGTTATGAGATCCCATTTAAAGAGATGTCTGTTGCAATGCTCAAAGGGGAAAAAGAAAATTAAAATTAAAGTTGACATTATTTTTTTTGCTTCATGTCCATTTCGTGAGTATTGCAGTTTCAAGATACTAGGAGTGGGAAGAGTATCATATTCTACCGAGCCGATCAGGCCTTAGAAGCAACCACAGTGACAGCTTCGGGAACGACGTCTCCGATCCTACCATCCTTGACCTCGGATTCTCCTGCATCAGGGATCTGGGGAGGGGCTGGCGTTTCGATTTCGGTCTTCTTTATCTCCGCCGCCGTTGTCTCGGTTTTAACGGGTTCCGATGTCTCAGCGGTTGGTTCAGTTGATGGCTCGGCCTCTGTCTCCGCGATTGGTGTCTCCTCTTTGCCAGGTGCTGGCTTCTTCTCTTTCTTCCAGAAGCTGAGACTGCGACGGGGCTTGTCTTCACCATCTGTAGATTTATCTCTTCGGAGAGATCCAAATAGAGAGGTCTTTCTCTCACGGGGCTCTGATGTCTCATCTTTGGCCTCCTTGGCCTCCGTAGTTTCGGCTGACTGCTCGACAGCAGCGACTTGGGGCTCATCAGGAACGTTCTCGGTGGTAACTGGAGCAGGCTCGCTGGTAGGCGCCGGGGTTTCGGCCTGGGTGGCAGCAACCTCTTCAGGTTTTTCTTCAGGTTTGGATGATTCTTCAGCTGGTGAAACTTCTGTCTTTTTCTCATTTTTTCTTCCAAAAATACCCCCAAGAAAGCTTTTTCTGTTCGCCTTAGGGCTTGTAACAGGACTAGTCGTGGGGCTAGTTTCTTCTTTTGCTGAGGCTTCTACTGGGGTCTCAACCAGGGTCTCTGCGGCTTGCTCGGTAGTACTTGGGGGAGCGGCTTCTTCAGTTGGAGCTACTACAACAGGAGCTGGCTCAGTCATAGCCACAGTTTCAGCAGCAACTGGCTCGGGTTCAGTAATGGCCGGGGTCTCCTCTTTGGCTTCCGCTGTGAACACTATCAGCTTGGATATTCCTAGTAAAATGGATATTATATTCGAATACCAACTTACCAACTGGTTCATCAACCTTCTTTTCTTCGGCCTTTTCCTTCTCTTCCTTCTTACCAAAGAAGGAGAACCTATTCAGTCTGTTCTTCGAGCTAGATCTCTTCTTTTCTTCCTTCTTCTCAGCTGGGACAGTAGAGCTTTCAGCAACAGGGGTTTCTGTGGCCGTCTCCTCAGCTTCTGCGACTGGGGCTGCTGGCTCGGTAGCCTCCTTCGCCTCGGTCCCTTCTTTATCCTCAACAGGTTCCTCTTTCTTTGAGAGTGGGGCGATGACAACAGGCTCTACACAATATTGTTAGATTCAAGTAATATAATTTTAGGATTTGTGTTGCTCACTTGTAAGCTTCTCAAGAACTGTTTTGAAGCCTTCAGTCTCGGAGATAGCGGCGTGGACACCTTCAGACTCGGCGATCTTTAGTTTCAAAGTGTGAAACCATCTGTCACGAATAACTCTAGTGGGTGCCTCCAATTGGAAATTGTGCTCATCGCTCTTAATCGTAAATTTTTTCTCTCCTTGAGTTGTAATATCGGCACCGTCCTAATAAATGTGAGACTATGGCTTAATAGCAACTAAGAACCGACAGGGAAGCAACTTACTAGTAGGACGATATTAGTTGGCTTCGTCTTGTCAGTTTTGGTAAGGAACAGTAAGCCCTTTCCAGTCTGGGTAGCGTGAGCATAGGTAGCGAGGGCGGCCTTCGACTTTTCTTTTTTGAGGTATTCAGCAAGACTCTTCTCAGGGCAAGGCTCCTCCGCAAAGTAGCATGTTTGCTTCCTGATGAACAATCTATTTCCGCTCACATATTAGTGCCAGACCAACTCAAGGTGTAACGTCTATAACATACGGAATCGCGGAGAGAAACTTGGTTTCCAAAACACCCTCAGTGATGGGCTCGATCTCCTTGGGCGCATCTTCCGCGGGTGTTTCCGCGGTTGTCTCCGCGGTTGTAGTTTCAGCAGCAGGAGTCTCCGCAGTGGGCTCTTCAGTTTTAGTCTCAACAGCGGCAGGCTCCTCAATCTTGGTTTCGGCAACTGCTGGTTCGGTAACTGCTTCTACGGCTGGAGCAGCGCTCGTGGCAGCCTCAGTTGTTTCGACAGGCTTAACTTCAGACATTGTTGCAGTATTCTTGCGTAGCTGAGTATGCGTAAAAACTGGGCACAGTCAGTGTACAGTTAGTAAACTTGCTCGTTCAATCAAATCTGTCTTCAAGCAGAGAGTATATCGTTAATGCTAAAGTGCACCAGAGAGATCGAAAAGGAGAATCGCAAGGGAATGGGTTATGGTGGTAATATAGCACTGGTCGAAAAGGAGGGTTGCTGCCTCTGCTCGGGTATTGATTCTTGGGCTTGTTGGTTGGCGCAAGAGCTCTGATCGCGCTGGAACTGCACCCACTTAGGCGCCTGTTCGAGCAAACACAGTTTCTCCACTCAATATCCGTATATTGATGTGACAACCAAGATGGTTAGGATAATCGCCCTCCACCTCGAGGGATACCATACTGGCACTGCTAGGTGACCTGCTACCCGCTCATCAGAGGGAGCAGGGAACTGGCAACGATTCCATGCGAATTTGCGGAGACTGTACTTTGCATGATCGAGACAGGGCCAGAGCATACGTTATATGAACAAACACAACAGGCTCCACCAAGCCTAGCAAGGCATATAAAGCAAGCTTGGAGGTGGGTTCCAGTTACGAAGGAAGGAAGGACCTAGAAACACGTGATGGGCTCTTTTGCGAACAGAGGGGACTGGGCAGAATGACCGCGAATTCTCAGTCAAAAAAAGTAGTGCAGTGCGGACCTTGCTCTTATCGCTCAGGTTCTTCGTGGCAACTGGCCCTTATAACCAAGCGTGAAGACAAGAGCAGGGAGAGAGAATCGGAGCCCATTTTGGAACGGCGGTTGGCAGGCAGGGGGATAGTGAACATGAAGGACGGAACCAGGCATCTTTCTGTACTTACATTTATCTGATGATATCGGGGGCACAGACACTGACCGCGCTCGCTTTCGACTACTGGTTGGCTTTTGTGTGATGAAGAGATTTGTGGGAGGAGTGGAGAGAAAGAAAGGGAAGAAAGAGAAGAAGGGAGAAAGGCAAAGGGAAGGAAGGGAAAACCGATCTAAATGCTCTTTAGGGAGTGTGCTACGGACGGGGCCTCAGTTTCTGGGCTTCTCATTATATAACAGAATTTATTGCTTCTGACTCGATACAAGGAAATTTGCCCTGTTGATAGCTGCTGGCACTAGCTAGCAATGGATCTTGACGCAGCATCCCATCCCTCCATCCTTCTCCTAGCAGCGCATGGGGATTGGGCCGTCGTCAGGAAGGGGGCCACCCTTCTTAGCCCCCATGGCCAAGCCAAGGAAAGCTACGGGGCCTAAAAAAATATTAATATCACAGAAAATGGTTGGGCTTGATTGCTGCTGCTGTGTGGTATGGTCAATATGCACAGTAGTTATCTGACATTTGATCATGCTTCGCGCGCTGTATCGGGCACTCTCGCTAGGCTATCCTTTTCCTCTTCCTTTGGCCGTATTCTTCTAGACACGAGATATGCACGGCGAAATCGTAAAACGACAGCCTTGCAGTCCCCAGCAGCCGCGTGTAAGAGAGAGGGAGGGAGAGAGGGGGGGGGGGCAGAGACAGAGACAGAGAGAGAGAAGGATTCCATCGATGAACCTCTCTCCCCTACTGGAAGAGAAGTTTTCCTACAAAAAGACGATATATTCCAAAGAAGAAAATATAAGTCATGTTCGGGAACCCTTGGCCCATCCCCTCTTGCAAGGGAAAGGGTTGATACCGTTGAGCTAACAGGGACATAAAGAGCGCTAAGGTGGAGATGGTCTTGTTACCATGGCGAACGAGAGGGCTTCACTGTTGGAGTATCTCCGACTTTCTCCTTCTTTCTCACCTTTTCTCTTTTCCTTCGAATGCTCTCTTCATGCCCAAATTAATGAACACGAGTTTCGATATCCTCGAGCTCGAACCGTCGGTCGGTCGGTCGGTCGCCGGTGTTGTTGCGCTTACCAGCACAAAGACAAACTCCCAAGTTCAACGGCCTGGTCCTGTTCACCGAGCCAGCAGGATCATCGTAGCCATCCAAGCTTCCGCCCTTCTCATAGGCTCTGGCGCTATGGTATCGGCCTCCTCCAGACTCTCCTTGTCACTGATAAACCCCCTTCCTTACAACTTGCATCTATCAATTTAAATTTCGAGTTTTTCGGGAAGTATGTTATCATCTGAGCGCATGCTCCATCAACAAGGTCCTTGCTCCTAGAGTTCCTTGCTTTTTTTCGGCTTCTCTTCTAAGTTCGCAAGTCCCCACACCTCGCTCGTTAGCTTGGCTAAACTGAATGGAACCATGCAGAGACGCCAGGTTTCTGAGAGGTCATTGCATTTGATCGCTAAAGTGGCATGGAACACCAGGTCACCTATCCTCTTGTCAAGAGATTTTTCTTACGACGGGAAGAAAGATTAGTCAGTTGTGACCTGCGACTTCCTAAAAGATTTTTTTTTAAAAAGAAAAGATTTAAAAAAAACCCACCCCATTAAAAAAAAACAGTATAGCCTTTTTTCCTATGATCCTCAGCACTTTTCCCTTTCACTCGAATAATACTACATACATGCAGATTACGCACAAGCTAACAGCGTTTCCCAAATTGATTACTGTTGATTGATACGAGTGGTTCCAAACCAAAAAAAAACTACCCGAATTTTCAAGCCCTCATTTCCCCCTGAGCCAACTGAAAGAGATCCCAGGGATGAACGTAAATTTTGTTGAGTGGTTGTCCTGAACGTTTCAAAATGCATCCACACTCTAATCACAATTGTTTTACGCTCTCCCCTTTAACACGAACCTCGCATCTGTTATCTTAAAGTTCATTCTCTTTAGAGCTCCAATCTCTCTTCTGAGTTCCGAACTCACAACCCCCCAAGAAAATCTGAAAATTGAAAATGAAAAATTACTTAATCACGGGACATCAGAACAGATCTAGCCTGCCGAGTGCAACTACAGGACCCACACAGAGCTTGAATAGCCTTATTCGTCTCATCTTTCATTTCCATCAGCTCCCTTTTCGTTGATGCTTTCGGAGTTCTGTTCTTGCCCTCATGAACGTAGCGTCAGCCTGAAACCTGAAAAAGAAATCTCATCAACATCCTGTGACCTGTAGCCTCGCTCGATACCATGTGGCAAACATTTTGGTTGCTTCCTGCAGGCTTGTAGCGGCCTTTGGGCTGTTTGTTCCGAGCTACCGAGTCCGCCAGATACAATGTCCCACTGATTGTCGACGTAAACCTTAAAATTTCTGTACAGCAACCCGCCCGCGCCCCCGTTTGCTTGTGAAAATCATCTTATTTTCACTTCGATTCGAATACTTGCGAATGCCGCGCACTTTCACCCTGAACAAGAAGCTTTGATGTGAGCTTCTGGAGATCTTAGACCGTTAGCACGTTCTTATTACTATATTATTGTTTTTTCTAATTTATTTTTTCCTTCGACAAAAGAGCCTCGCACAATAATCTATTGACACTAATGGTTAGCCACGGGACTACGTTGCCACTATTAAACCGTGCCAAGGTACCTGCCAGACGTCGGAAGGAGCGAGGGAGCAAAAATCTATATCTTGGTTGAAGAATTCCTCTCGGACCGAGAACTCGATGGGTCACACGCCTCGCCATGATTACAGCTTTGCTTTTTTCCTTATCCCCACAAGGGTTTCGTTTTGGCAAACCATCTACATTGTACAACAGAATTGCAGGTAAGCTCATAAGCTCGCCATGTTCTCTCTCAGCTCAAGCGAATGGGACTGGTTGCAGGGGTGACCCCAAGCTTCAGACCTTTCCCCACCTGTGTCGAACCAATCGTCGACCTATTATCGAACCGTGTCATGCACACACGCATCCTTCAAAAAGCAAAGCGGTGCGGAAAGTCAAGGCAAAATGCAAATGGATGTATCTCGTTGAAGCTCCTGAGCTTGCTTTCGAGAGCTTACTTGCAAGGTTGATGCAGCTCTCTCGTCGCTAACCATGCCCGGATGACGTCTCAGCCCACCATTCACCACTTTCCCCACTTTCCTGCCGTCGATACTGATAGATTTTCACGATAATGGAAAGGAACGTTTGCGTGATCCCTTTTTTTTTTATTTTTTTTTATTTTTTATTTTTTTTTTATTATTACTTGGTTAAGTACTCATAGCGCAGAGCTCTTGCAAATAGCTTTTGTAGTGTCGCTTCTGTATGCAACCGCTCCAAAGCAAAATAATGAACCCCAGAAAGCTCAAGGCTTAGATTCGTAAATCTTTTCGAACAATAAAAAATACAGAGGGCACGTGCGCATTGCCCAGAAAAGGGTTTGAATCAGTACCGCTTAAAGGTTCTTAATTTGTGCAACAACTAAGACCCAAGTGAATAGATTAATACCAGTCACAGCCCTGTAAATGATTTCTGCATTTTGAGTATTAGGCATTTTCTGTCAATTCTTCAACCTGCTCTAGTGAGAATATAGGCTATAACTCTCGAGTCAGCAACATATCAACATTATTATAGTGTGTACAATACCGCGAATCAGGAAATCGACTTACTCATAATCGAATCCATACGCTCTGTTGTGAGCTTCAACGCGAGACGATAAAGTTCGCTCGCAATCTGCGGTTGTAGCTCCTGCAACTTTACCCATTGTTCTCGATTCATCACCCAAGTAACACAGTCTCTTTCAGCAACTACAGTAGCAGTCCTTGGGGTTTCGGCAAAGAATGGAAGCTCCCCACAGGTAGTGCCAGCTGTAATACTTTCGTCTGATACCACCAGTTAGCAGTTGCCCACGTGTATACAATACCAAATAACTGGGAACCTTGGGCCATACAATAACTTCCTGTCTGATGATCATATTCAGCCCGAAGCAGTCCATCCTGGACTAGGTAGAATTCGGTAGCGGAATCCTGATAGTGCAACAAACGTTAGATTTCGGTATAATTCTGGCGAGTGTTCTTCAAACCTACTCCACAATGGAATAAAACTGCGCCTTTTAAAAAAGATCGTCTCTCAAAAAAATCAACCGCATTAAACCAAAAATCTTCATTCTCCATAGTTCTCTCCTGGAATGTTTGTAGAATCAGTGGAAGAGGTTGTTTAAAATCAGACCATTTCGAACTCGACACTTCAGTCTCTTTCAAAGTCGTCTTAGCCGCTGCCCTCAACTGATTGATCCTCGGAGAATTGTGGACCATGTCAACACCCCCAATGCTTGCTCTTTGTTGGTTCGGCACTTCTTTGGCAGATGTTAGGTCACCTTCTACACTAAAACTCGTTGAATGGCGCATAAACGTACCCAAATGTGCCGGATTCAAGATAGCATGGTCTTTCGACGCATAATAAGCTTCGAGAAATTCGTTCTCACACCACTCGAGGGCGTCGTTGAGGTCAGGAAATAACCTAACGTTTCCATCATCACTCCAGATACCAACTCCTTGTAATCCAATGTCGACATCACCATTAGGTACAATACCACTCAATACTAGAATGATATTCCGCTTCTTAAGGGCTTTTCGTATTCTGACAAAAGTCTCTGCCGCCGAGAAGTCGATTCCACGAACATGGGTCATATCCAGGATGAGAAATCGAATCGGCCGTTTGCTAAAGTTCCGCTCGTGGAGCAGATCTAAAATGCTATTTTCAACTGTTGATATTGTACCGAAAAATATATAGCCCGCTAGTTTGTACAAATATATCTGTGGTCCAACTTCCTTTAGGAACCTTTGCTGGAATGGGTGACGACGAACAGTTGATCGAGCAGTTGCTCCGGTGTAAGTTGCTCGAATGGAGGACTTTTGACTCGCTTGGATGACAAATGTAACACATGCGAGCAGAATGCCCACGACTATGCCGATCACAAAGTCGTAGGCGCCCATGGTAACAACGATAACACAAACCTGAAAGGAGAATTAGCTGAACGAATTGGCTTCAAAACATTCAAGTGAATGGAAACTACCGTAAGATACTCAAATTTATGGAGCTTCCCCCATGTATCATAAACTGCTTCCCTCAGTAGTTCGATACCCAACATGAAAATCAAAGCTGCAACCACGAGGACGGGTATATACCCTATAATGCTTGGTCCAACCATCCATATTGCGGCAGTTCCAAAAGCTAGCATTATTCCTGCGAGTCGGCTGTTGCCTCCACTGCGGATGAATAACACACTGTTGGCGTAGACTAGGTAGTTCTAATAAAACCGTTAATTATATTGAAGGCTTCAATAATTATATCTCATAAAGTTTATCCACCTGTATACTGCCGACGCAGCCTGAAAGTGCATTTGATACGCCGTGGGCAATCAACTCTTGGTCAACATCCACATTGTCCATATTTAGCGACACTCCCAGTGACGGGACATTGATTGGGACATGTAATATGCCGAAGAACGTCAATGCTAGCATTGCAGGCACATTCATCAATACAACCCCCCAATCAACGACGCGAAAGTCTATATTGGTACTATAATATTAGCACAACTAAATTTACGGCGAAGTATTGAATAGCGAGACGAACGTACCATAAAGAGTATAGAAATGCCAGAACGGAACACCGGATTTTGGCGCATCAAAGATCCATCCTGTATCTCGGAGTCCTACAATCGTGAGCGAAGGAACAGCCGCAACAATAATGTAAAAGATAGCTGGGACCGAGATGAAGAATATAGGAACCGTGAAAGGGTGGTTAACGAATTGGAGGATCACAAGAAGAATAATTGCAAGACTCAGTGGTACCATCCACATTAAAAGTGTGGGAAATGAGACAAGCTGTTCCAAAGTGTTAAGGTTATACTCGAGTGAGCCATCTAATCGCGCGGCAACTTCGAGCGCGGTAGCAATCAAGAACCACCCAACACCGCCGATGCATCCGACCAGAATGTGTCGAGGGAAGAAGCCAATCAGCGATCCGGATTTTAAATAACCAAGTAGGAAGAATACCAATCCAGTCATTATTGAACTCAGGGCCATCGAAACAATTGTGGTTGAGAGAACAACTTCTGGATGCCCACTACCGACCTCGCTTAGAATTGTGAACGCCATTTTGTGGAAGAAAGGCACAACTTCGATCATCTCAGATCCGACCCCTCCTTTGAATTTACTGAACCCACAAGAATACACAAGCTGCGACACAATGCAGCTTACATAGAACATCGACAATCCGTCAGGGGCCAAATCGCTGAATATTGACTCCCCAAGTGGGAATAGGATCATTCCGTACGAAAGACCATCAAGCACATTTAGCAATAACCCCAGGATAACAGCAGGTAAGGTACTAACAGGTGCAACAACAGCGTTTCTCCAGATTGCTCTTTTATCCCATGACTTTGGAGAAGCTATCCTCATAGCCAAGGAACGTACATACGTATTCCTAGCGTTTATTTCCTCAGCTGATCCGAATTTCCTGCCTGTTCGATTGTTTGTTTGAGCTTCAGCGTCACCGGGGGATATGGAGTTGTAAGAAGGTTGATAGTTCCCTTGCCCCCTCGAGAGAAGACCATCTCTCTCTGTGGGTCCAGGATCACTAAAGCTACTATTCTCGTCTTGGACTACAGTGATTCTAGGGTGTCGAGTGGTTGCGATGATTGGTTCTTCTGGGGGCGAATTGCGTAATAGGCGCGTGAGATGAGATGGACCGGGAGATTTACCATACCCCTCAGATGATTGCGAGTCACTTTCCTCTATGATTGCTTCTTCTGATTCCCTAGCCGCCTGTAGCGGCGGCTTTGAGGTAACCGGTAGAAGATTGTCGACCGAGGTAGCCCGGTCGATTGGAGGAAACGTAGATATAGAAGGCGACGATACGTCGACATGAGAATATTCTCCTCCTATTTTAAAAGAAGAAGCTGCTGATATTGCTAAGGAGGCAAGTTCAGCTGTCTGGTTCCTGATCCTTTCAGCACCATAGGCTGCCCAGTTATGCTGATCAGGGCTCTCTAAATGCACGAAGACCGTTAGTCCATTTGATTTATGTACTGCCACGATGAACAGAGTTATTGGTATCCCGAGGGCCTATATTTGGCATATTGAATAAGAGTAGCATCGAAACCTACGCTGGTGGGGATACCATGACCCATGGAAATATGATCGTGCCGAAGGGCGCTCGTAGTCCCTCATACGATGTGGTGAAGTGTATGACTGCCGCAGTGGGCCGTCATTTAGAGTCCTCCCTCGAGTAGGGCCGAGAGATGTGGATTGACGGTCATGTATACCAACCCCGGCCGATCCTACACCATCACTTACGTGACTTAAGGTCGCCGGCCTGGTATTTGAGCGGGGCATGTCTTTGCAGTTATGTCATGACACTGTACGGTCTCAAAAGTTACATTAGCCGCGTAAATTTTTAAATTCGTGTTGTGCGTCTTGACTGAATTCTTACCGATTAATAGGTCCTACGAGCTATAGATTTACAAATTACCTGTTGAATTCGGAAAAAGGTCAGATATTAGTGTGTCTTCTTCCCAGGTTGTGTCGCATGTGTGCGAGAAGCTCGTCAAGATATATGTCTTGGGGTTCGCAGGTGGGCAGAGTATACAATTGGTACAATAGCGAGGTTACCAAAGAACGTAGCAAATGTTAAGAGAAATATTGTCACACGGATTTAGCCAAAGTATGTATATAACAGCGAACGGGAACGTTCTGGCTCTGACTTGGGGTTCTGGAATGGAGGGACCAGAAGCTGGCACAACATTTGTGTTGTTTATGGTGCAAGGTCGGTAGTTAGGTCGGGCTTGGTTGGAAGGAGAAGGTACGACCCGACAGAATGTATCAAAATGGAAACTGGGCGTGTGAGCACCATTTGACAAACACCAAACCAGCAGTTTAATAGGCACGACCAGCGATGACAGATAGGAGATATTGAGGTGTGGAGGAAAGCACTGGAGAGTTGTAAATAATGAGCAGAATGCTACCTGCACAAGGTTTATCGACGACCCAAAAGCCAATTGATTCCCCGGGCACTACCGCCCTGCCAACAGGTTGTTAGATGTGACGTAAATCGAAGGCTGACTGGAACAAGCCGCCAGTTTGAGCACCAGCTGCGAAACCGACATCCGGATGGAACCGTATGGGAAATGAAATTCGGAAGTTGATGCATTCCAACAAATAGCAACATACAAGGAAGAGGAAGCGAGCTACGCTGCGTAATGGGCAAGTTCTCTGTATCAAACGTCGCAAGGAAGACCTACCTACGAATTGCAACTGATGGGCGACCGCTTGCAACAGGGCTGGCGCTGCACCTGCAGGACGTATAGATATCGCGAAAGGCAAGCGAAGTCTACAGGAGCACCGAATTGTCGACGTGTTTGAATTTTTTGTACGTAAGAAGAATCTGAAGAGATTGCGAGGGAAGAACACTAGTAGGTTTTAAAGTGCCATCTAACGTCCGTGGTCAATCTCGACTAGCTTTGACTCAAAGCAATATTTTCGCGGGGCGCTTGGTGCAGTTTGCGATTGTCGGCCCACTGTTTCTGAAGGGCAAGTAGGATGTCGGGCAGACAGCGTAGCCAGGTACTGCTTTTGTCCCGGACCAGGGGCCGGATGATTTCGATTAGTTTAGCAGGTCTTCCGTCGCCATTGCGGAGCCCACTTTTGAGTATGGCGTAAAAATTGGTGTGATCAAAATATCAGTGCTTGTTTCAAGGTTCTTAAAAAAAATATCCAAGTTATACAGGGGGGAAATGGAAGGCTATCTCCATTGGGCACTCAAAAAACTTCACGAGATTATCCCAATCCTTCCACTTTACCTTAGTCCAGTTTGGTGTGAGGATCAGTACCGCTCAGTACCTCTTTGTCGAGAAAATTTTTGTCTCCATTGCCCCCGACATCGAGCATTTGAACGGGGTGTCAAAAGAGGTACCCGATGCTGCAAGGGTGGATCCTAGACAGATTCCAGCCCCCGCCTTGCTGCACAGAAACGGTCTGGCATGCTACCGTTAGAGTGTCTTCCCGCACTTTGCAGGTTGGAACATATCCAAAATGGCCGTTGCATGCAGCTTTGATTGGCAAAGATTCCCCGTGAAAGGGTTTGTGCAACCTGTTCATGTGCCATCAATAATATTAATCCGTTGATTCGCATGGGCTTCAATCCCAATAGCGAAGACCATGTATTAAAATTTTTGAACGGCGCTCCTCCATCAGTTTCCGAGACAATGTTTGATGGGGGTGGAAGCACGCAAACTCGCCTCCGAAATCACGACAACCATTTGGCCGCCTTTCGGGGGCTCCATAGCAAAGATTTTATCAGGTTTGGGGTAATAAATACAGATGTTATTAACTAAGTTGGCTTACAGTGGTACTGGTATATTCTATTTATCACAATTATTCTCCAAGCCTCGTCCCGTGCCGTCCGCAATCGGACGACAGTCGGCGACGAACATCCGCCCATCAAGCCCTTGTTTTAATTCAATTTTTGCAAGAAACCCTGCTTGATCAATCGTTCCACATCACCTTGTCGTACGAAGAATTGACTGTTCTTCGATAACGTAATCGCACTACAAAGTAACGTCAGCTAGCTCAACAACACTACCTTAACTGGTTGACTTGCCCGTATTCCGTCTGGATCTCCCCCGCGTCTTTGAGAACACGAACATCTATGAACAAGTCTTTTGGGGGCTCCAAACTACCCGTTAAGTCTATATCTGTCCATTGACCCTTATATGCTGCCAACATATCCCCATACTGTCTCGCGTACTCGTCCTCTTCAGGACTCAATGCATGAGACGAGCCTCCATCATCTTGGTCACCTTCCGCAACTCTGGCGGCCTGAACTTGTTCTATTACATCCATCCCGTTCCAACACATATTCTCAATCTTCTCCGCTCGCACCCGATGGTACGCAAGAAGACATCTTTTGTTTCTTCTTACGCATAAGTGATGTACAAGTAGTGCACAAGCCCTTGCTGGGTCCGCTGAGGGATTGAAATAGCCTTCGTATGAGTTCGTGATTTCGTCAATATCCTGGTTTAAGTCGCGGACTTCTCGGGTGACTTGGCGAACAATGTCAGTTTGGTATGGGGGGAGCTGGCTCAGAGCTTGTGTACGTTTCGCATGGGCGACCTTTGGGTAATATTAGCACCTGCAACTTGGGATTCGGCGAACCCGAGAGTGATTGAAAACAACTTACCAGCTTGTTTCCCAGTTCTCCGTACATTTTGCGCCGCCGTAGCTCACCGCGATGGCGGAGGTTGAAAATAATTGGATGCTGGTGAGACAAAAATCGAAGAAAAGGGCAACCAGGTTGGTGCCACCCCAACGCAAAAGATGACAACACCCATTAGAACCATCTATATATTCCCATTTCATTATCTCGTGGGGCCAGATGACTGGAACGCCGTTGCGTTGTCGCTCGTCGCTTGCTCTCTAATAAGACGATGACCCGTAAATTTATAAAGGTAAGCGGATAGCGCATGTTGCAGGTTAAATATTTCTTAGTAGCCGAGATTGAGTATTCTTAGTTATATCATAGTTAAGTGAGTATTGACAAATTTTATCGCGTGTTCGAATGACAAAAATTAAATTGAGTCCTAATTAAGCTTAAAATGCCACAACATATAACTCCAATATAATGGCACCCAGCCTACTAGTGTAAACCGGCTTGCAGGTGATTTCAAAACAACAAAAATACAACTACCAGTCTAGGCGACTTGATATGCTAGACATAAATTTGTCCATTTTAAATTTTAATACCTCGACTCAAACCTCCATTTCTAAGTTTAGATGGCCTTAGGCCAAACCATCTGGCTTCTCCAGATCCTCATTCTGTAATCCATTCGTCATAATGGAAAGCGTTGGTATAATCGCTATGTAAAATATTCCCACCGTTATTAGTCGAATGCCACATGGATCCCATATTCGTATAATTCACACCCATCGTAGCTTTATCGCTAAAGTCAAAACACCCTGCAATATTAGAGTATACCAAGCCTGGTGATACAAATGGGTATGGTGCTATCAATTCTCCACGGGTAAGCATAAGTGCTTGCCGAGCCGTGATATTTTGAGCTTGTTGATCAAGTAACAAGTCTCGGTATTGTTCAAAAGCTGCTTCCGGCGTACCTTCTTGCGAACAGACCCAAAAGTTTGGTTCCATCATAGATAACTCTTGTTTTGGCTGGACCATAGGTTCCTGGGATAATCGCTGAGATGTAGACTGCTGGTATGGAGTATATTCCTCTGTTATTCGTGTCTCCTCTTTTTCACCTGGTGTAAAGCTTGGAGCCATCGCTGGAGTCACTGTTTTACGAATTGTGACATCTTCAACCATCGAGTTTCCAACATTGGCTGAGACGGCTGGTCTGACGATTGTTTGGTAGTAACTTCCACTCGTCTCATTTGATACCATGCTTGTGGGAGCTGGCCTCCCTGGGTTTACTACTTGATATGATGACTTTTGAGCTCCTGTTTGGAGCCTTAGGGCAACATTGAGATTCCTATATTGATCCTGCGAGATGACTGCCAGAGGCTCAGGTGATCCGAACGCCCGATCTGGGAAGGGGATACTCTTTTTGGAGTCTGCTAGTTTAGGTCGCTGTTTCTTCTTTTTTGTGGTCAGTTGCTGGGTCTGCACAGACCCAAGTTCGGGCTGTCCCAGGTCTTCTGTCTCGCTCGAGGATATCCCAGTCTCGTCCTCGCCATCGGAAAAATGCTTTCTACGTCGGATAGGAGGTGCTTGGTTCTTACTCGGCGAGAACTTATACCCAGGGTGCGCGGCTTGATGATTGATCCTTTCTATCCTTGCCAATTCATTATATTTCTCTCTAATCCAAGCTGGTTCCAACGGCCAACTCGCGCCGCTCACAGATGAAACAACCTGATGGTTGTTTTGGAGGCACCACTGCTTGGTTCGTTCTGCAAACGCAGATCTGTATAGCATGAACGAGTTCATTGGCCGCGCGACGTGGCCGTCTCTCTTCTCGACCTCCTTTATTCTCTCCTCAGTGCTTCTATGCACCCACGATTCCATATCGCGGACTGGCAGATCAACATAGTTTTTGGTAAGCTCGCTCAATGGCCGGTCTAATCGAGGCACCTTTGGTTTCTCAGCTTTAGATGCCATCGGTTGCTTACGCTTCTTTGGTGGGGTTTTTAAATTCAGCTCCGGGGAACTTTTTTTAGTAAGAATTTTCTTTAGATTGTCGTCTCCGCGCGGTTTGCCATTGAACCCTGATCGAACCCTACGCTGGGAATTTCTGTGAAAATGGCTTTCGGTAGATGAAACTAATGTCGGATCTGCTTCAAGGATAGCTTGTGTAGGCGAATACTTTGATTCGTATCAGTTTTGAACTCACACGATTCCTATTGTATCGTGATTTGAATATACTTACATCCATTGAGTCGTGTCCAACATATGCGCTGGTGGGTCCCACTCGATCCATCTTAAAGTCGACGGGTGGGCTGACATTTTCGTGATTGGTAAACTTTCAAAAATCCAAATAAGCTTCATTTTCTGAACAATAATAATTGGATCTCGACATACTTGCGGGCATACATAGTTCCTTTGTCGAGCAATTGACTTCGCCGATTGTTGGTATGGCGTTTCAAATTCCTGTGGACACAGTGAATTTTCAATTTCAGTGAGAATGTAAATGAAATATGATTATTTTATAAAAAACTTACGTATTCTGAGAAACTCTGCTCTGGAGTAACACACTCATCTGTTGAGTAGTGGGTAGGAGACGGGGAGTAGAAACTTATTGGTACTTGCATTGAGTTGTAAAATTCAAGCATCGGGGAAGCCTTTGAAAATGAGGGTCTGCCCAAAAAGTCAATAGACCCCTCAAGCTCGTCCATTCGATCCTTTCCCATGGTTTCAGTTGCACAGGAGGATAATATCTGAGATTTTGGATTATATTTTGATCTTGAAGCACCCAGTTACTAACCAAGCGTGTTGGCTGTGGTAAATAGGACGGGTTTTGCAAGTACAATTCGAACCAACGCAAAAAGTATCACAAGTCGCAGAGTCTTAAAAATAGTAGTGATAGAAAGGAGAAGATGGAAAAATGAAAGTTGGAGAATAATAACGTGTGCGAGAAGAGATATCGGAGGAATGATCTGATGAAGGAAAATATATGTAAAAGGAAAAGCTCCAAAACTGGAAACACACCTGCTATCCGGTGCTATTTGAGGAACGGTTCCTGTCATCATCGGATGTATCCAAACCTCTGGGAAAAGAGATTGTTGCCCTTCCCCAGTTCGAAAACACACACACACACGGGAAGATGCGGGTTTCGACGACAAGTCTCATGCGAAATGCAACAAGGATATGTCATCTTTCCACTCCTCCGTCGAATGTGAAACAGAATGCTTCTAGACGGGACTACTTCTTTTTCTCTTTATTTGTAGCACGTGGATGTGGCACTGAGTCGTCCTCATCCAGCGATGTTCCAAGAAAGATGCGGGATCTAGTTGGTGGCGCAACAAGGTACCGCGAATTGTAGTTTTACATTTTGGATACCCAAAGTGGCATCTACGTGCCCTCCGTAGCGATTGTGTGTATGTGATATCCTTGGTCCAAGAGGGCTGGATTGGAACGAGAATGCTTGTCGCGTACCCTTGCCTGGATATACAGGTATAGACGTTTCCGAAGTTCGTCTTGGATCTTATCGTTTCCTATACGTATGCAGGCTCAGTTGTCTCAATTCGAAAGAAAGAGCGAAATATATTAATATCTAACTCGGAGCGGATTTGCAGGTTCAAGTGAAGCAAATTGTCAACTCGGGTTTTTACAACCTCTTGATTTTGTATTTAGAACAGTATCATCCCCGAATAAAGCGTTTCAGGAATCTGCAGCAACGAAAAGCGCCCAAGTTGAACAGCAACCTAAGTTAAGCTGGATGCCCGGTTTTTGATATGGGCTAATTTTCTTAGATATTGGACAACATGAACCGCGCCGGCGGTTCGAAATTTCTCCAACATGAAGAAACCAACTAATATAATACGAAGGCTCATCTTTGGCTTCCCTAGGTGAATTTTTGCTCAACCCCCACCAAAAGAAAATTAATCTTTAACTCCGCTAAGGGTGTGGAGGGCGACTATGCGAGATACCGGAAATTCGGTTCTTCTTTAAACCAACGTATACAATCAATGCTAAGCTAGTTTCTTAGGGGCCTAAGGAATGCAATATATACTACAGCTATAGGAAGTTGTGAAGTTTCTAGAACGATGTAAATAGTGGCTGCTGGATTCTCTACAGATTGCCCAAAGAGCTTTGTTTTGGCTTCCATGTGTTTGGCTTCGTGCTCTCGATCATGATCAGTTAAACTTTGCCACTGCCAAAAATAAGGACTCTGCCCAAGTGCAGCGAAAGAACGCGGCACAGAAACCCAACTTAAGTCCGATAACAATACAAGTGCGGAGCGCGATGCTACCTTAACCTCAGCGCATACATCAAGCTATAGGTAGTAGGTCGGTGCAATCTCCGTCCGGGAAGCTGCGGTACGAAAGCTGCTTCTTGATTATTTTTGCAGTACTGTTCCAACGAGACATTGAGAATTGGTGGATGATTCAAGCTGTGTCATGTTACCGTAAAATACACGGGGTTTAGTAGTGGGTGTTAGCGACTAGATTGGGTTCGAACTAATAGGTATCGTCAGGAATCTCTTCGGAAAGGATGCACACTTACAGTGTGAAGGGAAATATCTTTCTTTGGTCTTCTTCCTTGCAACCTGTGCAGCCTTCTCTCCGGACGCGATGCGGGTAGAGGGGTTTACTTCGCTGGCTTACAGCCTGGGCAACAGGGGAGCTGGAAACCGCCACTATCTGTTGGCCTCGCATGATCATATGAATAGAGCTAGTGACCTTTGGGTTGCATTCCTTCCAGCTACTGCCGTTCATTGAGAGAGTATAGTGCGGGTAGGTTTGATTTGATGGTATTTTATAGAACAGATGATTCCGTTATCCTTGTTTATCCACCATGAGCTATGGTCTTGCAGATATAGAGGAATAAATAATCTCCTCATTAGAAGGCTCTAACTAGAGTGATGATATTTTTGCTGGTGTAACTATCAGTATGCAGTTTCGGATTTCCTTTGTCTGCCTTCGCCGGCATTTTGATCTCTGGAAATTCTTGATAGATCGATGATGATTAGAAAATCGTCAAATATACGTTGCTGAATAGTGTTATCTATAATCCGATGGTACCAGAATCCCTGTGCAAGATATCTCGATTGGAATACATATGAATGAGCAGGGGTCACAGTTAGGATATGCTAGTCTGGCAGCAATAGAGCAAACCCGCTTTTTGCTAGAATAGAGTTCGGGTATCCATAGAGTGGTCTAGACAGAGTTCTAACATTCTCTCATGTAGCTACCCTTTTGTTTAGCAATTGAGCTCTTACTGGGTACGTTTCTCTCCTAGCAACCTCATTATCCCACAGTCATGAGGTGTTCAAATTCGCGAGATATTTCGCTTCTTATTTCCGGGAGTTTAATATAAACCTACCGAATCTCGCCCCTAATTGATATTCGGAGTCGTTGGGTTTGAGGGCTAGCCAAGATCATAACAGGTAGGATCCAATGCCGTCCGATGTTGGTTGTTGGGCGACATGGGTCTCCCAATCAACCAAGCTCCTGATACTGCACAATCGTACATTTGAATAAACGACCAATCAAGTGGCGAGAACCGTAAACCAAGCCAAATGTGCACAGGTACTGGGATTCTGGCGCAACTCTCATGAGAGATTCTGCACCAATTGATTTGGGAAGTTATTTACGCTAGTTGGGGACGAAGGAACAGCCATGGTTAGTCAGGGTGGGCTTTCTCCCTTCTGAGTTTCTAACCGGGGTGGGTGTTTTTCACATTGTAAATAATTTAGACCGCTAACCGCTACTAGACTCTGAAATCTCGTCGGGCTACCATCCTACTCCCCGAAAGCAAGCAGAAAGTTTAAGTTTCCGAGCCGATGGCATTCAACTGGCTGACTAGTTAGCGCCTTCTCGGGACGGTTTCTGCAGCTAACCATCCATTCCAAGTGAAATGGGATTCGATAGAAGCTAGACCGTTCTGACCAATACATTCATTCCAAGTTGCCAAACGCAAAATGATTTCTCGCGTCGGTACCCGTTGTTTTTGTTTGAGTTATTGGTATTGGGAGAAATTTGATGTGTTGATTTTGTGGCATATATGTCATAGGGCTGCAGCGCTTTCCGACATACTGGAGCTAGGAGGTTGCAGATCTCAGCCCTATAAAGATGAAAGAGAATCCTGCTATCAGTCGCAGGGGTATCCTGTCGCGGCCGCGGAGCAATCCATTTGGCATGGCAATTTGATTTGGATAATCTCTGCTTAAGTCTGCCTGGATTCGCACACGATCAGAACATTTCGACCTTTGTTCAGGTACGTGCGCAATTCAAGGGAACTGACTGCTTTGAGATGAGGTAGATATGCCGTGCAAAATATTGATAATAAGTCGATATGTTTGGTGACCGGTGCTGGTTTTCGTGGAAAGGCGGACATATGAGAGCGTTCTACGAAAAGGAAATATTCATATGTGGCACGGATATATGCTATGCTATCGTTACATCTCCAAACCGTCGTAGCATTCGAGGTCTGGTATTTACAATTTATCACGGTAATCTAGTGGGACGCTGCTACTATCACAGGCCAAAGAAGTAATGTAAGAGAAAACTTAGAAAAGTTGGTGGCACCGTAGCCCGTTGTGGGATTTACGTAGTTGTTTTGATAAGTTAAATATTATTCTACACTCCGGAGAAAAAAGAACATGATGAAAGCTCGGGTTCCGGAGATAAGATATCAGTTTGTTCTTAGGGAAATCTCTAGGTAGATGCATGTATGCACTGGCCTATGGACCTAGAGGGCATGTTCGTTGGTCTAAAACGAGAATACAACAGTTATACAAACAAGAAAGAAATATCCCAGCCCTCTGGTCAAAGCTTCTGGTGCAACACGTTAGTCTGGGGGACGATTCCCCGTAGCAACACGTTGTTCGCGGAATATAGGATAAGAGGAAAGCCATGTGGCTAAATTCGGTATGAAGAAAATATTTCTCTGTCAGAAGGGACGGCCTGAGAACCACGTGGTCGTCATCACAGTTCATGGCGGGGACGAATTGTTGGTTGTAGGGTCGGGATAAACCGAGGGGGTTTGATTGGAAAAGGTTGGGGGTGGAGGAAGACTGTGAGCCGTGGGCACGATTTCGTGAGGAGGAAGGGGGAGAATGTTAGAGGTTGGGGACATTGCCTCTACCTTATTTGGATTTTTTGAGGAGATATACGAGTCTGGAAAGGGTATCATGACGGAAGGTATAGCATCACACTGGTGGCCATTTGCTACAGGAGCAACTGAATCTGAAACACCTGTCTCTTGAAGGATGTCGAATAGTGGATGCTGAGTAACCATCGGAGTTTGGGTTGCAGTAGCTTGCGTATTGATATTGCCGTCAACGGAAATGCTCTGAAGGGCACTTTCTCCAGTTCCTATGGTGTGTTGCTGTTTGAGCGAACTATCTGGCCATGTATGATTGTTACCGCTTTCTCCATCCGATGACGCGGGTCTGGTAAGACGAAGTTTGATCTTGATCGGTGGACTCATGGCAGCCTTTTCTTTATCATGGCAGCGATCACATATGAACTCTTCTTCTTCCGCTGCGGATTGAGGAAGCCCGAGGCATTTAGTGTGTTGCCAGACGCCGCATTTGTCGCATGCGATGCTGTAGGTGCCATCATCCTATTGTGCCGTTAGCGATGAATAGCCGCTGTGGGATTTAGTCTCATGCCTACATAATTTAGACCATGGATACCACAAATGCAATCGAAAACCCAGTCATTGTCTTCTGTTTCGAGCTCCGTTTTGAGTTTTTCTCTCTGGCGGGACGATTTCCGCTTTACGTTCTGGTTATCTTCCGATTCCGTGGCATCGGGATCGAGAAGCCTCACTCGCTCCTCTTCACGCTGTCTCGCACGAAGCTCTCTTTCTTGGAGGCGTTTCTCCCGCTCTTCTAGTTTTGCAAGTCGGGTCTTGAAATAGTTAGCGACGGACGTCCTAGTTGAAACCGATGAGGGAGGATAGGTTACCTCTTCTTCTCTTTGCTTCTGCAATTCTTCTTTTTCGTGTCGTTGGCGTTCCTCACGCTCGATACGTAGGACTTGATCTCGCTCTTCTGCTTCACGCTGCCGAGCTATACGCTCATCAACCCGGGCTGATCGTTTTCTACCCGAAAGCAGCTCAAGGCGAAGTCGCTCTTTCTCCTCCTCCAAAAGTTTGCGTTTGCGTTTCTATGGGAAACCCCTTGTTAGTTGCTAGAAAACTTTTAGTCGAGGATCATTACAAGACATACTAATTCATCTTTTTCAAATATCGGAAGGATATCTTCAATGATGACCTTCCGAAGCTCCTTCTCATCAGGGTGCTTAGACCTTTCGAACTTGGTCACCAGAGCGCGGTATTCTTCGAGATTAGAGCAAAGGCACTTCCATTCTATCTGGGAAACAAATATATCGTTTTCATCTATCAATGCGGGATATTCTTCGCTATCTGGTTCTTCATCTGGCTCGAAAACTTTGCGGCGCTTTGTTGATCTGTTACCGACACTCTTTCTGCTTTTCCATTTTTGGTAAATTGGAGGAGCTGGTTCTGTTCTGCAGTAGAGATAACTATTATCGAACTGATAATATGCGGTGCCCTTCGAGTCCCATCCAATTGGGTCGATTCGCTAGACAGAGTTTGTTGTTAGCTATGGCAGTTCCAACGATGATTCAAAAACAAGATCATACCCAATCCGTATTATCTATGAGTTTGTGTGGGTCGACTTTCTCTCGGAATGCTTCAGGTTTGGCAAGAATCCACATGCACAGTTGGTGGAGTACTCGAACCTGAGGGACAAGATTAGAGCTTTTGTGGACTAGTGGCGTAAGGGGATGACAAACTCTAGTTTCAGGCTCAAGCTTGTAGAATGAGATTGGATCTGGATCCGATCCAAAGGGATTCGCGGTAGGGTTCTTGCTCATATACTGACGCCTGGTGTAGTCTTCAAACATCTCGATCCTAGAAAGTGGCATAAACGGTAAGCTTCAAGTCGACTAGTACAAGGAGGGAGAGAAATACGTTAAGCCTCTCTGTGACGAAACGTTCTTGAGAAGACCAATCTGGACATTGTGTAGATGGGTGGTCCCAGCGGCCGAGGAGATATCTCTTGCAAATTCCTGTGGGAGCAGTAGCGGATAGTGTATAATTAGCTCGAGTGCTGCCGGGAGAGGAGAGAAAGGACTACTTTGATGCAAGGGAGAGGGTGTTGGTGACAGCCGAGCTGTTGGGCTCGGGAGAGGTGACATACCTCGATGTCATCATAAAACGGGCTTTTCAGACCCTGGTGGAACTGGAACAGGAATTCCCATACTGCGGCAAACTGCCATTGCTGGTGCAGCGGGTTGCATGGCTGAGGGAGGGTCAGAGGCTGTTGCTGGTGCTGGTTAGCGGAAAGGCGCGAAGAGGAGGAGGAAGAGGGAGCTGAGGGATCGAGTGCGGCAGAGTCGGCGGCGGCTGAACCGTTGAGCAGGTGGAGATGTCGCTGGCGTGTCGAAGGCATGTTTCGTTTCTGTGGTTGCAGAGGTTACGCGACGGACAGACGGCCGGCGGACAGTTGCTTGTTGGTTGGTTGGGTTGACGGAATCCCAGCCGGGCTGTTTAGCGATGGCCGAAGGAGGCCAAGCACGGCCGCTGCGCTGCGTTGCTGCCTCTCAACACCTCTGCCGCCGCCAACACGGCCGCACACACACAAGCACATAACTACTTATATACACAAACACTGACACACACCTACACACGACATATCCTTGTTAAGCGTATGTTTCCTGACCTACCCCCCCCGTCATCACCTTACATCCATATATCTCTCTCTATACCGAGTTTGCCAGTACGTATGTATGTATGCTCGCAGAACAGACCAAGTAATGGAAATTGGAAGCCCGGAGCCCAATATTGCCTGCAGGATTGCCTGCGGAGCCCACCAGCCCCACGCCTGGCCTTGGCTCCAATGGCCGGCGTGTTCTCGACATCCACCAACCAGGATACCCAATTCGATGCCCAGTCGCTTTTCCTGTGTGGAGTCGAGCCCGTTGCTGGTTCGTAAACGCCCGTCCTTCTCCCTGCTTTGTTCCTCAGAGTATATATCTACTCTCCTCTTCCTCCTCGTCCTCCTCGTCCTCCTCCATCACCGTGCTGCCGCCCTCGCTCGCTCCGACATTGCTATTTTTCGTGGGACGTCAATTCAAGTCGGCCCTGTCGCACTGCGTTCCCAGTTCCGGCGTTGGTTCCCAACCACGGTAATCCCTACACTGTCAACCAGCGAGGCAAAATAAGGGAGGACCTGCAACGGAACCAAGTCCTGGGACACAGGATCTCTTCATCCATCACTTCACCTTGACATCATTCTTGCCGATAGGCAGGCTGACATCTTGGGACAACAAACACCCATAAAGTCTTTTTCGCACGACGAACAACAACGGCCTCCCAAGCGCTTTCTTTTGGAGAGCGTAAATAAAAGAAAAAGAAAGAAAGAAAGGTGGGCCGCCTTCCCCCCCCGAATCTCTTCACACGCCCACCAAAGGAATCCGAGCACCCATAAGTAAGTGTTCGACTTGGAGGGGGTTATATATGTCGTTATTCGTTACTGTATTGCCCGTTTTTTTCCACACGCGGGCATCCTTTGGTTTTGCTATTCTCGTTGTCGCCCACGCCACTGTCTAGAATACTATTGTTCCCAATATCACATTACTTATCACTATCACTATCACTTGCTCGTTGCCCTAAACGGCGAAGTCGGGTCTCACGGCGCACCCAGTCAACCTAGCCGTTCCTGCTCCGAGCAAACTCGTTACCCCATTCGTAGCCGCCATTTTACCTCAGCATCTGCAGCCCATTCGAGCGCAATTTACTCGCCATCTTGACAGGTTGCAGAGGGCACCAGGCCATTTGGGAGCGGAGCATTTGGGCATAGTCACCACGCATCAATATCCGGCGCAAAAGGTAGAAAACATAGATGGGCATCCCCAATTCAGCTGTCTTGGCCTGTTCTGGCCTCCTGCACTGGTCCTAGTCGAAACTCCCTCGATCAATCGATCAACAGCGGTTCTGCCCGGTGCATCCTCTCACTCTCACTCTCGCTCCGTCTCTGCCTGTAGGCTTCTGGCTTTCTATCGTCCTTCAAACCAATTACCCCTTAGCCCTTCCCTTTTCTTTCCCTTTTCTTTCCGATTTTCCCCTATTCACAAGTTGTCTCCGTCGCAGTGAGCTTAGAAACGAAGGGCCGTCGCCGTCTTTGGGCGTCAGATTTGAATTAGCGACAGGTTTAGCTTGGTGTTTCCGGGGCGAAGCCATGCCACACTAGCTTGACTGGTCCGCCGTCCTGAGAGATCCAGCCCGCCAGCTTGCTTGCGTTTGACCTCCTTGCTTCGGGTCCCTCTTCCCTCTTTTTTTTTTCTTCTACTTTCTTCCTTTCTCAGCTGGTTCCCCCGAAACGTCCTCGCTTTCGGGCAGCAACCTGTCGTTGTTGAACATCGTGGCCTGCTGTTTATACAGCCGCCGCTGCCCTTCAACCCAGCCGTACCTTTATTCCCTCTTCCCCACCCCCTTTGCTCCACGCGCTGAAATCGAAATCTGACATACAATCTCTAATCGCACATTCTCATCGCCTTAGACAGACTTTCTTCGGTTACTAGTTTTGTCGACCCCCTATTTCCTTTTCGGAGAGGCTGCCTGTGGCTCGTTATCACCCCCATTCCGAGAGCAAGAGCTCTCTTCTCTCCAGTTCTCGATTCGCCCTCCGATCATCTGGACCCGGCCGACGGACATTGGTCGCAGCTATAGTTAGCAACCCCGCGCCTCTCCCCAATTCTCTGTCGCCGCAGCGTCCCGACGAGAACCTGAGTCGACAAAGACGCACAGTAATTAACTCGGGTGAGCCTGCAAGAGGAGCAAGTCATCTGCCCCGTCCTTGGCCTCCCGCAACACACGCAACGCAGCTTGCTGCTTCCCACCACGGCCAACAACTTCAGACATGTCCGCTGTGCAGCAGCAGCAGCAATCCTCCCACCACCATCACCACCCCCAGTCCCACTATTACCAGTCGACTATGTCCTCCCAGCCACAAACTCCAGCCTCGCCGGGAACAGTCCATAGATCGCAGTCCACGCGTACACCACACGTCCGCCAGTCTTCCCTTAGCAGAACGCAGACAACAAGCGGCCGGCCCGACAGCTATCATCAACATTCTACTCGTAGGGAGCCAGACCAGCACGCCCGAATGCAACCGCCACCCGCATCCTACGATAGACGACCAGACCACAACAGACAACCTTCGAACATGTCTGACGCCCCCAGCTCTGTTGCAGGAACCCCAGGGTCGGTTGACGAGCCCGGGAGAGCAGCTCAGAAACCACGGAAGACGACACTCCAGGGCGTGACGGGAACATGGGTCCTGGGCAAAACCATCGGGGCTGGCAGTATGGGCAAAGTAAAAATCGCGAGGAAAAGCGACGGGTCCGAGCAGGTAAGTCCTAAAACTAACCCCACAGACTGCCGTATAGGAGCGAGACCACCGTTGACCCTGATTGCTCGAATACACAGTGCGCTGTAAAAATAGTGCCTCGAGGAGGAACAGAGAAGGATCACTCGAGTAGAGCGCCCCGGGACGAGTCCAAAGAAATACGGACAGCGCGGGAAGCTGCAATAATGACACTCCTAACTCATCCTTACATCTGCGGAATGCGTGACGTTGTCAGGACGAACAATCATTGGTACATGATGCTCGAATATGTCAACGGCGGCCAGATGCTCGATTACATTATATCTCACGGAAGATTAAAGGAGAAGCAAGCCCGCAAATTTGGGCGACAAATAGCTAGCGCCCTTGACTATTGTCATCGGAATAGCATTGTGCATCGGGACCTTAAGATCGAAAATATCCTCATCTCGAAAACGGGCGATATTAAAATTATCGACTTTGGCCTGTCAAATCTCTACTCGCCTCGATCATTACTCGGTACCTTCTGCGGTTCCTTGTATTTCGCCGCCCCTGAATTACTGCAAGCGAAACCCTACTTGGGACCGGAGGTCGACGTCTGGAGTTTTGGAATCGTATTATACGTGCTCGTCTGCGGCAAGGTACCGTTCGACGACCAGAGCATGCCTGCATTGCACGCTAAAATCAAGCGCGGCTTAGTCGATTACCCCGCCTGGCTTTCTCAAGGTTAGATTATCACAGACATCCAAATTACTTGGTAATATTATCTGACGAGTACCTTGAATAAATTCAGACTGCAAGAGCCTACTCTCAAGAATGTTGGTAACAGACCCCAGGCAGCGTGCCACGCTTATGGAAATCATGCACCATCCCTGGATGAACAAAGGTTTCGATGGACCCCCCAAGAACTATCTACCGTACCGGGAACCTCTGTCTCTCCCTTTGGATCCCAACGTTATCATGGCAATGACAGGATTTGAATTCGGAAGCCCAGAAAACATACAGAACCTGATGACTCGGGTTATTGAATCTGACGAATACCAGCAAGCTGCCCGGTTGGCCATGAAAGAAAATTCGGTTACACCAAGCGTCCACGAAAAGAAGAAAGGCTTCCAATTCGACTTTTACAAACGCCGATCCTCAACGAGTTCACGAGACGCCCTCTCAGCTCCAAGCGCAGAAGCTCTCTCGCATCCCTATACAGATCCGTTGAGCGCATTCCATCCACTACTCTCCGTTTACTATCTCGTGCGGGAGAAGCAAGAGAGAGAGAGAACATTCGAACTAAGCACCGCCGAGGCGACTGCTGCACAAGCACTAACTAATAGCAACCCTTCCGCCCACGAAACTTCCGAGAAAGCCCCTCAAATCCCTATTATTCCAGTCCCCGAGATGGCACATACAAGCGACACCGGTTACGAAGCAAAAGGGGAGCCATCGTCACCTTCAAGAACTCGTCCGAGGGCGAGAACTCATGGCGATGATGAGCTTGTTGATGGTGTGAATAAAATGAGCGTCGCCAGCCAAGTCGCATCCTCTACACAAACGACAGCAGCCCCCGACTCCAGTAAGAAGGAGAGTACCGCGGCCAGCCTGTTGCGTAGATTTAGCACGCGTCGTCACTCACACAAGCCCGACATCAAAGCCACCACTCCCGTGGTAACTGTTCAAGGCTCCGGTGCTAGTCCCGCAGCTTCTGATATCGCAGTTCCAAGAAAAAGCTTATCGGTAAGAAGAAACCGGGATCCCGAAATGGGTGGCTCGCAGCCGAATCACCAGCAGTTTTTGAGCCCCGAGGCAGCACAATTTGATTCAGCTAGTTCTACTTCATCAAAGAAAGGAGCCAAGCTTGGTAGATCCACTAGCGTTTCTGAAGCAGACCATCGGAGGAAGAACGGCGGCCTCGCACCACCCAAAACGGGTGAGTCGCAGACTCCTCATCTTACCTCGAAGGGGTTTGAGCGCCCACTCTCGTTGAGCGCCCGCCCGGGCTCCGCAGGCAAAGCGACAGCGTCAAGGGCGAATTCTATCGGACACTCTAGAAGAGAGTCTTACTCATTCAGACGTATACGACGCGAAGAACCATCCACGGTTCCAGTCGATGTACCCGAAGAAACGGATGCTGATATGGCATCTGCTGGTAGCACAGAAGCTGTTGGTGCTACTCCTTCAATCGACCATGTCAAACCAATCTTTCTTAAAGGCCTTCTCAGCGTTTCCACCACAACTAGCAAACCGCCGGCCGCCATCCGAGCCGACCTTATGAGAGTTCTCAGAGAAATGGGTGTTGACTACCGCGAAATCAAAGGTGGTTTCTCTTGCACCCATAAGCCAAGTATAGATCTTGCTACCGTCCAGGACAACGTTCCTCAGTCCCCGGAGATGGCCGCAACGCAGTCTTCGCATCGTAGAAAGTTGTCTTTTGGTGGTACTGGTTCCATGAACTCCCCGATGAAGCGACGGAATAAATCTGAGAACAACAACGATCTGTCCGGGGAAAGCATGAATGATCCCTCCAGTCAGATTCAGTCGGAGCTAGGTGGAAGCATGATCTTGCAATTCGAAATTTATATCGTTAAAGTACCCCTAATGAATCTTTATGGCATTCAGCAGAAGAAGATAGCTGGTATGACCCCCTTTATCTCTTATGTTACCTGGTGTTTGGCTCTAGTACTGACTTTTGTCATTAGGCAACTCGTGGTCCTACAAAAATATGATCACAAAAATCATATCGGAGCTGAGGCTATAGAATGGCTTTTAACAGGATACCGAACTGATTATCGGCGACCATGACATTATAGGGTCACTCTTCTAGACTTCATCAAATGAACCTTGATGTCATTTTCCAATGCTTTCTTATTTGCCCCTCTCAGCAACCGCGCTCTATACAAACTACTCCAATTAAACTCTTCAGTTGATACAAGACAAATAATTTATATGTTTCTGAACTTCTTTCCTAACGAAATATTTACGAACTTCCTCGCGTCTTTTCCCGTCATTAGCCACTTATCCCTCACGGTTTTTTAGTTCGTTGCAAGATGACATGGATCAAATGGGAATGAGCAAACTTTTCCCCATTTCCATCGTCTTTTTCATTGATCCCCTCTTACTTTTAATTCGATAACTTGGTTCCTTTTGTTCTTTTTTTTTTTGTTCTTTTCTTTCTTCTCTTAATGTAATTTTTTGGGTCGATCTCCGAGAAAATGATGATTGAGGGGGCGATAGCATGAATGGCGCGATGTTGATGTGAGCACAATAGACTTGTTTTGAGCGACTAGTTGGTTGGTTTTCGAATATGTTCTCCTGTTGCCGCTTTATATTTCCACTACAACGATAAATATTATTTGACGAGGAATTTGTAGATCAAACCTCGTATTTCAATTGATTTGCGAAGCACCATACGCCTAATCAGCAGGAGTGAGGTAGGCTAGAAGCCCATACTTGGGCCGAGACGTGCTTGTTAACCTGTAGAAAGTAATTTCCTGTTTTTTTAAATATATATCTTTGTCCTCGTGTGTATATCTTTTTATTATGTTTTCTATATTTTTTAACTTTATTTTGGTTGATGAAAAACGATACACTCCCGTGTTTAGGAATGTACTCGCTTGAATATAATATCATTGCCGGGTAGTGTGAGTACTAGCAAGGGACGCTGACAGTGTGGTGAAGAAGAATAAATATACAACGGTCTAGATCCTGTCGCGCGGTCGTTGCTGGTTATTCCTCACTCGCTTACGATCGATGGAAACCACATTGCCGAAACGGCTTTTAGATATGGCGACAGCGCCAGACTAACTGCCCGAGAACGATACTGTCTTCTGGCTATCTTGCGAGCCAAATCCCTCCGCAGCGAGGATTCTATCCACAGCACACAGATTGGAGGTTGTGCGTGTATATATCCATCGAAATATATCGCGGGTATCGAGTCCCGCGTCCGAGTTTCGAAGGACCGTCTCCTCCGGCCGAGCTGAGCAATCAATCAGCCGCTGCTGCCACCACCACCACAAAACAACCATCACAACAACCACCACGACCGCAATACCCCGATCCAGACATCATCTTCATCATCTTCATCATCTTCATCATCCAGCCAACCCCCCTGTCTGCAACCTCTATCTTCGTTCCGCTACAAGCACCTTCCCTCCCTCACCCCCCTCGCGCCTTGATTTGCAACCCCACAAGGTCCAACAGGCTGTTCTCCCCTGAAAAAAACCGAACAATATACATACCTCGGCCTTACTTCCGCATCCACCCCGGCACTCTCGTCTCCGATCAGCTCGACCGCCTGACCCCACACCCACCCTTTTTGACCGTTCACCATCGCCATCTACCTATTCCCTAGTTATCTAACAATATCCTCGAAGATGCTACAGAGCGGCCTACCTTTCACGAATGCCCACCAGGCATTCTCACACGATCAAGGCTGGCTACAGAGCCAGCAGCAGCAGCAGCAGCAGCAGCAGCAACACCACCTTCAACATCAACAGGCCCAGCAACTTCAGCTAAACTCCCAGCAGACCCAGCAGAACCTTTATAATGTAAACGCTCGAAATATTCTGAACTCGGTCCAGGCCCAACAACAGCAACACCAGCAGCAGCAGCAACATCAGCAGCAACAGCAACACCAGCAGCAACACCAGCATACCCAGCAGCATACCCAGCAGCAGCAGCAGCAAACTGCCACCAATGGTGGTGCTCCCACAAGCATGATGAGCCAGGGTCCTGGGCAGATGAGGGCGTCAGAGGAAGAGCAGAAGGTATACGGTTGGATCATGGAATTAGTCGCCGGGGGCTCGAGAGAGCAAGCCCTCTTGGAACTGTCGAAAAAGCGAGAGCAGGTCGATGACCTTGCCCTCCTGCTGTGGCACTCTTTCGGTAGATCAGCTCCCGTCCGCATGATTGTGATGCGAGAGATTTTGAGATATTAACGTGGTTTTTTTGCATTTTCTTTAGGAGTTATGGCGGTCTTGGTTCAGGAAATCATTTCCGTCTACCCACTTCTCAACCCCTCTTCCCTTACCGCTGCGGCTTCCAATCGGGTCTGCAACGCCCTCGCCCTCCTCCAGTGCGTCGCGTCGCACAATGACACCCGCAATCTATTCCTCAACGGTATGTCCTTTCCGAAAGATCTTTCCGCTATGGATTAATTACTAATTCCATTTAGCCCACATCCCCCTCTTCCTATATCCATTCCTTAACACAACCTCAAAGTCTCGACCTTTCGAGTATCTCCGACTCACCTCTCTTGGGGTTATCGGTGCGCTTGTCAAAAACGACAGTTCTGATGTCATCAATTTCCTCCTCTCTACCGAAATCATTCCCTTATGCCTTCGAATTATGGAAACCGGCTCTGAGCTCTCGAAGACTGTTGCTATCTTTATTGTTCAAAAAATTCTTCTCGATGATACTGGTCTTCAGTATATATGTCAGACGTACGAACGTTTTTATGCGGTTGGAACCGTTCTCTCGAATATGGTAAACCAGCTAGTGGAACAACAGACCGTGAGACTGCTCAAGCACGTTGTTAGGTGCTTTTTGAGGTAATTTTACACCCTACCCGTTTCCTACCACTCGGTGCTTCCTTTCCACTCTACTAACGAACCTCCACCTACAGGCTTAGTGATAATCCAAGAGCACGTGAGGCATTGAGACAATGCCTCCCAGAACCCCTGCGTGATGCTACCTTTTCTCAGGTTTTGCGTGATGACCAGGCCACAAAGAGGTGCTTGGCCCAGCTTCTCATTAATCTCTCGGATTGCGTCGTCGAACAGTAGTTATGCCTATCACCCGGGAAAACGGAGGGGGTATCCAACGATATCTAGGCTCGAACCACTACCCCTCCTAGACCATTTAGGAGAAGCATAAACCAGTAGCACCATTTACCCACACCAATACCTTGGACTCTATTAATCTGATTCGATCAAGCCGATCAGAACTGCCTAGATTCTTCACGATTAAAATAAAAACCAAAAAAGCGACATCTTTTTCTCTTCTTTTTTCCTCGGGATACCCCTTAATCTGGCCCTTTCGTTCTCATTCTTATGGCAAACACTTTACTTTCTTTCATATAGATGTCTTTCTGGCTACTTCCGGTAGGTTTCATACACGGATATCTGGCGCTATACACCATGATAGAAAATTTCAAATTTTGGGCGAGGCACCAAAAACGACAAATTCGGTTTACTAAGGGTTTTGTTATATCCCTCCTTATTTTATTCTCAATCTATACTTTCAACTCATCTCTGCCTTTGCTCTAATTTCTTCCGAAAATCGGCCTATCGTTCACCTATGTCATTTTTTCTCTTCTTTGTGGTTCATATGCCCGAACAACTCCTCATTCTACCCTCTTTGAATATATCTACAATTAATCAAATGATGCAGACCAACGACGATACGTGATATATGCATGGCTTTTCGTTTGTTTTAAATTTGTTATAGTGGCTTTGCTACCTTTCTCCTTTGCCCGTACCTTTTATTTTAATATTCCTTTTTCTCACAATGTATCATATAGTTAACTATAATTTGCCTTCAGTCCGTCAACCTTTTATCTACTTTTGCATTCAACCAATGTTCTGGGTCGTGCTTCTCTCTATTCACTTCATTCTTTCCTTTTCAGTCACCAATTGCTGAACTAGTGCTCATCGGCTCAAATTGCCCAAAGCGATTCGTCCCTTGCTCCAGACTGCCTTTTTCATTCTCATACACGAGGCGAGCTGAGAGATTTTTGGCTGTCAAATTAAAATATACAAGCTTTGGACCCTCTGGTCACCGCTTTGTAGTTCCTTCATACAAAAAATATCTAGGTACAGGTAGCTCAGAAATTTGTCTCGGAGCCAACCTTCCAGCACAGTAGTACTTACATGACCCACAGTGTGATATGTTGAATATACCATAACACTGAGGGAAAATCCGCCGAATTATTTCATATACGATTCTCATATCCCAATGGCCTCCTCCGGGTGTTGTTTAATAATAGTAATAATAAATAAATTAGTAGAGGAACGAAACATAAAATGAAAATGAAAAAATGGCCATTCGTCGGCCTTGTCGGCCAGAAAGGTTTGAGCCATCGAATGCATGAGGACAAAACGGGGCTTCATCCCAGCCAACAAGTTGTTAAGCACGGGGTTTCGTGCAGGGATCTTTTGTATGCACGGTGTGAGGCTCCATGCAATGCAAGTGTGACTACAAAAGATGGGGCGAGATGTTTGGCTGTCCAATTTTTGTTCCATAGTAGATACAAAAGGTATGCCCTTCCTTCCCATTGGCAGTATCGATTTCTTCCGCGCCGAAACGCTACAGCGGACTGCAGAGTTAATGTTCGAATTCCCTCATTTTATTTTTGAGGAGTCGTTGCTGTGGACGGTCAGACTAGAGGTCCAACTTGCATCTATTATGAAAGCACCTTTTGCTCTAGGATATCAAAAAGAGGTCTGAGTTATTGGAGAATTAGCATAACTATTGCTTTCCTTTCAAAATTGCCTGGAAATATGCGAATGCGACGCAAGCTTTGTCTACTTGAAATATATATATCTTGTTTTTGCCCATCATCTTGCGCCTGACCAGCTGGAGGTCGAAGAAATAACGATTACTTCATTGGCTCCAGGCTGACGCTAAAAGATGCTCGCTTGATAGCAATAACTAGCTTGGGCTTACATCTCATTATTTGCTCAAAATACGGCATAATCATGTGTGTACCGATGCTTGTGATTTCTATAAATGCCTTATACTATGGGCTAAGAAATACGTCAAGTTTTGTCTTGTCTGCATGTCTCAGGTCAAAGCTGAGAACAGCTTTCTATCCAAGGCAAAAAAAGATACACTGTCTGTTTAGGTTCAAGACTAGCAAGGTGATCACCAAAGGGAAATGGTCAGCATGAGGGAAAACCTGGACCGAGGATACCCATGGCTTTTAGTTTGCTGTATGCAGATTGGAAAGGTTGCATGCTTGCAGTAGGTCTGGGTAGTTGATTGAGTGAAGGATCTTAACCACCCACACCAGCGGCTAGAGGAAAGCAGCGAACAAATATGTTGACCTGTCGCAATCCTACTTTGCAAGAAACGTTCTTCAGAGTGGGACTGTGCTCTTCACTGTCTTGGGCACACCACTTGGTCTGATCTTCACATTTTGCGAGGAGGAAGCAAAGGGTTTTAGATTTCTAAAAAAGAAAGAAAAGTCTGCAATTGTGATCGATTTGGTTTTTAAATGTTTTCTCGCATCTGTTTCCTGTAGGTAGCGAATAATAACCTAGAGAGAAAATAAAAGAAGAATGAAGAGTCCTGTAGACATACTTCCAGAGCAAAACATCGCGAGCGTGCGTACAGGCAACTAAACATAGAGCAGATAGCAAAGTGAATCGTAAATCATGACTTAAAAAATTAAATTAACACTCCATTAGGGAGAAAAGAAGGAAATAAAAATACCCAATCGAAAAGTGGAAGCACTGGTTTCAAAAAAGAAAGGATATCCAAAGAAAATAAACAAGAGAAAAGAAGACATTGATCCCTTTTAGCAGCCAAACTGAAAAGGGGAGAATAGAAAGGGGCGTAATACGCATTTACAAGCCCAAAGAAACTCCACCAAGTGTAATAGAAGTAGCATTCCCAATAAAATTAGACAAATCCTGAACGATTGAGTGATTGTTCCCAGCACTACCTTTCCCAAGCGTCTGTAGCAAGAGCATTTGCCGAAGTCAATCGACTAAAGCGCCGTGCTGGCGGGCGAGGTTCTTATAGTACTCTCTCTCTTCCTTGAGGGCTTGAGCTTCGGCCTGGAGCTTGTCGACGGCCTCAGCGAGCTCTTCCATCTTCTCGACTCTCCTGGCTCTGGACTTTCGGGCAGCCATTGTGTTTCGGGCTCGCTTGATGTCAACCGGGTTCGAGGGATCGAACTGAACGGGTGGCAAATCAGTGGAGGCTTTCCGTCGGCTGACGCCGGTGAGGGAAGCACGCTTGCCATTGATGGAGAGAGGCTTGCTCTTGGGGGATGGCGACGGCGGGCTGCGAGACTTGTTGGAGTCCGTGCTGAACTGCCGGGATGGGATGACGGCAGACAGAGGAGGAGTTGTGGACTCAGAACCACCGAGCATCAAGGCGGCTGGATTGATGAGGGCATCCGTGGAGGGGGTATGCTCCATGGGGACCGGGGCCGCCTGGTTGGCAGCAAAGTTCATCTGCTCTTCGCTCGAGAAGAGAGGAGTCCAGTCATCGAGAGCGGCATCGTCAGCACCGAAAAGTGGGGTGTCGAGGCCGGTTGGGGAGTCGTCGAGAGTGTCATTGGTGCGACCCGTGTAGGGGATGGTGCCAATGAAGGGAGAGAAGTCGTGGAAGAGAGGGTTATTCGGAGAGAAGGTCATGTCGTTGGCGTGGAGAGGCGAGGCCTCGAGGCCAGCCAAGCTCAAGAGCTCTTCTTCCATGTTTCGTTGGCGTCTGCTGAACTCTGTAGATTTGGGACCATTGTTTAGTAAGGGCGATGCAAAGGCAGAAGGAGGGGAAGGGGTGGAGGGGGAACAGGAGGCAGAGGGGGAGTCGGAGTCTTCGAGGAACATGTCGATGTCGAGCTGCAGGACAGGCTCGAGCGAGTTCACGTTCATGTTGAAGATCTGCGCGATGGGGGGCAGGGACACAACATAGGTTTCAGGATTCACGGATGATGGTGTTGTTCTTGTGATTGTTGTTGTTGTTGTTGATTTGTTCAACAGGCGGGGGGAAATACCTCTGATGAGATTGGACCGCTGGACGTCAGACAGAGTTTCGATCAATGCGGGATTGAACTCGGCGGCGGCAGGGACGAACGGGGATCGCTGGACGAGAGAGTTTGTCGGGGTGGACGCGGAGACGGCAGACCAGTTGCGAGCGGGGGGCAGAGAAGTAGTGTAACCTAGATTGAAAACGGCGTCGCCGATTTGCTTGTTCGAGGCGGATGAATCAGGGACAGAAGTTCTCTGCGGGGGAGGGTCGGCGGGACCGAAGAGCTCGAAGTCGGCGTTGAAGGTCTGCGGGGTTGAGCTGGGAGGGAAGAGGCTGTTGTCTGCTGGAGTGTGCCTGGCAGGCGAATGGGGAGCTGGTTGGGAAGGCCATCCTGGCGGGGTTTCTTGGGCTTGTGCGTAACGCAAAGCGTCCGTTGAGGGTGAAATTTTGAAGGTTTGTGGGGGGGTCAACTCGCTGAGCGAAGTTATTTTGAAGGTTGTAAGATCAGGCGAGTCTTGGAAAGACGGGGCCTGATTGAAGAGCTGGGAAGCTATTTTGTCTACTTTGGGGGGGGTTTAAAATAAATGGGAGGAGGAGGAGGAGGGGGCAACGGGGAGCTGGGGGAGCTGGTTTAAGCGGCCATCTCGACGGGATCTCTACGGGTATATATTTATGTTTTTTGTTCGGGTGAGAAGAAGAGAATGTTATCTACAGTGGGTAGATAGATAGCTGGCTAGCTAGATAGATAGATAGAT